>CM076572.1:539207614-539425305 GCA_034641835.2 Pinus albicaulis
AAAGAGATATATGATAAGTTGGAAGAACTATTCTTTGAAGATGCGATAAAGAAGGTCATATATGTAAATTTTTGTAGATGTTCTATGCTTGATGCAACTTTACTTTTATTACAGCAATCACCCAAACAGTTAAGTAAAATGTTGATAGAACATACCAGTGGATCTATGGAAGACAAACCAAAAACAGGAAAAATGTGATGGTGCGTTACGGCGGTCAACAGGATGCTTCAACCAGCAAAGTCTCCTTGATCAGCCAACCCAGAATGTGTCACAACAATCCTCAAATCAGTCACCAAGTCAACACAAGTCAACTCCAGAAAAGTCAATGCTGTCCAGAAAAGTCAACGCAGGGCAGCAACATAAAAGTCAACGCAGCTCCAACTTCGGTCAACCTTTTGACCTCGGTTCTTGTGCCAATGTGTACGGCCTCCAAAAATCGAAGTCTCCAATAAATTTCAGCCTCTTTGGACCATGCGTTGACCAAAGTCAACGCTGGTCAAACTTCCTAGGAAACCCTAGCTGCAGCAATCTGCGTCCTTCTTCTTGGCTGTACAAACTCGTCCTTTTTCCCACGTGTGAGCTGAATTCGTCCTCCAAGGAGCTCGTACTAAATCAAAGAAGAGAAGAAGATGTGTGATGAGTGAGTGTCAAATGCTCTCCAACTTTGACTGTATTTATATACATCATTGAGGTGTGTGACACATCCGCTGGGGGTGTAAAACCTTAAGGCCGACCTGCACATATAATTTATTATAAATAGTAAATTCAAAATAAATGTTCTGCTCATCGGATTTAGATAAATTTTATATGGATCTTACACCTCTCTGAAAGAGGAATCCACTAAAAATATCGATATCTTCATCTGAGCATCACAACATGGAGTTTGGACCTAGTTGTCCAATTTTAACACTCCCTCTCAACTAGGGAGAACTCCATCCATCAATGCAATCAAACATCGTGCGTCATCCCGCCGTAACTTGCTTTGCTGGCCTCTTTATTTCAGAACAGAAGTGGGTCAGTCACAAAGACATCATCCCCCGGCTGACAAATTTAGCCTAGAGGTCCGAAACCTCTATCAGACTCACAAAGAGTCTCCAACCAACCCGAAGTTGGTTCATCTGACTCGAAGTCAGGCGGAGGTCCGAAACCTCACTATACTTGATCCCAGATCAAGTGGTTGGACCATGCCATCCTAGATAGAGAGTACAGCAATCTCTGATGCGTCCATCAGTATTTGCTACTAGTCTCTAGCTTTTCCCACCTCATTGGCCAAATGAGAGGTACTTCCCATGAGCCCTGAACTCAATGGGTAGGATGCATACGGGGCACAGAAAATGAGAGGTGAACTAACTCAAAATCACAACGGTGGGGTCCAAGCACACCACCAAGGTCGGCAAGCCTAGCCTTGTGGTTGCTCATAGCTCCGAGAAGCTGTCCCCAAAGCCCCCCAGAGCTCCCAGAGCTCATCGTCCAACAGGACCCACATCATAGGGTCGTTCCACGATACTAAGATTCTCACGAAAGGTTAGGAACTTGACCTTCCCCAGGGGCTTAGTGAGAATATCCGCGACCTGCTCATCAGTTCCTATATGATCGAGCCTTACGGCGCCTCGCTGTACCATATCCCAGATAAAGTGGTACCTGATATCAGTATGCTTGGATCGGTCGTGGAACACAGGATTCTCAGTCATGCGAATCCCACTCTGATTATCACAGAGTATCACGGTGGTATCTAGTACATGTCCAAAATGAAATTTAACAAGAGCTTTCAAGAACTAAATCAGCTCTACAACAGCCATACTCGCCGCAATGACTGGCCCCGCCGTGCCCAAAGCCACCGACTTCGCTTCCCGCTCATCCATGAAATCGAAGGGTAACTAAGATTGAATAAAGATCCCGATGTGCTCTACGATCCACCACACTGCCAGCCCAATCGGCATCAGTATATCCACGGAGTATCACACTCCCGGCAGTGTATCTCAGCCCATGGTTTATCGTGGCCCGAAGATATCTCAAAAGATTCTTGGCACCAACCCAGTGAAAATGATGAGGCTCAACCATCTGTTGACTCAAAGTGTTCACTGCAAAACATATGTCCGGACGAGTGTTCACTAAGAACATCAAAGCTCCTAATGAAGATGACATTTTAAGAGGGATTGGCCATCATAAGCCCAATCCGCACACATTGGCAAGCAAGAACCGAGGCCGTGCTGGACCGGTTGGAGCTGCGTTGACTTTTATGTTGCTGCCCTGTGTTGACTTTTCTGGACAGCGTTGACTTTTCTGGAGTTGACTTGTGTTGACTTGGTGACTGATTTGAGGATTGTTGTGACACATTCTGGGTTGGCTGATCAAGGAGACTTTGTTGGTTGAAGCATCCTGTTGACCGCCGTAAAGCACCATCACATTTTTCTTGTTTTTGGTTTGTCTTCCATAGATCCACTGTTATGTTCTATCAGCATTTTACTTAACTGTTTGGGTGATTGCTGTAATAAAAGTAAAGTTGCATCAAGCATAGAACATCTACAAAAATTTACATGGTATCAGAGGTGAGGTGAAGACAAGCCCTAACTTTAGCAATCACCATCTAAGAAAATGGGTTCCACAAGTTATGAATTCAAGGAGAATGACAAGCCGACTGGAAGGGATGACTTCCATGCTTGGAAGATGATATTAGATCTCAAATTGGAAGACCATGATCTCATGGACCATGTACTAGGTAAGATACAAGAACCTCCATCCAATGCTACTGCTGCTGCTAAAACCAAGTATAAGAAGGGGGAGATCAAAGAAAAGCTGATGATCAGGGAATCCATTCATAAAAGCCTGGTGGCCTACATCTCTGAGTTGGGTACATCCAAAGAGATGTATGATAAATTGATCCTAATGTTCAAGGTAAACAATGTAAACCAAGTGCTATTCTTCAAGAATCAATTGAAGAATCTGAAGAAAGGCAGGGATGAGTCTGTCCAAACATTCTTTCTGAAATTGACCGAGATTAGGAACAATCCGCTGGCTATTGGGGAGACAATAGCCGATCGTGAGATGGTACTCACCGCACTTGGAGGACTCCCATATGAATGGCAAGTATTCACCACTACCATTCTTAATAATAGTACTATTCCTAACTTTGACGAGCTACTGTCCAGATGCATGCAAGAAGAGACAAGAATGAAGGAATATGAAAATGACAGAAATACTGCCTATGCTGCTCATTCTAGAAAGAAGAACTCTGGTGGTTCTAAGAACAAAGGAAGAACAAGGGCCCAAGGAAAGAAAGGCAAGTGTTTCACTTGTCATAGGCCTGGTCACTATGCCAGAGAATGTCCTTTCAAAAAAGGATTCTCCCGATAGTGATGACAACAACAATAACCGGAGGAATGGAAATCAAAGAAAAGTCAACGCAGGGCAGCAACATAAAAGTCAACACAGCTCCAACTTCGGTCAACCTTTTGACCTCGGTTCTTGTGCCAATGTGTACGGCCTCCCAAAATCGAAGTCTCCAATAAATTTCAGCCTCTTTGGACCATGCGTTGACCAAAGTCAACGCTAGTCAAACTTCCTAGGAAACCCTAGCTGCAGCAATCTGCATCCTTCTTCTTGGCTGTACAAACTCGTCCTTTTTCCCACGTGTGAGCTGAATTCGTCCTCCAAGGAGCTCGTACTAAATCAGAGAAGAGAAGAAGATGTGTGATGAGTGAGTGTGAAATGCTCTCCAAGTTTGACTGTATTTATATACATCATTGAGGTGTGTGACACATCTGCTGGGGGTGTAAAACCTTAAGGCCGACCTGCACATATAATTTATTATAAATAATAAATTCAAAACAAATGTTCTGCTCATCGGATTTAGATAAATTTTATATGGATCTTACACCTCTCCGAAAGAGGAATCCAATAAAATTATCGGTATCTTCATCTGAGCATCACAACATGGAGTTTGGACCTAGTTGTCCAATTTTAACAATATGGCTTAGACCTGATCTGCACAAATTGAAGGTATCAAAGAATGAAGGGATATCTTCATAAGATCTCAATTGTGCGATCTAGAAGAGATGATAAGAAGATAACCATCATTGTTCTAAATGCGCTAACTGATGAACAAGGTAACAAATTTCCACGGGATAAGAAAGTTACCTCATTCGACAACTTGTGGTTTCTATGCTAGATAGAAGAACACAAGTTGAGGGAAAAAGTGTTGAAGGTTAAGGGACTCAAACATTTGCAGGAAGGAAAGGGAAGTTTAGAAAAGATGGTCCTCAGAAAAGAAAGAAGAGCATAGCTAATAAGATTCAATGCTATGGAAAAGCTATGGACATTGCAGAAAGGAAGCTCAAATCACCAGAAAAATGGAGGTAGTTGAAGAAAATAAGTCCAAGGAAAGAGGGAGTAAGAGATAGTCTCCCTCACAAAAGATCTTGTCATAGCTCCTAAATCTTTTGTTATAGGATATGGCTAAATAATAAGATGCATTGTGGCATCATGAGAGCATTAGAAACAAGAGGTCGTGACATATCACCATAGGAAATCATGAAGAACAGACAAAAAAAAAATCTATGGCAGTCAAATATGAAGTATATAGCTCTTGGGAACCTCATTGGAAGGAAGAAGTCATTCAAGACAAGGCTCATCATATATCAAGTCAAAAGGGAAACATATGTCGGATAAGGATATGCAAGATCCTCAAGATTCTCTGATGGAATCCTCATCAAAGGGTTCACCGATCTAATGAGGAAGCAAGTATTTTCATCAGGAACTCCAACTTGTGGAGTTCATGGGATGATGGTATGATGATATAAGAGATGAAGCATATCAAAGGATTGAAGATCTTTTCAATCAAGGAAGCTGCTAATAGAAGCCTAGATGACCTAAAGATAAAGAGGTATGTATGTTGGTATTTAATATTATAATTTCATGTCATATGGTTGCAAGTAACATGGATCACTACTTCTATCTTGAGAAGCATGATCAAAGGAAAGAATCTCCTCCTCAGAAAGGATGCAGGAAGGCATAGGGGGTACAAGTACATCAAGGAGTTTAGGTACATCAGGGGGTACAAGTACATCAAGGAGTTTAGGTACATCAGGGGGTACAAGTACATCAAGGGGTATAGGTACATCAAGGGAAGACGCAGGACATACTAGATTGGCCCACACCCGAGAACCTTACCGAGTTGTAGGGATTCTTTGGGATTTGCAACTATTACATGCGATTCGTTAAGGGATTCTCTCAGTTAGGCGCACCATTGACAAACTTGAAGAAGGGGAGCTTCAAGTGGGCAGAGGAGTCTAAGAGGGCATTTCCTGAGTAAAGACAGCAAAAATGGGTAAGCAAGATTCAGGCCTATGATTTTGATATTGAGTACGTGAAGGGCAAGAAGATCATTATGGCTAATGCACTTTCCAGTAAACCAACCACATCTTCATTCATGGACAATCCCTTTTATAATGCCCAAGTTCATTACATCAAAAGCATCGTACTTTGTCCATATTTCTTCTTTTATTCTGAGGACCAAATTTTCCGAATCTTCCTTTCTTCCTGGACATAGTTGCAAAGGCTTGATTCCCTTCACTTGATCCTGTATCAGCTTTGGCTTTCAATCTTGCTTCCTCTATTTTACATAGAGACCATAGATCGTGAAATGGTGTTGCATCTTACTTCCCGTATAAACTTGAAGTGAAGTTTCCCCATTCTTCCGGTAGAGCATTCAGCACCACTGTAGTCATTTCATTATCAGACATTACTTCCCCCAATTCCTGCAGTTGGTCTCTTATTTCAGAAATCCTCATAAAATAGGAAGTGATTCCTTCCTCTCTTGATAATTTCATCTTGTATAGTTATTGTTTCAGAGAGATTGCTTCTCCTGTAGTACTCACAAAGAATAGCTCCACCAGCTTCTCATATATTTCGTTTGCAGTTTCAGTTTTGATATATAGGGTATGAGTGAGTCCTTAATGGATTCTATGAGAATCCTCTAGGTTATGATTTCTCCTTTCATGTACTTGGCATGAGCTAGAGCATCTTCTTTTGAGGGTTGAATTGTAGATCCATCGATGTAGTCCATGACTTCATCTTCAATTAGATTCAAATCTGTTCTCTTCTACCATGCACTAAAGTTTGATGACCCAACCAATTTGTTGCTCTCTTTGCAATAAGTCATTTTGATAGATTTAGATAAGGTCATAGATACTTACTTGAGTAGAGTGACTTCCTCCTTCTAGCAACTTCCTTGATGATGATGAAGATGAAGTCAGGAACTTCCTCTTAGATTGAATTCTCCAATGTAGGCGTTCTTGAATCCTTGATGATAGAGGATGTCTTCCAAAAAGATGATGTCTCTTCCAACAATGTCTTGAATATAAATCTTTGATGGCAAAGATTATCTTCTTGATTAGTGGATCCTTTGAAGAATCTTCCTTGCAAACTAATCTGACCTTTTAACCCAAACTTTGATCTTTGCTTCCTTGAGTGTCTTCTTGTCAAGTAGCCCTTGTGTTCAGCACCTTAGCTCTAATACCATGTTGAGAATTTGTAGGGGCGGTGATCAATTCAAATTCTCTACTTGATAATTACTTGTGAGCTTACTTCTTTAACTTATGTCTTCTCTTCTTAGCTTATTATATCTTTCATCAAGTTAATTATCAAAACATAAGAAACACAAATTTAGGCTCTTCAAGCCAAGGCCAAAACCTTTCCCTCTTGGAGAAGAAAAACCCACAAGAAATTCTTCTTATAGACTTTCAGATGACAAGTACCATGACACAGACCCTTGACCCTTGTGTGCCTCCAAGACCTCGTCATTGCTTCTTCTAATGACTCCTTTCGTGCACCGATCTACACCGTTCAGCACCAGCCTTGGATTCTTCCTTCTATGCACTGTTATTGTTGCAGCCTTGTATTCTGATCATAGCCCTTTTCACGTACTTTATTACAGATCTTCTCTATACTTCACGGCAGCCCTAAGATCTCAGAGCTTGTCCCTTTTCTTCGCATTTACTTCAGTTTCTTTTCTTATACTTAATATAGCCATGTTCTTGCTTTTAATTTACACAGGTACCACCGACGATTACCCAGACTTATTTGCACTTTAACTTCAGACTAATCCGCACTTAAACTCTAACTTGATCAGTACCTTAATCCGCACTTGAACATTGTAGAACGCAACCCTTATCTGCACTTTATCACAGTCTGCTTCAGCACTTTATTCCGCACCTTAATCCACATGGATGCTGCCCTAACTTCGCATTTATCACAGACTTCACTATGCTGTAAACCTCAGAGATGTCTGCACTTCTTTCTGTCCTTAACCCGCACTTGTTCTTGTCCTAAAGTCTTCACTTAATCACAGACTGTCTGAAGTTCACTTCTGTAATTTCTGCGCAGATTTCTGGGCAATTTATAGTTGATCGAACCTATAATTAGCCAACCTATCAGTAAACTGATGTGACATATTATTGAGCCGACTTTTCCAGCATTTTTCAAGCCAACTTGTAGGGTTGATCTTCCAGCATTAAGGAGGTTGTCTTGAGGGTTGCTTGATCATCATTCTGGAGCCATTTTCTTCACAGTTAGATGACAAGGTCTTGGAGCATATCTTTTTAACTAGACACTTCATATACATGACCCATGAATACATTTATAATCAGAAGACAAATCCTAATAGACATCAAGAAGAAGTCTATTGACCTATAATAAAATCTTGCTCATGAAATCCATGAAGCAATCATAACAAAAATACATTTTATTATCTTTGTCTTCTTCTTTAGATAAATACATAATTACATAGTCAATATGAAGACCGATCCTAGTTACACTTTTCAACACACCCTAGCCAATCCAACTATCTTTCTTGCTACAGGACCAAATTTTGGCTAAGAATAATTTTTTGAGACAGTAAAAGGGCTGGGACTTATCTATTTGTGGCAATGAATGTTGAAAAGTAGCGAAGGAATGGATTCCTTGATTTGTGCCTTAATTCAAGGAATTGATTTTGAGTTCTTCTTAGTCATGTACGAGTTCCAGTGATATGGACGAGTTCAAGAAGTAGTTTGACCAGTGCGAGTTTGTGGAAGACCAAGTTTTTTGTCTTCTAGTGTAAGTTGTTTTTGGAACTGGAAGAATTAGTGGAGTTAACCTCCTAAGTTGTAGGAGGGACGAGTTAAAAAGTTGTGTTAACTATTGTCAACTAGAAAAGCACCATTTCGACTTTCCAAACATAGAACTTACTAATAATAGCCTATTTGAAGTGCTTATAAGAAGATCGAAGGCACACCTTGTAATCATTCTTCTTGAGCATGAGTTTGTGAGCAAGTGAGCTTGTGAGAGGAACAAGCCAAGGAGTTTTCTCTTGTGCGAATTATTGGAGGAGAATTTCCCTTGGGAAGTGCGCACAAAAATAGGAGGAAATTCTTATTTTTTAGGAGGTCAAATGCACTAGGAAATATGGGCCTATTTCCTAAGGAATGCACAAGGATTTCGGGCCTTAGTGTGGTCTGGTTGAGGGAAGCAGATCAGCTTTCTTGCAGGGTTGTTTCAAGCCTAGTTCAAGGCTGAAGGATCAGTTTGTATTCTCTATTGAAGCAGGGTTATTTGCAAGAGATCTGTAGCTTATTCTTCTTCAATAAAATTCTCAAGCAAGCGAGGGTTTTCCCAATTGGGTTCCCTAGAAAAATTGTGTTGTTCTATTCTGTGAATTGTGCTTCTATTTCTGTTCCTATTCCACTGCAAATTTTGTAGAGAAATTCTGTGTTTGTATGAAAAGAAAATTGTTTTCAGATTATTCATATTAGCAGATCTGAATTTCGTGGATTTTCTACAGTGAAATACCTTTCTGGGCAGCGACAGTCTTCCTGAGGCTGTAGACTGGTTTTCTAGGGCAGCGAAAGTCTTCCTGAAGCTTCAGACTGATTTTCTAGGGCAGCGAAGGTCTTCCTGAGGCTGTGGACTGATTTTCTGGGGCAGCGAAGATCTTCTAGAGGCAGCGGTCTCATTTTCTGGGGCAGAAAACATTTGTCTGAGGCAGTAGACCATCCTTTTGAGGCAACAAAGGGCTACAGATTACTTTCAGAGATAGCAGAAAGGCTGGCATCCACTTTCTGAGGCAGCGAAGGGTTGAAGGAATAATTTTCTGAGGCTGCAAGTGACCAGAGGAGCCACGAACAGGAGGACAAAAGGGTTAATAAGGGTGCTGATATAATTTCCGTGGCAGCAAGGGGACATCTATAGTCTGTAGCCTAAAAATCATGTTTGATTTGATATCCCTGTTGGGAGTTTGATGACCATTGGAAATCTGTTAATTACCGGTTGAATCATTCCTATTTTATAATTATTGCTTGTGGAATCTAGTGTTGCTTGGGTTCTTTGCTACACTACTTGTGTATTTAATAAAGAGTATCATTGTTTCATAGATTGATGAATACTGCACTACTTTATGAAATACAATTCTTTCATGGTTTGTTGAAAACACTAGCTCAGAATTGCACTCTAAGGTTAATCTCCCCAAGAGGGATATTACATAATTTCCTAACAGTAATACACCATTCAAACAAGGGCTAGCCAATCCAACAAGCTATTGACAAAGGTTATGAAGCAAAAGAACAGGATATACAGTGGCATTTAATAGGTAATGTTCTCCTCTTCTTCGGCTTCAAATAAGATGACCAAGAATATTGGTTTCGAGTTTTGGTGGGAGCCTTGTATCAGTGCAGACAGAGTTCACATGATCCCCGTTTTCATTGAACATCATCTGGAGAATTTCAACAGTATTACCAGCTCAGTAAATAACAACATTCAAAACTTCTTATGCTCAAAAAAGTGAGGCTTGCAAAGCACAAATTGTAATGTGCAGAAATTAGTATGTAAGTATTGCAAATAAAGTGTTCCTCTCAGTGCCAGCAGAGACAGACTACAGTCCTGAGTCTGAGGGGAATTAATTTCATCCATCCATTTCATCGTCATTCATCGGTGAATGTGAGGAAGCCCAGAGAATCTTTCTCCCAAGTGGCATTTCGTGCATAGGGTTTCAGCTGACAGGCAGATTAATGAAGCCTCGGACCAATAGCTTTCACAAGGCTGGCAAGAGTTCGAATCTCACGGAAGGAATGGCCATACTACCAGGGCAGCAGAATGCCACAGAGGCTACACTGGGCAAAACCCCCAAAGCCACCTCAAGCAAGGGTTCCAAAAATAATTCTTAAAATTCCGTAGCGGATTTCCTTTATTCTTTGCAAATGCAACAATACAAGGGCAAACATTGAAACATTGAAAAAAAAAAATTAAGAACCCAGAGAAATATTGAATGTTACACTGTGACACTTTATTGTAAATAAATCATTACCTGCATGAGGAGAGCCTGCCATCTCCACTCTCCAGCCGAGGAATTGATAAAGCAGAAAAGCCATTGCTAAGCTCGAAAAACTGGTAAGATGTAAGTGGCAGTGGACAATAATGGCTGCTAGGGGCTCCTGCATATTCCATCAACAAAAGGTGGAATAATCTTCTGTGAAAAGTACTCATCACCATCACTATCGTGACGACCAACATCATCGTCATCTCTGCCCGTACCGAATTATTTTTCCTCTGGTGTCTCTGAATATGATATTCGAGTTTATCTCCACGCACATGGGCTAGTCTCATTTGCAAGTCAATTTTTTCAACGTGGACCTCGCTGGAAAAGTGTTCCCAGTGGGTTACCCTCAGAACACTCTTTCTTTTCCTTTTTTTTTTATTGTTATTGGAATATTATGATTTAACAAAAACCCAAAATTCTGATTAATTTTTTCCCACTATTTGATCTCTTTAAAATGGGGGCGTATTTTGGGAACAAGGTTTTGTGAAGCATGGAACTTGGATGCGATGAAATTAATTTTTTTTAATTGGAATTTTTTTATATTAAATTATATGTTGTTTAATAGAATTTTTTAATATTATTATATAATAATATTGAATTATTAAATAAAAATAAAATAATTTTAAATATAATAATTATAATATTTTTCTCCAAAGTTTCATAATATATTTATGATTAAAACATTTAATAACTTATCCCACAAATTCAATTTGATATAGGATATTGTATTGGTTTTCCAAGTTTGTTAATACAAGGTTGAGAAAACCAAAATATTTGCTTTATATCTTACCATTATAAATTTATATATTATATGGAAGAGATGTTGTTGGGTTGATTTGAACCAATTACATAAAATAAAAATTAATAAATTTAATAATTTGTTATTATTAAGCTTATTCAAAAGCTTGAATAAATTTATTATAGAATGCTAATTTAGATTCATTTTAATTTTGGATTTATTCTTCTCAAAAATGATAGATTAAGATTTAAGATGAATCTAAGTTACTATATAAGATAAGGCAAGATTGAGTTAGTCATTTGATGGATTGTCCATGGTTGTTTACAAACCCATGATATTTGTTTGTGGTATTTGTTATGATGAAGCATATTTAAAGGCTTGAGGAAATCTATTATGGAATGCAATAGTATTAGTGTAGATACATCTTAATGCGAAACTTAATCTCTCTGGGCGCTTGTAGATTGAGGTTTTGGATTTAAGATGGATGGTGTGGCAAAACAATTTGTTTAAAATGCATTTTTTAATGCATAAAATGGATTTAGCACTTTGGAAAACCCTATGACACTAGAATTCTATAAATCAAACTACTTAAAGTCAATTTTTTTTAAATCTTTGTTGTATTTTAGTTAAAATTAACCAGAAAAAATGTCTTGAAAAATGTCATTTCATCTATAAGTTAGACTAGGCCTTTAATAAATATTTAAAATGATTTTATATTATAAAAATGTAATAAGTGATATTGATATAACATAAAATTATATATATTAAAAGTAAATTTTAATAATTTTATATTATTGTATTGAGAGACATTCTCTAGGTTAATATGAGGAAGATGTTGTACTTGACATTATATTTAAAAATAATAAAATAATATTATATCAACAAAACAATAAAAATCAATATTGACTATGCAAAGATATGTAATTTCTTCATTATTTAATATAGAGTTCACAAATGGCATGTAAAAATGATATTATTGATATCATATGATATGTAATTCATTTTTCTTAATATAGAGTTGATATACAATATTTTAGAAATATTAATAACAAAATACAATAAGGTGGGCTCTAAATTAAATATTTCATTATGTTTGTTGGCTAAAATACTTTAAAACCAAATATAGAGAGAGAGAAAGAGAAAGAGAGTTCTTATTCCATTAATAGATTATTTTCAATTCAAGGTATGAGGGAGATTTGTATCATTGTTTGTTGTTGGCTTCACCCACATGGATTTGAACTTTGAATCTCATAATTTACACAATATTTCATATGACAATAATTGTCAATTGAGTAATTTCTTCAATGTTTAATATGGAGTTGACATGTAACATTTTAAAAAATATTAATAACAAAAATAATTCACTCTTTGTGTGTGTATGTGTAGATAAATAAATAGATAGACATACTGTAACATTTTAAAAAACATTCATAACAAGAATAATTTAATATGTATATGTATGTGTAGAGAGAGATTATGTCCTATGGAGATATGTTTTCTACTTTTGAATATGAGGAAGCATCTATTAGCATTTTAATGTGGAAAATATGAATCATAAATAAAATATTTGAATGTCAACTATGAATATATTATATACAATAAGTAAAAATAAAATATTTCTTACACTTAAAGCATTTTATTAGTGTTTTACTTGAAACCAACATAACCAACATAGATCCATCTTGTCCCCAAATTTACCAAGAGTGGAGAGGAATCAAATTTCTCTAGACTCTAACCTTTCCTCAAAGTTTGTATCTTGAGAAATTTGATCCCTCTCCAAGTTTAATAATAGATCCAAGTTAAAATGGATTTATACTAATTATATATTATTTAATAAAATTTTAAGATAAATTTTTTTATACTTATTTTTTTCATTTTATTTTATATTATTTTACATATAATATAATATAAAGATTTTTTGGTAAATATATTTATTTTTTACAACAAATTAAAATCTATGTATGATCCATGATGGGGGTGATGGACATAGTGCATGGGGCACCTTGTGGCCCATGATGACCAACAGCTGGCACCCGGCTCGAGGGTCGCCCCCCTGTCCCTCTCACTTCACATGGCGTACATGGAGGAGTTATGGTTTGCGTGTGGAATTTAGTAGCACCTTGACCAGCGTGGGAGACGTCACTCTAAGGTTGAGGATGGTGGATGGGGACTTCAGTCATGTTTTGTTTCGACTTCATGCCATTACCTAGTTCTTTGCTCACCGAAGAAGGAAGTGACATCGCTTTCGTTGGGCAGGGTGGCGCCCTCGGAAACGAGGTTTGCCCCCTAGTTGTTGACTTTGTAAATTGATAACTTTCCTACTGCAAGGTTACTTTTTTTAGTTTATATGTGGTTCCCGGTGGAATTGGCCTTCACGAGCTTTTGGTCGATTTGTGTATTGGTGTTCTACGATTACGGTTCTTTTGATGGTTGGAGTGGACCATGTTGGCGACATTGCTTCGGGGAGGGATGGAAGCTCTATAAATAGCTCTCGTATTTTGGCTTCTGGGCCCATAATTGGGTTGTTTGGACACTCCACGTGAGGTGTGTCTTTCGGGGGGAACGGAGCAAGATTCTTGGAAGTAGATGTGACCCTTTGTTGTTGGTGTGGTTAGGGGGTAGGTCCTCAGCATGTGGTGGGAAATTTTGTGTTTCTTCTAGCCCTCATGCGTTCAAATTATTCGAATTTCAGTACCTCTCTATGCATGGGCCTGGGGTAGCGCGATTGGTGGGCTGGCAGATCCCATGAGTCTGTGCGGTGTTGTTTGGTTACGGTTGGTGTGAGTCTACAGCCATGTCTAGGAGACAACTGGTTTCTGCAATGGGTGCGACGAGCCTGGTGGTTGTGGGTCGAGCGTGCCTAGGGGGTCTTCAGCATTACAGGTGAAGTTGTTAGTCAAGCGTCGATGAGACCAACTCTGAGAAAAAGGTTGGTCCTCCCTCCCTCCAAATCCTTGCTCGGCGGGACGCAAGGACTAGGCTTCTCAATTGCAGAACACGGAGCAGGGGGGTGGAGGTGTCTATGTTCGTCGGGGTGGAAAGACGGCGAGAAGCTCCAGGAGGATGGTGGCTGGTGTGCGAGGTGGTCGAAGGCATGGAAGCTCGACGAAGGACCATGGGGGTCGATCGTCGCGAACACTGGCAAGGAGAGGGGCTCGGCAGGGTAGCAGATCGGGACAGCGAGGGGGTGTAGAGTATTCAGTTCTTGGTTCGAGGGTCATTCAACATTGTTTCCTGGAAAAATGTTGAGATTTGATTCAATCCCAGATGGAGTGATTTGACACTGTGGAAAGGATTTGACGTGAGGAACATGCAGAACTGGTAGCTACCTTAGATAAATTGCACTACTTTCAGTGCCACGTCTCGGAGCGCATTGTGGTGGTCTAGCGAGGACAAAACTTATTGAAATAAACAATCAAATGATAATTTATTGAGAAAAACAAACTTGATTGTATTAATCTTAAAATAACAGAAGAACCTTACAACCTTAGCCTTGATGTTGAACAGGCCTTCCCGGGGTCCGAAGCAGGAGTTTCCTCTACTTTGATAAGTCTTGCACTCTTCCTCCAGGAGCACATAGAGGTATGTGATCTTTCCTCACAAAATCTCAGCAGAAAGGAGTCTAAATCTCAACAGCACTTCACCTCAATCACATACTAAAGCTTGAACTCCCTTTGAGGCTACCCAATGCCTCTTTTTACAGTGCAGATGAGGAGGTTAGGGTTCCACCTATGAAGGGATAGAATCCTCCTTCGAAGGGATAGGCTCCTCACATCAAGGGGTTAGCTCCTTAAGGTGTGGGATGCATGAACCTTATAAGAGCGTACTCATCCCCAAAAAATCTCATCCAAAAGCTTCTAGAATTGACCAAAAAATAGCTTTTTAACTTTGGTTTCTCGCCCTTTTGACTTTGACAGGGGTACGTAGGCAATACACTGATAAAATGCGTTCTGGAACGTAGGTAAGCTTCACATTACCTGCGTACCCCAGCCAGGAACGCAGGTAAGCTTCACATTACCTGCGTACCCAGGGTTTTGGAGATTTTTAGGGTTTTTCTCCTGTTTTTATGGCTTGACATGAGGAGTAGAGGTTGTAAGACTTGCAGAGGAGGTAAGTATGAGTGACAATGAGCTCATACAGTCAGCAGAATTTCAAGGTGACAGTTTTTAGTGCAACAGATTGCCCCCTAAAGTGCGAAGTCTGGAATAGATGAAGATGAAGTCTGTCATATATGAAGAGTGAAGTACTTTATCATTTCAAGGATCATCATGTGGAAACCCCAGTAGGAACCTGTAAAAACATTCAATGCAAAACATATATATGTAAACATATCATCGCTGAGGTAGGCATTCCCATACTCAGATCAAAACTAACTAGAAAACTGATTTTAATTGTTCTGATACAGGAATGATTTTCAATATATCAACAGTATAGACATGTGTAGACACAGTATGGACGCAGCCATCTATTTATGAATAGTCCACTGTATAAATTAATAACAAAATTCCTCGCAGCCTGTATGGTAGAAACTAGATCCAGGGTCTTGATTTCCGCTTCTCGAACTAGTACGATCCTATCCATGTGAATGAATGTGTTGAAGTCGAACATGGTAGAAACCACTTGATTACCAGTCAATAATGTAAACTGTTAACAAGTGTGAGAGTAACCACTAGTAATGTCAATGGCTCTCAAAGTACTCAATACAATCCATGAAATGTGAATGAATGAGCTGAAGTCAAACATGTCACGGAATCATTCGATCGAAGGTCAATGATGCAACCTGTCGTCGAAGGCGAGAAACCTGCCATTAAGGCATGCAGATTCCAAGTTACTGATGATTTCTAGATCAACTTCCTAAATAATGAGTTGTCGTCGATAGAAAGTGATCTGTCGTAGGCAAGCCCACAACACGAAATCATAGATCAAGTTTTGAAGAAATATATTGGCAAGGACTGACTCAGGGATGGTCAAAATGGAAGACAATTATTTTGCAGATGAATGGTTTATTTGAACTGTCCTCTTGAAAACATAACGACACTGCAGATGGCTTGGTGACAATTGACCTAAAGCTAATACCCAGAAACCGGCTGAAGACTTTCAAAATGGTTTGATTAACTGTTAGGCAAAGGATTTCCCAACCTAGGTGAACAAAAGTGTTGTGTTCAATAGTGGTTAACGGCTTTTCGAATAATCAAAATACAAAAAACAGGTTCATTTTTCTCTCTTTTCCCCCACCATTTCTGGCAAGTACCTCTTTATTTTTGACAAGCTTGAGGAGGATAACACTTGCTTGTTTATAAGCTCATCCTTCGGATGAGTCCAACTTAGTTTAAGATTCGAACCCTAAGAAGGAGTGGTTCGTTCCTGTTTAAAAATTGAACATGTCCTTTACTGTTAAATTTTAACGAGTCCAGTACAGGAGAAACTCGGTGTTTTTCAATTTTAAGGAGTTAGAAGAAAAACTTAAGGAAACTTTGTGGGTGTAATTTTTCGTAAATTTAGTCTCGTGAGCCCGAAAAAGGATAAAATAATGCGGGAGAGAACTCTATTGACCATAATTAGTCAATGTATATCTTTTTCGTAAAGATTCCACTTCAGTCTGTAAAAGGGGTAAACTTATACCGAAAGGACGATCATTCATTTATTTTAACGAGTTCAAATAATCAAGTGCTCGGCAATCTTTTCAATTTTCGAGAGTCTAAAAAGGGCTTAAAAGAGGACTCCAGTATTGCGCTTTTTCATAAATTTTTGAAAGAGTCCGAAAAAGTGATAAAAGTATGCTCTTTGTTGAAAAAACGATCAATTTTCCCGAAAAATCCAATTTTCTGCACAAAAACGTGAAACAATTACACATACCTATTTAAGATAAGTAAAAAAAATTTCCAAATTACCTTTTTAAAGTGAAAAATAAACAAATTAAAAATTCATTTATTTGAAAAAAATTATAAAAAGGACTTTTCTAACTTCATTTTTACTATTTGAATTCAGAGTGAAAAAAGTGAGAGCTTTTGGATAATAATAAAAAAAACTTCCTGTGAAGATTTTGGATAATCCGTTCTGTCGGAATCAGAAACCATCAATTCCAAGTAGTCTGTATAAATTCTGGACCATATGAAGGCCCAAGTTGATCTCTTGATATGGCTAGTGAACAGGTGGGACACACAAGACCAATGTTTCTTGATTGGCGGCCACTGGATTGAAGTCGAGCTGGAGGACATATATTTTTTGACTAGTTTGTCCAATAGGGGCAGACACTTATCTCTATTCGAGACTAGACCATGTGGCCAGTCTGTTGCTAGTCTCAAAGTGGAGTTTTGCAATGGTTGAGTAGACCCCAAGGATAAATGGATAGATATCAAAACTATCATCCATCCTGAGTTCAAAGTTATTGTCTTCACTGTTACTATACTGTATAGGAGTGTAACATTACGTGTTGCCAATATCACGCTGAGGGCATTGGGATTGTTAGATTTCTGTCGACATATTTTAGTTGGTTAAACAACCAACTCTTTGTCATTAAGGATTTTCCATACGCTGAGATGGACTACCACAGCGAAAAAGATATGGCTTTTCCTCCAGGAGAGCAATGGGATGATTCAAGTAAAAATAATTTTCAACACTTTCTAAGTCCTAATTTTTTTGTATTTTAAATCGTCCCAAACAAGACGATGTATATTTTGAAACACACTTCTATGCTATGATATATCACTATTACCGGCTATCTGTGTACATGTTATCTAATGTTGTTTAATCTATTGTTTTGATTATTGCAAATGTCTATTTATCATACTAGAAGCAACTGCACCTGCTAATGTATTTAAATGTCTTGGAATATGATGATATTCAATGTAATAAAATTCATGTTCCAAGAGATGGAATCTCAAAAATAACCTTAATAACACTGAATTCCTAATGGCATACACCTTGTTAAGCTATAATACAATGAGTTCATAGTCCAACCTAACAATCAAACTCTGAATCCAAAATGATATGGATTCAGATAATAACTCAATCACTACACTATACTTTGCAATGTTATTCATTGTTTGACTGAGGCTTACTCCATGCATAGACACTAACTCATCATAGGGTGAATACATAACCCAAGCTGCGGAAGAAATGTTCCATGTACTACGACAAGCACCATCAACAAAACCAATGTATGTCTAAAGAGACGTCGACATCTGCAATATCAAGAGTAAAACTCAGATAAACAGGAATAGTGATAAGAGCACACTCTAAACTAGGCATGCTTTTCTAATCTAAAACACACCAACAGTAAAGAAAATAATCTAATAAAAAATCTCCACACCAAATTTAAGCATAATATCTCTTCAGATAAAGCCCATTTTTGGGTTTATCTAAAGGGACACTGTCAAAATATATTTTCTCATAGACCCCTTTTGCCAGCTTTCACTTAACAATGAAAGGACCATGCCACATAGGCACAAATTTTCCAGCCCCTAGCTTATCGTTGGCTTGACCATACACTAAAACTAGGTCTCCTTCTAAAAAATTATGAGGTGTAACACTTCTGTCGTACTGAGCTTTCATTCATTTCGCATGAGCTTCGTTTGCTAGAGAAGCAGTTCATCGATTCTCATCTAGCTGAGATAAGTACAAAAAACGCTTCTCCTCTTCAAAAGTAGCTGGGAGTAATTCTATGGCTAATTTTAATGACATAATTTTGCATTCAATAGGTAACACAGCTTCCAAACCGTAAACCCGTTGAAAAGGAGTGAAACCAGTTGATGTTTTTACTGAGGTCTGATATGCCCAAAGTGCTAAAAATAACATGGAATTCCAATTCAACTTATGAATACCAATGATTCATTTAATAATAGTGACTAAAAATTTATTGATAGCTTCAACCAGACCATTATCCTGTGGGTAATATGGAGTAGAACTATCGTGGCGTAGGCCAAGATGATCTGTCAGTTCAGTCATCATGATATTTCAAAAATGACTTCCGTGATCTGTAATAATGGCTTGAGCAACACTGAATCTAGCAATTATATGATTGAACACGAAATTTGCAGCAGTCTTGCCATCTGCCGAAAATGTAGGCATCGCCTCAACCCATTTACTGAAATAATCTACTGCTAAGATAATATACACATGCCCCCCGACCGAGTGAGGGTTACATGTAATAAATTCGATACCCCACTTTGCAAAAGGACCGATAGTAATTATAGGGTGAAGAGGAGCAGGTGGTGCACACATTTTACGATCAAAGACATGACAATTGTGGCATTTCCGGATTGCATAGATATAATCTTTGAATAAGGACGGCCAGAAATAACCAGTGCACAATATATTTTGGGCTGTGGCATACCCAGAAATATGAACACCACATGCTCTGGAATGGAAGTCATTTAGAACCTTCTCAGCTTCTTCATGAGTAAGAAAAATTCAGAAAACAGAATCTACTCCATGACGATAGAGTGTGTCACCAATAATATTGTATTATTGGGACTGGAAACGTATTTTCCATCGCTGAGATCATGATATTTCAGGCCGAAAATATTGGGTTTGGAGATAAACAATAATATCCCCATACCAAGGATCAGGAGTACTAATAAGAAACAAGGATTAGTTCGCAATGGGCTGTTCCACCACAGTTTCAGTATCAGTAGACGAGAGATCACACATTAGTTCGGAAAAAACCAAAGATTTCTTTTCCTTGGATTTTTCAAATTCCAAGTCAAATTCCTACAAGATAACTATCCATTTGGAATACTTTCCTCCTAGCAATTTTTTGGTCAAGATGTACATCATAGGGTTATAGTTAGAAATTACTGTGGTTTTGCGTAATAAGATGTAGTGACGAATTTTTTGGATAGCTTGAACAACTGCCAAGGCCAATTTATCCACATGTGTGTATTTGATCTCAGTCGGATGCAGATTTTGACTAAGATAGTAAATCACATTTTCATTGTTGCATTCATCCTCCTGAACTAAAACCATCCCAATGGTGGAATGAGAAGCGGAGAGGTACAAAAAATAATCTCGGTTGTAATTGGGAGGATGTAGTAACGGTGCATGGGTCAACGCATGTTTGAGTGCATCAAAATATCAATTAGCGATCTCATCACAAAAGAATGGAATGTTCTATTTTAACAACCTGGTAAAACCCTTTGTTAACTCAGTGTAGTTAGGAATGAAACGACGTAAAAAAAATTATTTCCCTTGCAAACTTTGGAGTTGGCGTAAAGTCGAAGGAGGAGGTAGATTGACAATAGATTCAACCTTCGACGGATCAACGCGAATGCCTAATTTTGAAACAATAAATCCCAACAAGTGACCCAATTCTACATAGAAAACACATTTGTGTGGATTTAGCCGAATTTGAAAATGCCTACATCTCATAAAGATAGCTCGTAAATGAGTGAGATGATCAGCTCTAGGCGATGACTGAGTAGTAAATCATCGAGATAAGGCTACACAATGTGCTTAATGTCATGAAATACATAAGACATAGCCCTTTGAAAAGTTTCCCCAGCATTCGTCAAGCCAAAAGGTAGTTTGAAATAAGCAAATGTCCCCCATGGAAAAATGAATGCTATTTTAGGTTGATCAGTAGGCAGTATGTTTATTTGATTGTAACTGGAAAAACCATCCATAAAGGAGAACATTTCACTGTCGGCACAATCCTCAATGATTTGATCGATATAGGGGGTTGGATAATTGTCTTTAGGAAAAGCTCGATTAATATCCCTATAGTCGATACATACACTTATCATTCCTTGTTTTTTGTTAACAGGAACAATATTAGATACCCAATCAGTTAAAGGAATTGGATAAATGAAACCTGCACGAAGTAATTTCTCAACTTCAGCTTTGATAGCAGCAGCTTTTCGTGGATGTATCTAACGTAATCATTGTCGGACAGGTTTTGCATTCGAGTAAGTCTTAATTTCATGTACAACAATTGATGTATCGATTCCTGGCATTATTTCATATGACCAGGCAAACACATCACAGAATTCTTGAAACATGGCTTCATAAATTTGGATTTCATCGTCCGTATAGGAAGCACCTATATGAATGTTTCCAATTATTCCAGGCTTAATTGAAATGTCAATAGGAATTGTTCGAGAGATATTTTCCAAATTTAACTCAGAATTAGGATTTTGCAATGGATTTTGTGGTTCTTTGACATATTTAGTAGTAAAAATAGAAAAGAAATCATTTTCAAAATGATCCAGCTTAGGTAAGAATGAAGATCAATGATGTAGATCTTCCCATGGTAAATCGTCAACAGACAAAAGTTCACGAATATTCGCATCAGTATGAACAAGATTGGGAAATGTCGTTGTCTCTGATCTAAATATAGAAAGTGATTCCTCATGGATCATATTCATTGGATCAGTTTTGGTTGAAGAAGGATCAGAAAATGACTATACAGCTTGATATGCAATTTCAAAGGGACTCAAAGGCATCACGCCATCAAATGAATCCACCTTGGAATTGGAAGGTACGATCCAAGGATCATCAAAAGTAATAGTATTCGCTGAAATCATATGAATATTTGCAATAGGAGGTGATACGTTAGGAGTAGGAAAGGAAAAAGTTCCTAGTGAACCAGAATATTTAATCAAACCTACGCCAGCATCCTTATAAGAGATAGCTGTTTTGTCGATGTGCTGGATAGTTCCTGTAGAGGATGGATCAGATGAAAAATAAGTGAGCTAGTCTATTGTAACGATCTTTCCTTGATTTGGAAGCTTGATAAGCCGAAAGACTGATGAAACAAAAACATTCATAGCATAATACCAACTGCGACCCAGGAGAAGGTTGTAATCTATAGGGGCATCAACCACCTCCACATCTAGATTTACAGTTTTGCCTTCGACCCCTATAGGTAAATCCTGCAAAATACCAAAAGGATGGAACCCTCAGCCATCAAAATCCTTCAGAATTGTCATAGATTGATTGAGTGTAGAAGAACCAAGTGATTTCCAACATTGGATCAACATAATACACGTAGAAGCCCCTTCATCAATCATAGTCCGAAAAACGGGTCTGTTTTTTACTAATACTGGAATCTGGAAAGCCATTTGATGAGGTAAGCGAGGTGTACTATTCTATAAATCAAAGATTATTAGGTTCGAATCCTGAATATCGACAGCTCCTATGGTAGACAAAAGTAATTTACGCTGTGCTGGGCATGATTGCAGCACTTCCAAAGCTGAAATTGCTGAAGGGGAAATAGCTAAGTCCTCAACAATGTTGTAATTCTGAGCAGCTCTCGCATGTGGATTGAAAGTTGATTTACGAAGTACACCTTTAGTAGGTGGTTTTATTACTAAGTCTGAATTGGGTTTCTCGATCTGTAGTGGAGCAGAAACAGGAGGAGGTGTAGTTGATGTGTTTGAATTAGAAGATTCTACTTCTTTACCACCAACATGACTTTTACTACCATAATCTTGCGATCGTGTCGCAATCCTGACATGAGAAATCATCATAATGGGTTCTTCTGAGGCATTCGAGGTAGAACCAATCATCTTACTATCTTGAGTAGGAAAAGGATCCTTCAAGATAGTAGGTTGTTGAGAACCTTTAACGAACTTTGAAACCTCCACTCAATGCGGGCATTCTTTGGTAAAATGATCCTCGTCATAAATGAAACAAGGATAGCGAGGTTTGAATTTTTCATCATTAGATTCATTTTTATCTGTTTTATCTTTTGAATTTTGCTTTTTTTTTATTCTTCCCCTTCTTTTTGCTGCCAGATTTAGATTTGGCCATAGATGTCTCTACAACATGAATGTCGGCAGAAATTTCAGTGGAAGATTATCCTTTTAGGGAATCAGGTAAAGTTATTATAGGAGAAGAATTATTTGAATATTTATTATTACTTTTAGTACTAACTGAACCAATCATACCATCAGCGGCATGAGACCCTGAAGTAGCTACAGTTATTTGACTTTGTTTTGGAAGATCAGGGATTTTTTCATGTAAAGTACCTGACTGCGTGTAGACGAGGTCAAGGTACTGAGCTTGAGCAATGAATTTCTCTTCATTAACAACTCCTCCCTTAGCTACATCTTCAGTGATTCTGTGTAATAATGATTTAATGAACCGTTCTTCCAAATTTTGATCCAGGATGAAAAATTTCACTAAACGCCTTCTACGTCGCCATTTGTGAATATGATCAGAAATATATGTGGACGTGGATTGTTTTAGTGAAGTCAATAGTTCCATGCCATTATCGTATCTGACAGGCAACTGAAAATGAGTTAAGAAAGCAGTTGTTAACTGATTGAAATTATTAAAAGAGCTTCGTGGTAACTCAATGTACCATTTGGCAGCAAGACCAATAATATTTCGTTGAAAAAGATGTAAGCAAATTGAATCATCAATTATTGAATTAGACGCACAACAGAGGTGATAAGTCATAATGTGATTTGACGGATCCTCTCTTGACTTACCCTCGAATTTTGGTATATCACTGGGAAAATTATGTGGCATTGGCGGCCAATACGGATGATAGTAAATTGGATCATTCATAAGGCGTGACAAATCAGGTAAATCCAAAGTTGCAATAAATGGTAACTGACGATTAGGGTTGTGAAAACCTTGAGTAATAAGAGCAGCTCCGGGAGGAGGATAGCTAGGATAACTAGGAATCAGATTTGCATTAGGAATGGTATAACCTCCCAGGAAACTAGGATTAACCAGACCAAACTGTGGTTGTTGAGGCTGTTGATAAGTATAGCCAAGATACAGTTGATACTGATAAACTGGGTTTCGTGCAATGAGACCGAATTGATACTGTCCCTGGTATGGTTGATATGTGAATTGCAGTTGACTTCTGACAATCGTACTTGTACCAACTTGTCCTGTAGGTATCTGGACTGAATTCTGAATTGTAGGTCCTGAGTAGGGTACAGAGACTTGAGGAATTTGCATGGATGCAGGGATAGAATAAACCGGAGCTACATATACTCCAGAAATAGGTGCTATAGGTTAAACAGATGTTGCAGTAGTTGCAGCAGTTTGAGGCAGAGTTTGAGGTGTACTGGGCCCAGGCTATTGAACATAACTAGGTGCAGGGATTTGAACAATAGGTTGGATAGGTTGTTGGGTTGAACCAGAAGCCAAAGACTGTCCAGGTTAACTAGGTAACTGCACATTAGGTTGCATATTCTGTTGAATTTGGGATGGATCCCACACCATGTTCATTTCGGGGTATTTTCCCATAGAAGGTTATACATATGAAGGACCATAGCCTGGTTGAACGTAGGGTTGATAATTAAGTGGTAAATTTCCAACTCCTTGTACAAATTATTGATCAAAAGGTGGTTGAAAACCTTGAGTTGGGTACTGACCTTGAGGTTGATAACCCTGAGGCGTGTACTGAATCTGGGGTTGATGAGGACCTTGAGGAATATACTGAGTTTGGGGTTTACCTTGGTGTATGTACTGTCCTGAAGGTTGATAAACTTGAGGTATGTACTATCCTTGAGGTTGTTCTCCAAAATAATATTGTCCTACAATTTGTCCTAGGAAAAAATTACCCTGAAATTTCCCCCTAGGTGGTAATTTACTGCCTTGAGGTTGCCCCCCAGGCATTAACTGACTGCCTTGAGGTTGCCCCCTAGGCGGTAACTGACTGCCTTGAGGTTTCCCCCTAGGCGGTAACTGACCACCTTGAGGTTGAGGATTTGGAATATTACCAGACATCATAAATATTTTCTCTGCATTCGACGTTTCAGTTTTACTTCCATTAAGACCAGATGTTAATACTTGTTCATTCGGTCGAGGATTTGCTCCTGAGAAAGTACCACAGAGAGCCTGGTACCCCGAAGGAACAGAAGGACCACCGTATAAATTTTTTTTTGGTGTTTGGGAAAACATAGATGACTCTCGTGACGTGATCAATGAAGGATAGTAACCTCCAGGTGTAGGATGAAAAGGAATTCGAGGTGGTGAAAAAGCAAGACCTGGGTTTTCTAAAAAAATTGTCAAAGATAAATACTAAGCGTCACTCCTAATAGGTTTGTAGAAAATGGATTCATGCCCCCTAATATTCAAATACTGTAGGGATTCAGGAAGATTTACTTCTTCATCTGGACTAGCAAGTTGTTCAATAGAAATGAGGCCAAATGGAAGATCTTCAGTAATAATATTTATTACCCTAGGTGAACCAGGATCACTAGAATTTGGAGTAATAAATCCTGAGGATGTTTCCAAAACAAAAGGTTCAGTGTCAGGCTCAGAAATTTCATGTTCTTCAACTAGTTCACTGGAAGGAGAAATACTACCAGTAACTTCAGAAACTAAAATCGGCTCTTGAATATGCTCTGTTGTGGGTATTTGATGATCAGGATGAACAACTATAGATGAACTTCTGAATTTTGTTGATATAATTCTACCGCTACTAGATGATACTAGAGCATGCAACCCTTCAAGTTGACATGGTGTATACTCAAGGGGCTTCCCCTAAAGTCTCCGATACTGTCTTGGTAATTCTGCCACGATTAAATATTAATCAATCACACGCAAAAAAAGAAAATTTAAATAAAAACACCTAAAGTATCTAAAGGAACAAACAACTGAATCACACGCCTAAAAAATCTAAGAGTTAAAACCACACACAAACACTAAAAACACTAGTTGGTGATGAAATCCAACTTAGTAGAAGTTTAATACAGAAAGGGCGGTTGGAAGAGTTACCCCGAAAACCTCCTTAATGAAACAAACTGGCACAAGTTTCTTCACAAAACCATCTCGCGTGAAGAAAACCCCCGAGAGATTCCAAGTGAGTCTAGTCGACATCTACTCCAAGTATAGTGAGATCTTTCCTTCACCGTCACCTTAGGAAATAATCTTAAGTTTATGGACACTAAGGTTACCAATAGTAACAAATACAACTGGGGTAATAGTCTACAATCCGATTCCACGCACAAGGGCAGAGTAACAAAGCTCAATCCCCTTGAAGGCTCCTTGACATGGTCAATCTGAGGTTTACCAACAAGTGACCCCAGGCTCCTCAATAATGGTTAATCCGAGGTTTACCATTTGTAATGCGCGCAGATCTTCTATCTTTCCCAATGAAGTAGAATTGATTGTCTCAAAGGTTCAGACATCATCTCGTGATTAACTCCTTTAAGAGAAGCTTCTCAGATTGTACCAATTACAATTGGATTTATTTCCTACTACAAGATTTATCTACTTGTTTGTTTTTACTATATTGGAGAGTTAATTACTCCTTACTCCAAGATACTAGCCTAAGCTATATTGGTGATAAGAGCCCTAGAAATAGAAAAGATTACTAGATCAATTTTAATTAAGCATTGTTTTTATGGGATGTTCTTTAAGTCAATATGTATGGAAATTAAACTTTGATGGTGTGAAAACTCGACTTCCAAACACACAAAAAAATGCACCTAAAATGATAAAAAATTCATTTTTATTTCAATGAAATTCTAGCTAAAGAAAGAGTTGGAGAATGCAATTTCTTTAAGAGACAATTCTTTCTTTGAACATGAAGAATAAATGAAAATAATTTTTTTTTTTTTCAATAAGAACTCAAAACGAGACAAATAATCAATGCTCACAATAAATCCCTTTCTCTTTCAAAACTTGAAACTAAAAAAAACAACTTTTCTTTCAAAAGAAATTTACAAGTTCTAAAAAGCACTCAAAACTACGAAAAACTAATTTTGAGATCTACAAAATTTGAAAATCTAATTGAATAAAAGCTTTTTTTTTTTTTTTTTTTGAGAATGTTTTTATTAGTTGTTCAGTAAACCAAGGATTCATTTTCCCAGAATAAAAAAATAAATCAAAAAACATCCAGATATGTTTTCTTTTGTAAAAATGAATTTGAGAACTTATAACAAAGTTTGTTTAAAGATTTGCAAAGAGAAAACTAGATCTATTTCTCAAAAAGAATGAATTTCACAACCAAGTCAGACTCATCAAGAAGATAAAAGATACCAAGGTGATCTAAGGCACTTTTAATCTTCTAATCTTTAATCACTATCATCGGGGTTGCATAAGAAGGTATGCACAGTATAAAAACTATAAACTTTAAAGTCTTGATTGCAAAATTCGACCTCTCAAAATCTTATGACAGAATTAGCTGGATCTATTTGAGGATGTTACTGACCCATTTGGGTTTTGAAATTTTGTTCATCAACTGGATGATAGGTTGTATAACTAATGTCTCTTTTACAATCTTGATTACTGGTGCAACCTCTCCATTCTCCATTCATAGAGAGGTTTGAGGCATGGATTCCCTCTCTCACCCATGTTGTTCAGTTTAGCAGCTGAAGGATTAAGCAAAGTGCTGAAGGCAACCAAAAGAAGAGGATAGCTTCAAGGAATTGAAGTAGAAACCAATCTCTTTATCACCCATCTCCTCTTCGTAGATGATATATTACTCTTTCACAATGGATCCATAAGAGACTTGGATTGCCTAACGAAAGCACTCTCATTGTTTCATAAAGCCACAAGTATGATGATTAATGAGAGGAAATAACCCATTAAACATGCAAGTATGTCAAGGGAGGAAATTAGAACAGTCCAATCCTATCTACCCTTCGAAGAAAAACCCATTAAGGAGAGTCTTAAATATTTGGGGTTCCACTTGAAGGCAAACAACTTTAAGAACATAGACTAGTAGTGGATGGTGGCCAAAGTGGAAAAATGAATCAAACACGGGTGTACTAAATGGTTGTCATGAGCAGGCTGATTAGTACTTATAAAAGCTGTAATTGAATCCATAACATTTTATTGGGTTTTCCTCACCTGGGTCCTGAAGGGAACTTTACAGGACATTAAGAAACTCTGTAGCAGATTTCTTTGGGCAGAGAGCAAAGAAAACATATGATTCCCTGGTTAGCATCGAACAAAACTGGTCTGCCCAAATCTTGGGAAGGGTGGGTGCTAAAGGACCTCCCTAGTTTTTCCTTCTCCATAGCGGAAAATCCCAGTTGGCAACTCTTAATGGTTGAGCATCTTTGGAAAACAATGGTTTCTAGAAAATACATTTTTCCCCGATCTCTAGATGGATAGATAATAAATCCATATAAAATGTGCCCCATTTCATCAAAAATTTGGAAAGAAACAATAGAGTCATTTAATCTGGTTGGTGTTGGTCTAACATGGAATGTTGGAAATGGGGAAAGGTTCAGAATTAGATTGGATCCCTAGGTGGGAGGACCGGAAAACTTCTCTCTCCCTTTGAATTTGGTCCACAGACTAAATGCACAAGGGAAAGAGTTTTTGACCTAGATTGCAGATGACAAAATATATACCATCTGGTCACAGGGTTGGATGAGTGTTGAGCAACTACAATTAGGCAATGAATTAGTATAAGTATGGCATGAATACACTATCAATTTAAGAAGATCACATGTTATACTCGTTGATCGAGAGGATATTTGAAGATGGATACATGTTCCACCACGCCTTTATATCCAAAAAGTTGGATACCAATATAAAATTGAATCTTGAATCTAGGCAGACCATGAGTGGTGTTGGTCCAAACTGTGGACATTGAATTGCCCTACAAAATCCAAACTCTTCCTATGGTGTGCACTCAAGAACAATATCCCAACATGGGATAATTTACAAAAAATAAGGAAGGAAGGTCTAAGGTGGTGCAACTTGTGTAAGAATGCACAAGAATCAGCCTCACACTTGTTTCTAGACTGTCCCTTTGTTGTGAGGTCTTTAGGTACTATCAATCAAGGAGTTAGATGTAACCTAGATTGGAGAGGCCAATCCCTTGAAGAAGCTTAGCAACAATGGTGGGAAATTGTTGAGAAATCCAGGGGCAACTAGGTTGGGTGATTTCTCTTCCTTTGATAATTGCTTGTGATGTATTTTTCCTTAACTTTGATTATCTTATTCTATCACTTTATTATAATTAGTCTTCTTATCATCAAACAACTACCAAACTATAAAAAAACACATTTATAATTGCTCCTCTACCTCTGAAAAAATGTACCAATAGATTCAGAGCATGCCAATATGCTAGGAATGACTCTTCCTGAGCCAAAATTGGTCGAAATATGTCTCATTTGATTTTCCCTATTAAACTTCCTTTAAAACTGGAGAAGACTCCAGTTAAGGCCACTAATTATGGAGGCAGCTCCTAAAATGGCAGAACCACCGAAAATTCCGCCAAAGTTATCTCATGTTTAATTAATGTTAAACGCATTTAAAACATAATAAGTGTGTTTTAATGCACATAAGCATGTTTACATATAATCCTGGTTTAATAAAATGCTTAGCACATAAACCAAGGATTAAGGGGTATTAACCCCGCATTTAACACGTTAATTCTCCGTGCTTTATTACCTTGCTCTGCTCCGTTCCTATGGCTTGGTCACATGGGGAGGGGGTTGGCCCCCTCCATTCCCTCGCCACTGCAATCTCCAAACTTTAAATATGAATCGAATGCAATATCTATTAAGATCTTTGGCAGTGGCATGTTGGTAAGCAGGCGCACTGGTGCAAGGGAGGTCGTGGGGTCGAACTCTAACCTCGACCCTTCTGGTGCATACATTTTGCTCCGTAATATATTTAATACACCCTCCACCATAGTTTAAAACTGTGGAATAATCTTAATTCTTCAAACTATGGTTAATATCAAATGCGCCAAATATATCATATGCTCCACCATATATGATCATAACTCGGACTTCAGACTTTGATAAATGGGAACTTTGGCATAGTTTAATCCAACCTTAGGATTTAAAGAAGTGTGCCACCATAATGAATATAATTTCGAAATTCAACCTTAATGTAATGAAATTCGAACTTTGGAGAGGGTCCAATAGAGGGGGCATGTGGCTGTTAGGCTGAGAAGAAGGTACATTTCATTCTATCTTTACCACGAATTGTTATGTACTTCTACAAATTTTCCCCTCATATTAGCAATAAAGAAAAGGGAATTAACATAAAGTCAAAATAAAATGAACTGATGATAAAAGGAATGTTTAACAACGGAAAATTGACTCTTTGTATCTTTATTAATAGGGAAACAAAGCAGCTGAACTGCTCATAACCGAAAGATAGCTGACAAGAGAGGCAAAAGAGATCATGATGGTTCCCTTGGGCTGGCAGAAGATGGAAAGGCACATCCACGCTTGGAGGACTCAAACGACAACCACGAGCAGCAGGATCCCGTATGGAAAGGACCTATTACCACTGTTAAATTCACCTTTAAAAGGCCGAAGACGAACAATATCGATAGATCTGCATAGAGATTTTCCTCTGTAATAGACGTATAGGGACAGAATTGTCCAGTTGTATTAATGTATTAATCTTCAGCTTAATAAATATTTTGGCGTTTTTGAATAGTCAATCTCTGAGTTTTCCTTAGCGGTAGACTTCTGGTGGCTTTGGGCCCAACCCTGAGAGTTTCTCTGCAACTTTTGTGCTATACATTTAATTAAATAACTTGCATTTCCAGTCATCTAATGCATTTCGTGAGACATCATTTAATTGGTTAATTGTGAACATAATATGCTATGGCTTTCTCTTTCATTAGAATAGTTCATCATTCATGCTTTCTTGCTTACAATCAATGTTCTCATAATTTTTTAGGTGCTTTCATCATTTCCCAATGCTTTTATAACCATTTGATTAGTTTTAGCATGACTGTTGTTCAATTCTGCATATAGTTAAAGTTGGATCTTTTCATTATCACCGCGAGGCGTCTAGTTGTTGTTTGATTCAGAGAGATGTTATTTATTGATTTAAAAGAGAATTCCATTGCAAAATTTAGATAAACAATTGGTGTTCAATTTATTAGCGTTGTTGTTCAAATTATTAGGATTGTTGTTCAATTCATCGCAGTACGTTGTTCAATAGTTTTCTCTTTTCAGCCGGAATAGTCATTTCTACATATGCTTAGAATAGAGTAGTCAAAATCATTCTATAATTCCCTTCCAATTTGATTTGATTGAACTCTAAGAATTAGATAGTCTTCCTTTTGATAATTTAGAGTAGTTTTCCTTTGGTATCACTTGCATATATTGTGCTTACACTCTTGAAATAACAAGTCTTGCCTTGGGTTAATAACTAAATGAGAAGCATTGAAGCTGCCTGTAAGAGTCATCTTTATGACCCAACATTTTTGGCTTCGTTGTCGAGGAGAGTGTTTAAGAGTGATGTCCTTTATTTCTTTTCCCTTTTGCTGCGAATAATTGGGTATTGAAAACGAGAGGTAAGAACCTGCGTACCAACAAAAAAAACGCTTGCTCTCCAGCCTGCTTTCCAACAATTATGTAGAGGTTAGTAGGATAGGTGCTCTTGTTTTATGACTAGGAAGAAAAAAATAAGAACAAATCAAAATCCCCCACTTAAATCCACAAAACCCAAAGGATTGGTGATCCTTGGTAGAACAACATATATAGAAGAAATCATTAAGAAGGCTGAATCCCAGGCATCATTAGGACCCAGAACCATTCCTACTCAAATTCCTACTACACTACCTCAAGCAACAGCCTCACCATCTACAGTCCACGCCGAGATTCACAGTGAAATAGAAGGGTCTGAACAAAGCCTTCAGACTGCTGATCACGTAAATCTTGACCCTTCGAGAGAGGGAGGCTCTTGCAATTTACAGGAAGGAGAAGGAGAAACCAGCAGTGCAGTACAGGTGAAAACTCCAGCGCCTGGATCCCTGAGAGAGTGGTTGAAACAGAGACACCCAGCATCCCAGATCGGGGAAGTGTTGTAAGGCTTCCTTCGCATCCACTCCCTAATTCCACTGAGATTATTCCTCCAGAACAAGAAATCCCCTAAGATTATTGGCATATCTTTGATCAAATGGCAAACAACCAGAACCAGAACTAGGGGCAACATCAACATAAGAATATCCCATTGTTGATCCAGATGCAAATGCCCCTATGAAAGCCATTCCATTACAAAACATCCCCACCTTCCATGGGTTGACCTCGGAAGATCCTGATGCACTTTTATTTGAATTCGATGTCCTATGTAGGGGATATGAATATACCACTGACCCTCAGAAACTGAAACTATTTCCCTCTACCTTGAAGGAAACATCATTACGCTGGTTCATGGGGCTTGGTGGAGGAACCATTAATAATTGGGACCAGATTAAGAACACTTTTCTTAACAAATATCAAGACTATTCCCGGACTCAAGAATTAAAAGATGAAATATTCAATATGTCTGCAAAGGACAATGATACATTAGAAGAATACGTCGAAAGATTTCAATATAAATTACAAAGGTCTCCATATACTACACTATCTAAAGATATCTTAAAAGCAACGATGATTAAGGGAATGAAAGAAGAATGGGTTGAAACACTAAATATAATGGGAAAGGGGACATCTATCAAGAAGAATATGATGATATTATTTCACTATGTATTAGGTGTTCTCGGGGTAGTACACGAAGTAGGCTAACCGGGCGAGACTCAGCTACAAGGAGCCCTAAGCAGTCCGGTGGTAACGTGACCGGATCAGAATTTGGTAATCTTTTAGAGGATTTCAAAACTGATATCTTGGGCACCATGACAATGCAACTAGATGTCCTACAAGCCAAGCAGAAGCAAGCTATAGTAGAACAAAACTTGGCCGTCTTTTGCCCATGCTGTCGGAAGAAGCACAACCAATGGGAATCTCCATTAGACATGGTCCAAACATGTGCTATTTGTACCAAGGACCATGCCACTGACCATTGCCCTTCGCTTCCAAGGCTGAAAGCAATTTTTAAAGAAGCAGAAGAAGGGATGGAACCAGTCTATCTAATGAACCAGCGTCGACAATGGCAAGCACGACCAGGTATGCCACAAGACCTGCCTCAATTTTTTTCTTCTCCACAATTTAACCAGCAGAACCCTGCAGCAACTTGGCAGAACCAATCACCTTTCTCTACTTGGCCATCTCAATCATTTCCTATGCCTCCTTGGCAAACACAAACCTCTTCAAATAATAATTGGCCAAGTTTTCCTTATTCTTCCCCTTACTGGAAAAACAATCCCTATCAACCGCAGTGGCCGACCTCCCCTTCACAAACCACAAATTGGCATCAAAACTAGCAGCGACCTCTGGGAATGACCAACCTACCGATGGGAACAGGGGTTCAAAATCAACCTACATTACCAGCTCCATACACAGTCCAGCACAACCCTCAACCTATCATGCGGCCTCAACTGCTGGCTAAACCCAATCCTAATCCTAACAACAGGTCGGTTCAGCGAATTCAGATTGTTGAAAACCCAAACCCCAAAACTGAATAGAAGCAATGCAATGAACTAAGGCTTAGATTAGGACGTGTTATTTCACCAAAAGAAGATACGACCCTGCCACAACTTGAACTTGGAACTCCGACAGAGCCTGTAGAAATTTGCTGAATAATGATTAATTATCCACCGAGACTATCCTGATCACATACAATTCGAATTTATATGCAACACATAATCTCTTCCACTCAGATCATCAAACATGCGGAAATAAAATCAAGCGATAACACATCAAATCATCATACACATTAACACAGTATGTATGGGGAAAGCTTATAGCTGAAAACCCCGCAGCTATCGTGTATATTATAATGGAGAAATCAAGTAACAAACTCAGTACAATACTCCTCACAAGTACTCAGTACTTTCTCATAAAGTCACACACAATCTAGCTCAGTTTTGAACAGGTTACTGGTTCAAAACTCACCGCCAATTGCCTTGCCTCTATTGCGAAATCATGGCCTGTCTATATAGAGATCCAAGGTTCGAATCTCCTTGTCTTGACTGCGCAATTGTCATGGAAAAATCCTCCAAGTGTGGTGCAAATCTCATGCACAACTGATGTCGCCACTGATAGCTAACTCCACCCTTTCATCTACCTCTTTCACTGGTCTCCACTGAACTGATCATGCACTGTAGTGAACCGATGTGTTCTTGAGTTGAATAATGAGTTACTAATTAATGAATTAAATAATATTTAATTCACTCCACTCATAACTAATTGATTAGCTAGTTAAACTAATCTCAACTAGTTCAACTAAAATAAACAGAACACAACTCCACTATCCGTCTCATTAACTCCTCCAAACTTCTGCCACTGAAGTCCAACTGAAGTCAACCATGCATGATGCCATCAAACCCTTGGGAACCACGTGATTCCTCTGTCAGATGCATGAGCCACTTCTGTAGCTCGAACCGAAGTGCTCCAAGAGAATAAACTGCTGTTTATAGTCTAAATATTATTAAGGGTAAATAATATTTGACTTCCCCTGTTTTAAGGAGAGGCAGTCTAAAAATAGACTTCGACCTCTTTGACCTCAAAAATAGAGTCTCATCTATTTTTACCAACATGACACATACTTCAAGAATCTCAAACTGGAATCCCCGAACCATGCTCCATATGTCTAAAAATAGACATAGTCTAAAAATATATTTTGCGCCAGAATTTGCCTGCGGGCCCACTTGGTGAAGGCGACTTCATTTCACCAAGCTCCATCATCTTGCTGCATTTTCAACAGAGCCTAGATAAACAACTATGACTGAAAAAGAGGTCAAGCAGGGAAGATAAATGACTGACCAAGGGAAACCTGAAAACCTTATGATTTCTTCCCCTCCATTCCCTGAAATATTAACATTGCCTAGACCGATATTCTCTCCATATTTCAATATCCTAGGGGAATTAAAGAACCTTTGCATTAAAATTCCTCTTTTGCAGGCTATACAAGACATTCGTAACTATGCCAAGACAATTAAATAGTTGTGCGGGAAGAAATAGGTGAGAAAATAAAAAAACTGTACCCACCATTCATGTGGTAGGGGCGCTATCAGACTTACTATTGGGTAAGGAAACACTCGTGAAATATGAAGATCTAGGGAACCCCATAGTAACTGTGCAAATCTTTGACCACTCCTTTCCAAACACATTGGTTTACTTAGGGGCAGCCATTAACATCTTAACTACAGAGACCTGCGAGAAGTTAGGAATAACAAAATTAGAACCCATGGCTACCTTGCTGGAACTTGCTGACAGATCTATTATCAGACCAGAAGGAATATTACAAGACATCCTATTTTATGTGGACTCATGGGAATATCCAGCTGATTTTTTAGTTATTAGCCCAAAAAGTAGGATGGATGGACACCCCTTGATACTTGGTCGACCTTGGTTAGCAACAGTCGATGCTTACATAGGTTGCTGGACAAGAAGCATGACCATTGCTAGAGGTGATTCCATAAAAAACATTATCATTTACCCACCTTCCAACCCAAGTCTACCCACGATAAATATTCACAGGCATCCACATACATACTGGGAACAAAATATCTGTTCACCACTGACAATAGTTGAAGCTCTTGAATTCAAAAATCAAACTAAAGACGATCTTATCAATAACTTCATGAATCAGTCATCTGCGTCTGGAAACTTAAAATGCCAAATGTTAAAAACAGTTCTTGATGATGAAACACAAGAAGACCCCTGCAGACATTGATAATCAACACATACCCATGACCGATGTTCACAACAGCATACCAATTGAAATTGAGCTGGGGAAAGTTTTAAATATTAATGGTAGTCTGGATAGAAGTATCAGGGAGCATTTGCTTACGACTACCCAGACATGAAGGGTATAGACCCTCATCTATGCACACATCACATCTATACTGACAAGGAGGCTCGACCTATTCGACAGCCTCAATGGAGGCTAAACCCGCACCTAAAAGACATTGTAAAATATGAATTGCAAAAGCTGCTGGAATTAAACTTCATTTATCCTATCTCAGACAGTAAATGGGTCTCTTCTTTAGTAGTCATTCCTAAGAAGAATGGGAAATGGATAATCTGTGTGGATTACAGCGAACTGAATAAAGCAAAAAAGAAGGACCACTTCCCCCTTCCTTTTATTGACCAAGTCCTTGATACATTGGTAGGAAAATGGTTCTTTTCCTTCCTTGATGGGTTCAACGGTTACAATCAAATCCAGATAACCCCTGAAGACCAGGATAAAACAACCTTTACCTGCCCATGGGGTACATTTGCCTACAGAGTATTACTATTTTTAACTATGCGATGCCCCAACAACCTTCCAAAGAGCCATACTCAGCATTTTTTCTGATGTAATAAATGAAGGACTTGAAATTTACATGGACGACTTTACCCCATATGGAGATGATTTTGATCAAGCACTAGAAACGCTAGAAAAAGTATTGGAATGATGTATTTCTACCAGATTATGTTTAAGCAATGAAAAATCTCACATGATGATGACCAAAGGATTAATCCTAGGACACTATATCTCTGCAACTAGAATATAGGTAGACCCGGAAAAAATAGAAGTAATCATTTTATTAGCCACACCTTTTATACAGACAGAGGTACGCATTTTTCTTGGATATGCAGGATACTATCGTAGGTTTATAAGGAAATTTTCACAAATTATTACGCTCTTGTATGTGTTAACTAGAAATGTTGAATTACATTGGTCTGATAAATGTGACACTACTTTTATAGATTTTAAGAGACTGGTCTCGACAGCACCAATATTACGCGGTCCTAACTAGAAGCTGCCCTTTCACATTTCTTCAGATGCATCCGACGAAGTGATAGGGGCATTTCTCGGTCAAGAAGAAGATAAAAAGCCCTATGCTATTTATTATATCAACAAGAATCTCACTTCTACCGAATTAAACTATACAGTGACTGAAAAAGAGTTATTGGCTGTCATTTACGCTATCAATAAATTTAGACATTATATAACTGGCTATCAAGTAATCATGTATACTGATCTCTCTGCCATTAGATATCTAGCCAATAAACCAATTACAAATGGTAGCGTAACTCGTTGGTTGTTGCTTTTGCAGGAGTTTAGCATAACTATCAAAGACTGTCTAGGGAAGGAGAATGTGGTTGTAGACTTCCTATCCAGATTTCCCAAATCAGACGACACACTAGCAGTGGACGATAAATTTATCGACGAACATATGTTCATTGTAGCAGTAAAAACACCATGGTACGCAGATGTAGCAATCTACCTGGCAGTAGAAAAGTTGCCCAAACATTTGACATCAAGGGAACATAAGCTGATTGTTCAGCGCAGTGCTAGGTTCTCTTGGATCGGTGGATACCTCTTTCATACAGGAGCTGATATGAATATACGCATATGCATCCGGGAAGACGAGATTTATGACATTCTACGGGTCTGTCATGATGAACCTTGTGGTGGCCATTTTCCAGATCGCAGAACGGGGCACAAAGTATTGCAAATGGGTTATTATTGGCCTATGATTTTTAAAGATGCCAAGAAATATGTCCAAGCCTGTGATAGTTTCCAAAGAATGGGTCGCTCGGGCCAAGCTGGTGAAATTCCATTACAACCACAATTGGTAGTAGAACCGTTTGAACGATGGGAACTAGACTTTGTTGGACCATTCAACCCGCCATCAAACCATAATATCTACATACTGGTTGCCACAGATTACGTAACAAAGTGGGTAGAAACAATAGCTTTATCAAGAGCTACGGAAGAATCTGTGATTAATTTTCTTTTTGAGCTATTTGTGCGATATGGCTTACCACATGAAGTGATAACTGATGGAGGGGCACTGTTTGTGGGAAATAAAATTATGGCCACCCTGAAGAACCACCATATCATCCATAGAGTCACATCTCCCTACCACCCATAGGCAAACGGGCAAGTTGAAAGTACCAACAAAGTCCTTGAGGCAATTCTCACTAAAACAATATCAACACATCGTTGGGATTAGGCTACTAGACTACCAGAGGCCTCGTGGGCTTATCGCACAAATGGCGAAACGACACTGGATATTCTCCGTATCATCTGGTATTTGGAAGAGAGCCTATTTTCCCTATAGAATTTGAAATAAAGACTCTAAGGACAACCCAGGAGGTAGGGTTGGACTTGACGGAGGCCTAGATTAGAAGACTCCAACAAATAAATGAATTAGATGAAATACAACTATTGGCTCTGCAGCACACCGCAATCATCCAACAACAATGAGCTAAGTGGCATGACAACCTCATAAAAAAGAATACATTCCAGAAAGGAGATTGGGCGCTTCTCTATGACTCCAGATTCCAAGACTTTCCGGGCAAGTTACAAACAAGATGGCTCGGTCCATACGAAATTCAGGAAGTACACAGTAATGGCACCCTCACCTTGACCGCCATAGATGGATCTGGTTCTACATTCCGAGTCAACGGGCACAGAGTGCGCCTATATCACAAACCACTTACAAGGGAGTCTTTCTGCCAGCAGGTATGCAACGATCCCACCATTCATATCTTAACAGCAATGGGTGTTAGCCCCACAACTTTAAATACATAAAATATTGCTACTTCCTCTTGTAAATATTGTATATAATCTCCCTGCAATTTATAGATTTCTCATTTTGTTGTACATCCTTAATACTCACAGTTGTATCCTTTTCCTTCATCGTCCTTTTGCGTGTTTATTTTTGCTGTTCAAATCTTTGAATGGCTGTTGTTCAATCCAATTAAACAGCTGTTGTTCAATCGGATTGAATAGCTGTGTCCTTTTGCGTGTTTATTTTTGTTGTTCAAATATTTGAACGGTTGTTGTTCAATCCAATTGAACAACTATTGTTCAATTGGATTGAATAACCGTGTCCTTTGCGTGTTTATTTTTGTTGTTCAAATATTTGAATGGTTGTTGTTCAATCCAATTGAACAACTGTTGTTCAATCAGATTGAACAGTCGTGTCCTTTTGTGTGTTTATTTTTGTTGTTCAAATCTTTGAACGACTGCTGTTAAATCCAATTGAACGGTTGCTGTTCAATCCAATTAAACAATTGTTGTTCAATCAGATTGAACAACTGTGTCCTTTTGCGTGTTTATTTTTGTTGTTCAAATATTTGAATGACTGCTGTTCAATCCAATTGAACAGCTGCTATTCAATCAGATTGAACAACCATGTATTGTTTTTGTTGTTCAATCGGATTGAACAACTGATTTTTTTTCCTTTTCTAAGCATGATCTTTTTTTTTTTTTTTTTGAATATCCACTCCTCATTTCACACCCTGGATGTAAAAGACATTCCTGGCCAGGAATTGGCACTTGAAAAGGAGAAAAGAAATAATATTACTAATATGATGATCCTTTGGAACTTTGATGGAAATCTCTACTCCGGAAGTTGACATGGTATATCTATGCAATGAAGGGCTAGACATCTCCTGCTCAAACATGTTATCACACAATTCATAGTCTTATAACGGTATATATTTCTACACTCTCGAGTAGTATTCCCCTTTGACATAAGGATATAGGAATAAGGATTATTAGCTGTATTGGAATTCTTTTTTTACTTCTCACAACATCCCTAACTCTTAAGGAGTTAATGAGCCTCCCTTCATGTATAAAAAAGAAATATTATGTTTATATGCAAATTTTAAGAGAGAATAGGAGGTCTCATCATGAGCCAGCCTATCATGATCATAAGGGTTTAACAAGTGACATGCCCACGATGGCCAACACACCAGGGTAGTGACCTTCTTGACATCTCCAACTGCTTGAAGGACAGGAGGTATCATCACGAGTCGACCTGATCACTCTGTTACAAGCCAAATGAGTGGCACCTTGACTATCTGGCCACCACACCAGCACGGTAATTGTCCATAAAATTGGAAAAATATCTACTTTTACATAGAGGATTTTGGCTCATTTTTTTGGGTTAAAATAGCAACCTTGTCGAGGCTATGAATGCATGTTGGCAGCAATGGCTCTGCTTGTGGTATGAGAGTACTTTTCTAACAATAGCCAATTACTTTTGTATATGCCTTATTTCTTATTTTCATCCATTTCCGAGATAAATGCACTACTCGAATAAGTGATAATACTATTTACCCGCATAATTAACTATGAATTATCCTTTCATGTTTAAATTAAGGGATGACGACACCAATCATTATCCATCACTATCATGCTTCCATCATGCTATACCATTAAATAAGGACATCCTATCATAATAATTTCTATATCGCTTTCTCCCCTTCTTCGGTCATTTCCACCTGACATACACTTATCATAAATTCCAATTCTGACATTTTCTTCGGACGCATTCATGATTGTTGCAATCTCTCCTCTTTTCTTGAGCTCCAAGGCCACAAATTCCCTTCTCTCGTACAAACTGTGATTACTGATTTCTGACCTTTTCCCCTGTATGAATTCATGATTGCTCCAATCTCTCTTGTACTTAAGGACATGGACACCCCTATTCCGAGAGAGGGGGTGTAAATATCCATAAATAATAAGAATGTGAATTCCCTACACAACTTTCTTTGCATACGCTAATGGGACCAAAAGATCATTGCATTTACGATATGAAGTTACATACATTTACAACATAAGGTTGCAATTTATTTTTTCTCTTGCATGCAGTGTTTATTCTAACCAACATGGCCGGAAGAAACACACGTAGAGGGAGAAATAAGTTCAAATAACATATCAGCCATGGGAGGAAACTGTCTCTAAAATGAAGCCACAACCTTCCAAATCTCAGATGTAGCTCGCACAATTCTTCAGCAAGTTTGTTGATTTCCATACCTACACAAATTGCAAGGGTTTGACATAGAAATAACAGTTGAATTCCTGCAAAAACTACAGGAGGGACATACCAGAATCAAAGGAAGGATTATACCAGTCACAAAGGACATCATCACTAAGGTCTTCAGAATACCAACAGAGGGAGAAAGATGGACCGAAAAACATCTTCTTTTGCGAGAAGAAATATTATCATACCAAGACCCAGGAGAACCATTGGAACGGAAAGGAAATGGGATCAACTCTGCGTCCCTACAACAGCCTTGGCAAGAATTGGCAGCGTTCATTCAAAGATACATCACATGCAATGGACGCCAAGACGTGGTAAAACCCCGCCAACTTAAATTGATAGTTGTTCTTAAATGAAAAATTTCAGTTAATCTACCTTCTTTCTTGAATTCCGTATTGTGCGACACTACTGTTCGAATTAGGAAGGCTAAAAACCCCCAAGTAGTCATCAACCACCATGGCTTAATCAAGTTAATCATAATTCATGAGTTAGGAAAACAACAAACATCTTGGGACAACTTTGTTAATCCTGCCCTGCATGCCCCTAAGGAAAACCCTGTCTGAACATAAATTGAGCTTCTTAGAATAAACATACCTAGGAGAGCAAGAGGGAAAAGGGCCCATGCTTTGACCTCAGAACCAGGGAAACGAAGACGGTCTCAAAGACTACAATTATGGTAAGACACCTCAGAATTTCCAGATGAGGCAGGGCCATCCCATACACCACCGTCAAGCCCTCAAAACATGTCGTTACAAGACTATGAAGAAGAAATGGCTCGAGTCATGGAGAAAATGAGGGCATCCCGTGAAATGAGAAGCCCATATGTACAATATGAGGAGCTAGAGGAACCGTTGAATCAATCTGCCACCACCACCAGCTCTGGCCACACTGAAATATTACCCCACCAAGATGAATCACAGGCTTTTAGGGCCTTATCTCCTCCCGAGAGTGATTGGGTGAATAGGGAAGCACAGGAAGAAAGGATATCTGAATCTAGAAATCAGTCAGGAGACACCATCCCCTTAGAAAAAAATGCAAGCATGGAGACAGTCCCCCTAACACCTAAAAGGAAAACTATCTCACCCAGTCGGGACGATAAAGTAGAAATAAACTCCAAAGCACAGGAAGAAAATATCATCATTGATAACCTTAGAACTGGCACCGACATTCCTGAAACCAAAGTCGCTGCTCCTCCATCCCCTGCCAAAACCTTGCTAGAAGAGAAATCAACTGAAAAGAAGTTAAGGAAAATGAGTAGGACCTGCAAAAGGTTAAGAAAAATGATAAAACATCTGAAGAAATTGTAGAAATTTTAATACAATTATGTATTTCCAGATTCTCCCAATCTAAAAATTATATGCCACCGTTAAATAAAATATTCTTCTACTTAAATCTTTGCGGAAATTTAATCGCCAATTGCAAACACATGAAGAAAGATCAATCACACATAACACAGATGTTTTTACCGGGAAAGCATAAAGCTAAAAACCCCACTATCATATATTATGTATATATCATGGATCATGAAACAATATCATACAAAACTCTAATCCAAGAGCTCTTAGTACAATATATAATCGTCTCACACTATCATACAAAAATTTGCATAAACATGCACCAATTTACTGCCTCCTGACAACCTGCCTCCACTGTGCAATCCCTGTTGATCACAATATTTGAATGAATTCGATCTTGCCTTGCCTTGACTGCGCAATCCTCATTGGCATCTCCAATGTGTGTTTGGTTGCAAGTGTGCACCCACTATAGTCACAAATGATAGTCAAACTGTCCCTTTTACCTATCTCTCAACTGGGTCTCCACTGGATCTGACATGCATGTAGTTAACAGTAGTAAAGCTTCAGTTGCATGTGAGATCACCCCATGTGAATTAATTCAATATTTAATTCACTGATCTCTCACTAGTGTATCTTTAGTTACAACTAGTTACAACTAGCACAATTGATTTTAACTCACTTAACTGAGTTAAACTACTTTACAACTCACATAACTACACATCCAACTCTGTTACAACTTTGTATCACTCAGTTACAACGAAGTCCACTAGCATGTCCCACCAACCAACCTTTGAACTTGAAATTCCTTCAGTTAACTGGATTTCCACATCAGTTAACTGAAATCAAGTGCTTCAAGAGAATAGATTATTATTTAATGTCTAATTTTTTTAAGGGCTAACAATAATCGACATGCATTCTATTTTTAAACATGCATTCCATGAAACAACTTCACACATGCATTTCGAAAATAGAGGCCCATCCATCCATATAATTTTCTCAACCATCTATAAATAGATTACTGCTAAAAATAGAATTTGATCCAAATTCTAAAAATAGACATATCACCTAAAAATATCCTCTGGGCCCCACCTAGTATAGGTGCTTAATTTTCACTAGGATCATCATCTTGTTGAATCCCAACACTCCCTCAAAACAAGAAAGGGATTATCCTTCACCTCGATCCTGTCTCTATGGTATTCGAATTTTCTCCTGGTGAGCGCCTTCGTCAGAGTATCTGCATCTTGATCTTCCATAGGAATGTACTGAAGCAACATGATCTTCCGCTACACACAATCTCTGATATGATGATATCGGATATCTATATGCTTAGATCTATCATGAAACACAAGATTAATTGAGAGTTTGATGCAACTTTTATTATCACAATGAATCACTGTAGGATCTAAATGAGAACCGAACAAACCAACCAGGATCTTCCTCATCCAGATAGCCTCACATGCAGCTTGACTTGCTGCCATGTATTCCGCTTCCAATGAACTGAGTGCCACGGATCTTTGTTTCTTGTTGTACCAAGAAACAACTGTAGATCCAATACTGAAAACCCCTCCTGATGTGCTATTTCTGTCCGTTGGGCTGCCTGCCCAATCTGCATTCGTGAAGCCATGCAACTTCACCTCATCCATCTGTCTGTACCATAAGCCATACTCAGATGTGCCCCTGAGATATCTTAGGACATGCTTGCCCGCTTTCCAAAATCGCTTGGTAGGATTAATCATCGCTTGACTAAGTTGGTTCACTGCATAGCATATGTCTGATCTTGTATTAACTAAATACATGAGCAAACCCACCAACTGTTGATAGACAGTAGCATCCACTACCTCTCTAGATGTAGCGTCCTCTTTCCTCCAGTTTCCATGAAGAGGAGTATCCATGGTTTTGCAGCCTTCCATGTGAAACTTACCAAGTACCTCCCTTGCATACTTGCCTCGAGACACAAACAATTCACCTTCTCGTTGCCATATTTCTAATCCAAGGAAATAGTGAAGGATGCCCATATCCTTCATCTCGAAATCCTTTGCAAGGTCCTCCTTGCATGAGTGTATCAGCTGCTCATCACCAGTCAGTATTAAATCATCAACATAAAGAACAATGATTAAAATCTTACCCTCCACCGCAATCTGGTATAGGTTTGCATCCGCCTCACTCTTGGTGAAGCCAAGTCCGGTGAAATAGTTGTCGATTTGAGTGTACCAAGCATGGGGTGCATGCTTCAGCCCATACAACGCTCTTTTGAGTCTGCACACATGCGAATCGCTGCTGAAGATCTCAAATCCTTCAGGCTGCTCAATGTACACTTCTTCCTCAATGATCCCATTAAGGAACACAATCTTCACATCCATCTGATGAATGTGCCAACCCATCTGCGTTGAGAGAGCAAGGATGGTCCTTATGGAAGAATACCGTGCGACAGGTGCAAAGGTTTTTTCATAATCAATCCCCTCGATCTGTGAGAAGCCCCAGGCCACAAATCTTGCCTTATACTTCTCAACACTCCCATCAACAACTTGCTTTACCTTGTAGATCCATCTTGAACCTACCAATGATTTATCAACCGACCTTGGAACAATTTCCCAAACACTGTTTCTGACAATGGAGTCATACTCCTCCACCATTGCATCTACACATGTGGGCTCCTACACTGCTTCATGAAAGGAAGATGGGTCAGTCACAATACCTTTTCTCATGAGAGCCATGTATCCAGTGAATCGATCAGGAGACTGTCTCTGTCTGCGTTGTGAAGTAGGGACTCCTACATTCAATGCCGCATCAAGCTTGAGCCTCTCAGTTTCTGTGGTACGCCTTCTGCCAGTTCTGATGTTTGGCTCTGCGTGAGTGGACTCCTCCACTCCATGAACCTCCTCATATGGCTGATCCACATCTAGAGAATCATCCCTAGGAACAAGCAGTTCCTCCTCTGCATGCAAGTCTAGCTCCCTCTCAAGCAACAAATTCATGGATTTATCCTCATTGAATTTTATATCTTGTCGCACCACAGTCATTCGATTGTTTGGAAAATACACACGATAATTATGGGGTGTTTCTGTGTATCCCACAAATATCCCAACTTCAGCAGTCGGCTCCAGCTTCTTCCTGGCATTCTTGGTCAGATGCACATAAACAGATGAGCCAAAAATATTAAAGTGAGAAACATCCAATTTCTTACCAGTAAAAGCTTCTTCAGGTGTACTCATGCCAAGTACTCTATGAGGACAACGGTTTTGCACATAAACCGCAGTGTTGCATGCTTCTGCCCACAAGTGCATTGGTAGGCCCTGATCATGCAACATAGTTCGTGAAACACCCACAATCGTTTTGTTCTTCCTCTCCGCGATCCCATTTTTTTGTGAGTTATGAGACACTATGAGTTCTTTTCGAATTCCTTCTTTGCTGTGGTCCCCACCTAGTTTAGGTGATCACTTTCCAACTAGGATCAGGAAAGATGTTTCAGGAGGCCTCCTTCACTGTTTCTTGTTGCCATTTTCAACATGCTACAAAAGTCTTTGAATTCGTTAGAGATGAATTCACCACCATTATCGCTTTGCAGAGCCTTCACTTGCTTCCCTGACTCTTTCTCCACCAATGCTTTAAACTCACAGAACTTTGAGAATGTTTGATCCTTCTTCTGAATGAAGAATATCCAACATCTACGAGAATAGCCATGAACAAAAATAACATAATACATGTGTTTTGTTGTTGAAGCAACCGAGAATGGCCCACACACGTCTGTGTGAAATCTCTCCAGGATCACCGAAACACGGTTTTCCTTCTCATGAAAGGTGGTCTTCACATACTTACCCATAGTACATCCCTTGCACTGATCTATCTGCGCAAGTGTACCCTTGGGAAGTCGAGTAGAAATCTGCTGCAAAATTTTCAGGGCGCCATGGTGAAGACGGCCCAATCGCTTGTGCCATAATTCGCCCTCATCTCAGTTCACCACTTCTTCTGATTTTCCCACCATTGCAGCGCAACCATCTACCTCCACCTTGTAGATATTCTTAACTCAAATTTCTATCCTCTTGGTTTGACCCATTGTTTTATGTCGCAAGAAAGCTTTTCCATCGCTGAAAACAATGTCATAACCTATGTCCTCCAACATCGCGACTGAGACCAAGTTTTTCTTCGAACCCGGAACATGCATAACATCTTTCAACATAAATGGTTTACTTGACTCCCTCTCAAAGGTAATGGTACCAATTTCGGTCTCACTATATCGTCCATCGTCGCCCATCTCTATATGCATTTTGAGATATTTTTCCTCCAAGTCACTGAAAAGCTCCTTATCTACCGCCATGTGGAAGGAAGCACCACTATCAAGATACCACATCGATCCCATTGCGCTTGAAACCAAGCATGCGATCAAAGAGAATTCAAGTTCAAATTGTGAGGCAGGGGCCTCACTAGCTGCAGCTCCAACAACCTTCTTGTTCTTCTTTTTCTATGGGCAGTTAGTGGTGAGATGCCCATGTTTGTGATAGTGAAAACACTTCACCATGGACAAATCCAACTTCTTGACTTTAGCCTATGATTTTGAATGGGATTTCTTCCCCTCCCCTTTCCTTGCTTTTGCAACCAAAGCACAATCCTCTTCATCATCATGCTTTGATGAAGAGCCATCTCTGGTGTTCCGACTGAACTCCTCCTGCACTAGAGTCGTTCCCAATCCGGCAATTTTTCCCATCCGTTGACAGAGTCTTGATAATTTTGCCAACTCTTAGGAAGTACCAAGAGAGCTAAACTCACCAAATCATCATCAGCAACCATGATTCCCACAGTCCCCAGTTAATCCCGACATTGGACAAACTTTGTGAGATACTTAGGAATATTGTCACCCTTTTCCATCTTGATCTTTTTGAGTTTATCCTTCAACGCCAATTTCCTATGGTTGTTGCTGCTTAGGAAAAGATCCGTCAAGGCCTTCCACATCGCAAATGGAGTAGCTTTCCCATGAAGGCTTGAGACAATATGGTCTCGCACACCTTCCAACATAATCCTTCTCGTCTTCGCTACTTTATTTTGCCAAGCATCAAGTAATGCAGCATCCGTCGAAGTGGGCTTAGGAACATCACTGTCGATGAATTCCTTCAAGCCATTATCTTCAAGCACCGCCTCCATCCTATCCTTCCATGCAATGTAGTTTGAGCTACCCTCGAGTGCATGCTCTAACCACAAACCATTGAAATCCATTTCGATGTTTACTCAACTGTCGCACTAAGAAATTATTGCAGCAAATTCGAATTGTTTCCACCAAAAAACTCAACTACTGTTTCAATATTGCAATCTTCTTTGTTCTGATACCATGTAGAAATTTTAATACAATTATGTATTCTGGATTCTCCTGATATAACAATTATATGCCACTATTAAATACATAATCCTTCTACTTAAATCTTTGTGGAAATTTAATTGCCAGTTGCAAACACACGAAGAAAGATTAATCACACATAACACAGATGTTTTTACCGAGAAAGCATAAAGTTAAAAACCCCACTATCATATATTATGTATGTATCATGGATCATGAAACAATATCATACAAAACTCTAATCCAAGAGCTCTCAGTACAATATACAATCATCTCACACTATCATACAAAAATTTGCATAAACATGCACCAATTTACTGCCTCCTGACAACGTGCCTCCACTATGCAATCCCTGTTGATAAAAACCCCTAAATGAATTCGATCTTGCCTTTCCTTGACTGCACAATCCTCATTGGCATCTCCAATGTGTGTTTGGTTGCAAGCGTGCACCCACTATAGTCACAACTGATAGTCAAACTGTCCCTTTCACCTATCTCTCAACTGGGTCTCCATTGGATCTGACATGCATGTAGTTAACTGTAGTAAATCTTCAATTGCATGTGAGATCACTCCATGTGAATTAATTTAATATTTAATTCACTGATTTCTCACTAGTGTATCTTTAGTTACAACTAGTTACAACTAGCACAACTGATTTTAACTCACTTAATTGAGTTAAACTACTTTACAACTCACATAAATACACTTCCAACTCTGTTACAACTTTGTATCACTCAGTTACAATGAAGTCCACTAGCATGTCCCACCAACCAACCTTTGAACTCGAAATTCCTTCAATTAATAGGTTTTCCACATCAGTTAACTGAAATCAAGTGCTTCAAGAGAATAAATTATTATTTATTGTCTAACTATTGTTAAGGGCTGATAATAATCGACATGCATTCTATTTTTAGACATGCATTCCACGAAACAACTTCGCACATGCATTCCAAAAATAGACACCCATCCATCCATATAATTTTCTCAACCATCTATAAATATATTACTGCTAAAAATAGACTTTGATCAAAATTATAAAAATAGACGTATCACCTAAAAATAGCTCGTGGGCCCCACCTAGTGTAGGTGCTTAATTTACACTAGGATCATCATCTTGTTTGAATCTCAACAGAAATAGTTGAAGGAAGTAAGCAAGGCACATAAGCCTAAGAAGGAATTGACTACCATAGAAACCCAAACAGAGTTTGTCACCCAATTGATAGACACTGCTGAGATTGAGGTACAGACTAACCTAGTGAACACTATTGAAGCTTCTGTGCCGACTAGGCTGGAACTTACAGAAGAAAAGGAAACTCAAACGGAGGAGACACTTGCCTACACTCCCCTAGTAGAAAAGGTTTCCAATCAAAAATTTCATAACGAATTCATTCAAACCCAGCAAGAATTGGCACAATGCAAAAAGGAAGTAGTACCCGCACAAGAACATCAGGCACTATTGAATAAATTCAAATACGTTTCTGCAACTGAGGATGAGACATTTTCCCAACTCAGAGAAGATAATGCAAAGGTAAAGAAAGCACAGGATCAAGTGGAACAAGCTAAGAAGCAAACCAATATGGTTTTCTCTCTTTACTCTGATGTACTAACGTGAAGGGCACCAGCCACCAACTATGCTCTATTCTTAGTTGAACGACATCTACTACTAAAAATCAAGGTTGTAAAGGCAGGGAAGGCCACAACTTTTAAAACCGTTGAGGAATTCTTCCAATGTTGGAATGAGCAGAATGAGCAGGTCCAATATATTTTGTGTGAATTATACTTACACAATTTCTTTCTAGAGGAGGACAGGGACAGCAATCCCAACCCCTTTATAGGGGAAGTTCAATTCTAGGCGTTCCTATTTCCAAGAACCAGACTCGGTGGGATAAAGCCTACAACACCTTCCATAAGAGGGAGCATGGCCTAGAACTATGGATTAGGGGGGAGCCTACTAAACCCCTATACCTGTTCACCCAACATAAGAATTTCATGCAGAGGAAAGGAGTAAGAACTAAACTGGGACCTATCCACAAGGATATAATACAGCATGGGTAGGAGTACTTCGAGGACATTCAGGAAGAAGCTTTAGCTGCAGCTAAACAGAGGTGGCTGGCCTCCACGAACAATGTGAAAACCAAAGAGCCATTTGGTTACACAAACTTCAAATCAACTGCTTCCAGATTCCTTTTATATAACAATCTAATATTAAACATGGGCCCTACATGGATAGGGTGCAGATACAGGTTCCCTATCATCTGGTACCCCCCTGAGGATTATCATCATGACTATGAGCTTCCATAGGGGCACACAAACTCCGCCTTTGGAAAGATCAGACATAAACATGGCTTCAGACTCTATAAAGAAGAGGTCTACCCTGCATATTCTCTAACCTAGTTACACCTCAATCATTTGTTTGCACGAGGACATGCAAATATGTAAGTAGGGGAGTATGTTGGGCCGAGAAGAAGGTACGTTCATCCTATCTTTACCACAAATTGTTATGTACTTTTATGAATTTTCCCCTCATCTTAGTAATAAAGAAAATGGAATTAATGTAAAGTCAAGACAACATGAACTATTGATAAAAGGAATGTTTAACAATGGAAAATTGACTCGTTATATATTTATTAATAGGGAAACAAAGTAGTTGAATTGCTAATAATTGAAAGACAGCTGACAAGAGAGGCAAACGAGATCATGATGGCTCCCATGGGCCGACGGAAGATGGAAAGGCACATCCACGCTTGGAGGACTCAAACGACAACCACAAGCAATAGGATCCCATATGGAAAGGACCCGTTACCACTATTTAATTCACCTTTAAAAGGCCGAAGATGAAAAAGATAGATAGATCTGCATAGAGATTTTCCTCTGTAATAGACGTATCAGGACATAATTGTCCAGTTGTATTAATGTATTAATCTCCAGCTTAATAAATATTTTGGCATTTTTGAATAGTCAATCTCTGAGTTTTCCTTAGCGGTAGACTTTTGGTGGCTTTGGGCCCAGCCCTGAGAGTTTCTCCACTACTTCTGTGATATATGTTTAATTACAGAACTTGCATTTCCAGTCATCTAATGCATTTCATGAGACATCATTTAATTGGTTAATTGTGAACATAAGATGCTACGACTTTCTCTTTCATTAGAATAGTTCATCATTCATGCTTTCTTGCTTACAATAAATGATTTCTTAATTGTTTAGATGCTTTCATCATTTCCCAATGCTTTTATAATCATTTGATTAGTTTTATCATGACTGTTGTTCAACTATGCATATAGTTAAAGTTGGATCTTTTCATTATCACTGCGAGGCATCTGGTTGCTGTTTGATTCAAAGAGATGTTATTTATTAATTTAAAAGAGAATTACATTGAAAAATTTAGATAAACAATTGCTGTTCAATTTATTAGAGTTGTTGTTCAAATTATTAGTATTGTTGTTCAATTCATCGTAGTACGTTGTTCAATCGTAGTTTGCTCTTTTCAGCCAGAATAGTCATTTCTGCATATGCTTAGAAAAAAGTAGTCAAAAGCATTCTATAATTCCCTTCCAATTTGATTTGATTGAACTCCGAGAATTAGATAGTCTTCCTTTTGATAATTTAGAGTAGTTGTCCTTTGGTATCACTTGCATATACTGTGCTTACACTCTTGAAATAACAAGACTTGCCCTGGGTTGATAATTAAATGAGAAGCATTGAAGCTACCTATAACAGTCATCTTTATGACCCAATAGTGGCGACCCCTGGCTGGACCACGTGTCAGCCTCAGATTGGGCTGCCCATCCATTAAAAAAAAATCGAATTCAACCTTAGGAGCAACCATTTAAAAAAATTTCACCTTCAAACCTTGATTCACCTTCAAACCTTGACCGACGAATCCTATAGTGACACTTGTCACAATGTTAGTGGGAAAAATGGAGGAAAACCCAAATTTTTAGCCTTTGACCCTATTTGACCATTTTTTTTTTAAATTCGCCTGTTTGAAATGACGATCAGTAGGCTCTAACTTCCTCATACAGACTCCGTTTTGAGTGAAATGAATTGCGCCTGATTCCTGGCGACAGGTTGGATTTGGTCATTATGATTTGGCACGATTCTAAGCACTTTGAATATTTGGCAAATTTTTGCCCCTAATCCAGATTCTGATCAAACCCTTGACAAAGACCCCTCCAAAACCAAGTAAAATGTTTCCTTTGATGAACTTCTCTTCCACAAAGTCAATGCCAGTCAAACTTGCTCCAAAAACTTCAGATTTCGGCCTTTCCTTCGAATTTCGGCTTGCTGCTTCTGTACCACAATTTTAGATTCTATTGCATAAACCCTAGTTAGCACATGTGAGAAATTATTGTTGAATTATTCCTTCTTTCTCCTTTTTTGGGAATAGATCTTCTTCCTTAACAATTCAGCTAGTATTCTAGACTGGCGTGACACCAAAATTTGGCTTCTTGTAGTGACTGCAATTCAACCTTGCTGAAATAGAATTTTGCCCTATTTTTTCGCAAGTGTGGAGAGAATTAGCCCAGAATAGCCCTTCAAAAATTCAATTTCCTTTTCTTCCTTTTGTCTTCTCCTTCACTAGGTATTAGGATCCTTCTTTCTTCTTTGATCAAACTTTTTCTTGCTTTAATGAATGATCTTTAATGAGGTCAATTTCTCCTTATATATAGGTTGCTTGGATGCCCTTAATAGGTTGACTTGTCATCTTTGTAGGTTGACTTGTTTTCCCTTGAAGGTCGACTTGTTATTGCTTGTTAACAAGGTATTGGAGGGTCTTTACTATACACTTTTTGACATTACAAATTTTTTCTTTGACTTGATACATGATTCCAAAATGGGTCTTATACATATTATAATGAATCAATTGAATTATTGACTTAATAACAAAACCTAGAAGCACTCAATGGGTTCTTTAGCTACAAATAGAAATAAACTTAAGCATGAAACCCATGCTACAAAATAATAATAATAAAATTTCTTTTTCTCTTTCATCAAATACATAAAATCATAATTATATTAGACATTATGAACATTGAACCTAGTTACACTTTTCAACAGAAATGACGCAAGACAAGATAAGCAGGCTCATACCTTCGCTTTATTGTTAGGGTATTTAGTTGCTCGGAACAAAGATATTTTCAGAGAGATCTCATCTACACCTGAATTTTTTTCAAAATTGAAGCAATTTTTTCCCTCATAGACCACAAAAAAGCAACCATTGTAACCAAGGTTGTGAGAGAAGAGGAAATCAATCAGGAGATCCCTTGGGCCTACTTCTATGGGGCATGTGATGAGCATGACAGGTGTGGAGGAGGACTGGTCTTCCATTTAAAACAACATCGAGTTCTAAATTATAGCATTAATCTTGGATTTGGCATGAGTAATTTTGCTGAGCTCCTCTCTTTAAAAATACTCCTCTGTTGGGCACTAAATTTGGGAGTTTTATCCATCCAAATGTTTGGAGACTCTTAAGATGTGACAAACTGGTTCAATGTTGTCCAGAGATGCCATAACCATAGACTGCTACACATTTTAGAAGAGTTTCTACAATTAAAATCAGTTTTTGATTTTGTTTATTGCCATCATATTAACACAGAGTGGAATGCAGTGGTAGATCAAATCTCTAAGGATGGTGCTAGGAAGGATCCAGGCTCTTAGTAGGTCAACGAATTTCTAGATGGGAGAGTTCATAGATACTAGCACCAACCATTTTTTGACCTATAATTTTAGGCACATGGTTTTTATCAAGTTTTTTGCACAATATCATAGTTTTTTTGTTTTACTGAACAATTTGTCTTTTAAAATGTTGGCTAGTTTTATATGATGCAATTATAAAGGCCTAGGTTTTTGTACCGATCGAGTAGATAATAGGGATAGTTTTTTATGGTCATTTTGGTCATAATGGAAACTCAAAAGGGGACTCATGGACTGGATGAAAAATCTTGAAGGACATTTTTTTTTTAATCACGATGGAAAGATAGTGAATGCAATGAACATGTACAATGTAACTTTTTATACCTCAATAGAAAGTTATGATTTTTCTGCGAGAAAAAAAAAAATCACCACTTTAAATTATTCAGGTTTAAAATGGAAATTGCATTAAATATTATATGATGTTTTGTCTTTTTTTTTGTTAGGTCCCCATAATACTAATGTATTCCCCTTATTTTTATTGTTAGTTTATCCCCCTGTTGTTATTGGTGTGCCAATGTATCCCCCATGTTGTTGCTATTGTGCCCCATAAAATCTCACTATTTTTATTGTTGCACCCTTGCATTATTATTGTTATGTAGGCTATGATTATATTGTGACCCCTTAGACTCCTATATATACCAAGGAGGTCTTATCATTTGTATCATCCAATGATTTTTCATTTATGTAATGTAAAGGAGATTTCCCCCTTGAAGAGAACGATTTTTAAGTCACTGATCTATCTTTTATTCCGTTCTTTGAGCTGGTTGAATAACATTTGGTATCAGAGCTTTGGATTCTAGGGTTTTTCTTCTTCAAACAGGACATCTTGGAATTTTGCTATAACTTTGTTTCTATAAAGCTTAAGAAGCTGAAATTACAACCATGTGGAGCCAAAATATTGCTGAAACTCGTGTATGAATTTCAGATATTGGTTTGCTATATTTTCAGAGATATGATCCGAGGAAGTTAGGGTTTTTGAAGGCTCCAGAATTCCATCTCAAACAAGTGACATAGGGAAAATCATCATAACTTTATCTTTGAGCATCGTATTTGAATTTCATAAAAATTTACTGAAAGTAGATGGACTTTAGTTTTTCGGATATTATTTTCTTGGTCGAAGTTTGAAACAGTGACACATGGCACTTCGTACAAGTTTGCTCTACTGAACCAGTCTATAATCACATCATCGTGGGAGATTGGGCATATCTCTTTCTTGAAGAATATAATCTCCATATGACTTGTGGGGTTAGGAAGAATACTTAGATGGATACAATAGGATGAAATTTCAGACCTTGGAGATCCGAAATTACAAAGATACAATAGTTTCAATATCAATCTCCTAGAAAGCAAGAAAAAGGTGTGTATTTTTAAAAATTTTGCATAACTTTTGTTTGAAAAAACAATTTGAAGTGATTCAAAGGGAATATTGAAGCATAGATATCATTGTTTGATTCCAAAATACCTCGAAACAAAAAAATGTACACACCTAGTAAGAAACCAGAAAGCTCTTCTATGACCCATGAAGAAGAAGAAGAAATGCAACATGATATATCGAATTTACAAAACCAAGTGCAAAAAATTTCACTCTCGCAAAAAGTAACAAAAAATGAATTGGAAACCATGATTAATGTTAAGATAAATGGTATAAAATGGGGCATAGGAGTTAAGATAGATGGTATAAAAAGGGACATGTGAGTTTTGAATGATGGTTTAAAAATAGACATGGAAGTAATGATGAATGTCAAGATAGAGGGGTTGAAGGAATGCTTGGCAAAGTTGATAGAAGAAAGGCTTCCTAGTGGTGAAAAGGTAATCCATGAAAATCATGATGAGGACAAAAGGAATATGAATTATGGTTTTAGAGACTCAAATTTTGGGCTTAAAACCACCATATTCTGAAGATCGATATGTGCAGGTTTTATGGCAAGGATGCGGTAACATAAATACTACAAATGGAGCAATATTTTGATCTCCGTGATGTGAAACACACACAAAAGGTACACATTGCAACTTTATATTTAGAACTTAATAAGTCTGTATGGTATCAATGCATTTTCTCTCATAAACCACTTGTCACTTGGTAAAATTTTACGGAGGAAATGATAGCACATTACGAGGATACAAAGAGTAATACCTTCTTTAGCCAATTGATAAATCTAAAACAAAAGGGTTAAATGGTGAAGCACATTGAGGACTTCCAAAAATTGAATATCAAGGTAACCAATATTCTAGATGAGTATAGGATTGATGTCTTCTTAGGGAATTTGAAGGATAACATCCAACATGAGGTTCTCCTTTAGGAACCTAATTCATTGGAGAAGGAATTCAGGGTGGAAAGAAAAGTTGAAAGAAAAATTATGGTAACAAGGAAGTCTACCACTCAAAACTATAAAGATGGAAGTGTTTCCGCTCGTATCCTTCCACAACATACAAGGTTGATGCCATAAAAATTGAAGGAAAAAAGAGCAAAAGGGATCTGTTATAGTTGAGATATCAAATACACTAAAGGTCATAAGTGTTCTAAGAGGAAATTATTCTATATAAATTGTGAAGAGGAGGAAGAAAATGAATAAGAAACATCAAAAGAGGAGGATATACACTAGGAACCAACTCCTGCGAAAGAAGAAGTGAATTTAAACATATATTGCAATGCATTGGCGAGAATTACCACTCCTCAAATGCTCAAGTTAGAAGGATATAGCAAGAAGAAAAAGGTAACAGTGTTGAATGATTTAGCTAGTACTCGTAATTTTATTCATTGTAAGATAGCCAAGGAGTTTTATTTCTTCCTATATCCAACACCAGAGTGTCAAGTGATTGTTGCAAATGGAGGAACTATAAATTGCTCTGGAAAGTTACATAATATCAAGCTAACCATGGGGGAATATGTATTTAATAGTCCAATGCTTTCCATTCCAATGGGTGGTGTTGATGTTGAACTAGGAATCCAATGGTTACAATATTTGGGGATGATAGTTTTTAATTTTCAAGAAATTTTCTTGAATTTTGTTTGGGAAGGAAAGGAAGTTGAATTAAGGGATATTGCAGGGAAACCAAGAAATATGATCAACTATAATGGCATGAAAAAACTTCTGAATAAAGAAAAACGAGGCTTAATTGAACAATTATGCTCACTAGAGGTTCAAACATCAAAATCATCTATTTATCCAGATCTCCAAAAAGTCTTAGACAACCATTCTTGGGTATTTGAGACTCCCAAAGGCCTCAAACCTATTCGTGATCATGTTCATGTTATTCATTTCATTCCAGGAAGTGTTCCTCCAAACATCAGACCTTACAGACATCCCTATGTCCAAAAGAGTGAAATTGAACGTATGGTTGCATAAATGCTAGAGGTTGGTATAATTCAACCTAGTCAAAGTTCTTTCTCTACTCCAGTAGTATTGGTGCACAAGAAGGATGGATCATGGCATATGTGTCTAGATTAGAGGAGCTCAACAAGCTTAGTATTAAAGATAAATTTCCCATTCATGTCATTGATGAATTGTTGGATGAATTACATGGAGAAATTTACTTCACAAAGCTGGATATTTGTTTAGGATATCATCAAATTAGAATGATTACTAAAGACATTCCGAAAATAGCATTCATAACTCATGAGGGACATTATGAATTTTTGGTCATGCCTTTTGGCCTTACTAATGCACCTTCAACATTTCAAGGTTTGATGAATTCCATTTTCAAACACTTCCTTAAAAAAATTGTGTTAATATTTTTTGATGATATGCTAATCTATAACAAGTCTTGGAAGGATAATGTTCAACATGTTGACGGGGTTCTCAAACTATTGGAGGAGAAACAATTATATGAAAAAACCTCCAAATGTTTCTTTAGAGTTCAAGAGGTGGAATATTTGGGTCATATTGTACCTCATGAGGGTTTTAAGGTAGACCCTAACAAAATTAAATCCATTAAGGAATGGAAAATCTCCACAACCATAAAGCATCTTCAAGGACTTTTGGGTTGACAGGGTATTATCGCAAGTTTGTTAAGAATTATGGGAGAATAGAAACACCTCTAACAACATTACTGAAGAAAAATGCATTTTCTTCGACTCTAGAAGCAACTAAGGCCTTTGAACATCTTAAAGAGGCAATGTGCCAAGCACCAGTCTTAACTACGCATGACTTCACAAAAACCTTTATTATGGAATGTAATGCCTCACGAAACAGAATTGGTGTTGTTTTAATGCAAGAAGGAAGACCCATTTCTTTTGAAAGTCATCCATTCAAAGGAAAGTATTTACACAAACCTATTTATGAGAAGGAAATGTTGGTAATACTACATGCAGTAAAGAAATTGAGACCTTACCTAATGGGAATATGCCTCAAGGTAAAAACAGATTGTGATAATCTTAAATACTTTTTGGTACAAATATTATCTTCAGAAGAGCAGCAAAAATGGGTCACAAAGATGTTGGGTATGAATTTGAAATCATCTACAAAAAATGGAAGCAAAATGTTGTTGTAGATGCACTCTCAAGAAAGGAAGAGGATGTGGAAGCATTAATTTATGACATTTATATTATCAAACTTGATTGGATAACCGAAGCAAGGGATGAATGGAAGAATGACGAAGACGTGTGGACACTCATTCAAAAGTTGCAGCAAGATCCCAGTACATATGATACACTTACCTGGAAAAATGATTCATTATGGTACACAGATTTCTTTTATATTTGTAAGAATTCCCAACTCAAGCAAAATATTCTTTTGGAATTGTACACCTCCCCCTTAGGATGGCACTGAGGATTTTTTAAAACTTACCACAGGGTCAAGAAGGAATTTTTTTGGGATAGCCTTAAATATGATATTCAAAAGTTTGTGGCAGAATATTTAGTTTTCCAACAAAATAAAGTTGAGACAGTTAATACCCCGGGTCGGTTACAACCTTTAGCCATTCCAAGTTAGCGTTGGGAGGAGGTCTCAATGGATTTTATCACAGGTTTACCCAATTCTGAAGGAAAGAGTGTCATCATGGTGGTAGTTTATAAGCTTACCAAGTATGCACACTTTTGTGCATTATATCATCCTTTTAAAGACAATACATTTTCTACTGCATTTATCGAAACAATTAAAAATATACATGGAAACCCAAAGATTATTGTAAGTGATAAAGATCCCATTTTCACTCGAAATTTTTGGACAAAATTATTTTCTTGTCTTGGTACTCAATTAGCTCATAGCTCAATTTGACGGAAAATTTGAGATAGTGAATTTTTTTTTGGAAGGGTATATTTGTTGCTTTGTATTTGATAAACAAACACAATGGTTCAAGTGGTCACCTCTAGCTGAATGGTGGTATAACAATTCCTTCCACACTGCAACAAAAATGACCCCATGTATGGTACTTTATGGATGCCATCCACCATCCATCACATCATCTTTAAGAGAAAATTCTAAGGTTCAAGCAGTGGAGGATCACATCAAACTTCAACAACAAGTTCTCTAACTCTTAAAGGATAACCTCACTCTAGCACATAATCGAATGTACAACAAGCATATCAACATTGCAATGAAATAATTTTTGATGTAGGCCACTGGATATTTTTACGGCTACAACCATACAAACAAATGTCCCTCAAGCAAACTAAGAAGGATAATAAATTATCACCCAAGTACTATTTTCCTTACAATGTGTCACAAAATATTGGTACTATGGCATACAAATTGGAGTTGCCTGCATCTTCTCGAGTACACCTAGTTTTCCATGTATCCTGCTTAAATAAGGTTATTGGTTGAAAGCTCCTAGTTCAAAAAATGTTGCCATAACTTGACGAAGTAGGAAAAATCATATTTGAGGCTGAAGTAGTCACTGAAACAAGAACCCAATATCTATGGAATCGATTAATTTCAGAGTATCTCATTAAGTGGAAAAACGTACCCACTAAAGACTCCACGTGAGAGGATGAGAATTTTATACAGAAGCATCTGAAACTACTAAAGCATTGAGGACAATAATTTTTTGAAGGAGAGGGGCATGTTAGGTCTCTATAATACTGCTATATTCCACTTATTATTATTGTTAGTGTAGCCCCATATTGTTAATGTTGTGCCCATGTATCCCCCGTGTTGTTATTGTTGTGCCCCATAGAAGCCCACTATTGTTATTGTTGTGCCCTTACATTATTATTGTTATGTAGGCTCTGATTATATTATGACCCCTTAGACTCCTATATATACCAAGGAGGTCTTATCATTTGTATCATCCAATAATTGTTCATTTATGTAATGTAAGAAGGTTTCCCCCTCGAAGAGAACAATTTTAAAGTTTTTGATTTATCCTTTCTTCGGTTATTTGAGTTGGTTGCATAACATTTTTTTAATAACTAGGTTGAGTTTAAGTTGGGGCAAACTCATTTAATAGATGGAAGAATGATTTACCGATAATGGGATGTTATCGCCAAGATTATGTGAAACTCATTCCAACATGGATCCCCCTTGGAATAGTTTAATTCCGCAAAAATGACGTATATTCTCAACCGCTCCCCCAATATTATAAGATATCATGAAATTTGATTTAAATATCAAAACGTAATAAAATATGATCAAATTAATAATATTCATAATACTAAATCTATATATATATATATATATATATATATATATATATATATATATATATATATATATATATATATATATATATATATATATAATTTTACTAATTATAATTTAATAATTTATAATTAGTTAACGTACCTCTACTATTGAGAGGTTGCATGTTCAATTCTCTCGACACTCTCAAGGTCAGGCTTTGTGGTTGAGTCAGCGATAAGTGATCTTTATTCCGTTGACCAATATTAGGGACAATCAACCACATAGAAAAGGAAAAAAAGGAAAAAACTATTTATCAACAAAATAATTATAATTAATTATGACCAATATTTGTAATTATGATTATAATTAAATCAAAATCAAAATTTTATGATTTTTTGTTGTGAAATTGATTGTTGATTAACCTGAAAGTGTTTGAGATAAATAGATTTGTAAAATTTGTACTATAAAAAGAAGTTGAAAATGGATAATGTTTCCATTTAAAGTGTCATGCTTTTAATAAGATTGCAATGCAATGGTATACTTGGCAAAACAAGAAACAAGACACAATAAGGAAATCAAGAGTGAAACCAACGTTTGAAATTTATGAGAGTTTGAATTCGCAGCCTCAACTCTATAAAATTCCAAGGCCCAACCCAGAATCAAACGTAAAAACACTTTGTTCACCAGCGAATTGGAGTCTGCGCATGGTCTCCTGCAAATAATCCTCTTATGGCAACGATTCTGAAAAAGGGTTCTTCCTGCACTTTAGCGTACCAGCTACAAATAAACTTCTATCAAGAACATCCGTACCAAAGTCTTACAACAACACATGGAGCAAATCACATCCGTACCAGAATCCTATTGCTACACATGGAGAAAATCTGTATTGAATGTCAGTAGATCGAACTTCCAGGGTTGTGGTAGTTCGAATTCTTTTAACCATATCGATATCCTTGCATAAATAAAACATTGATACAAAACAAGCTCCAATTATTTTAACCAGACCATGATTCTCGTATCAACAAATATTTTATATAAAGCAATCTGATTCACGTATCAATAACTAATTTATATAAATCAAAATAGAAGCACTCTCTGAAACTGATACAGATTGTAGCATAAAGGATTATGAGCGCAAAATAGAATAGGGTAGTGTTTTTTTACCCAATTTCAAAATTGCATCAGATACTTGAAAACTTAAAGGAAAAACACAAATGCGTATAATTTACCTTTTTATTTCTATTTAGAGTCAGTCATATTAGGTAAGTGCATCTTGTGTCAAAAACGACAAAAATATTGATAAATTTAAAGAAATTGCTTAAATGTGTATAATTTACTTCTTTTTCTATATAAAGTCATATTTTTCACATTAAAAAATATACGATAATAGTAGTGAAGACAAATAGTAGCGTGTCTTCTTATTGCTATTTGCAAATGCAACTTATGTCAAAAATACAAAAATACTCAAAATAAAAGCACTCTCAAAATATGCGATATTCAGATTGCTATGTGCAAATGCGATTGAGTAGATGCTTGAAATTTGACCCAAATGGGTATAGTTTTCTTTGTTACTGCTATTTACAATTACATAGAAGAGACCAATTAAGCATATGCGTTTATCTTGGTATTTGCAATTATATCATGTATTTTCAAAAATTATGAAAAAACTTGATAGAAATTTTAGGAACCAATCTGGAATAATGTCTTGAGTTATAGCAATAGCTCTATTGAATTTATATGCTTAAAAAGTTCTTCAATGTTTCTTTTACAATCACATCCCGTGCTTTCAAAGAAGCAACTAGAAATATGTTTTTAAGTTTTTTGTAATATGTATCTTCTTCCAAAAAAAAACTTTCTTTGTTTTTTTTATTTTTCTCCTTAACAAGATAACAACATAACCTAGGCTTGGGCCTGGAGTGTGCCCTAAAACTGCTTTTGCTTGGCTAAGAGCTCGTCTTCCTCATACGTAAGAAATCAGGTTAACGGCCCAAGACCCAGAGGCATCTGGCAGGAGTGAATGTATGCCCCCTTTCGGACCGCCATCAGGTTATTCCAGGGGGCGTAGTTTTCCTTGAATAACGATGATGAGTCGGCTTGCATTCGCGGATACCAAACAAAGGTGATTGTCCTCACTAATTATCCTCACTGCTGGTTTGACAACTGAGATATGATAGTTTTTTCCCACTGTATAAAAAAAAAACATAACCATTCTATTCAACTACTTGTCCTCACTGCTGGTTTAACAATTGAGATATGATAGTTTTTTCCCACTGTATAAAAAAACAACATAACCATTCTATTCAACCGTTAGCAATATATGGGAAACGTTTTCAACCCTGTATAATAACCATTCTATTCAACCCTTAGCAATATATGGGCAACGTTTTCAACCCTATATAACATCTGTAACGGGCCTGAATAAAAATAACATCCATAAGATATGAATATATTAACAAATAAACATATGCATTTTTCCCACCATAAATTGGAATAAAAGTTGATGGCAAAAGAGGAGCATGTTATTTGGGAAAATCGCAGGAGTAAACTCATAAATACCACTGCAACACACAAAAAGAATAACATATTGTCTGGGAAAAGAGGAATACAATATTGCACACTGCTCTCAATGAACTGACAAGGAAATCATTCTCTACAAAGGAAAATGTTTCATCTGGCTTTCCTTCATATGGTTCTATAAAATAGAACTCGGAATTACATGGTTAATTATATACAAAAAGTTATGTATAAATGTTAATTCATAATTTCACACCTTATTTATTCCATTATTATTTATTTATCTATTTTTATTTTTATTTTTTTAATAAGACAGTTAGCAATCCAATGCAATTATAGTTATTCATTTGGAGATGAATTCCTGCATCATATTTTCTTTCTTTCTCTGGTTGAAATTACAAATTCTTTGTTTTTGCTTTTGGTTTCATTTACTTTACCTTGCCCCACTATAGGACGTTGATTACAACTATCCTGATCAATATGCGTTGAAAGAGCACAATAGTTAGTGATTACATAGTTGTGAGGAGCTAATAACTAAGGCCGAGTTTGTTACTGTTTTAGGGCCATCATCTCCTGCTCTCTCGTTCTTCTTTATAATTTTACATCGATCGCACATCAATAGCTCAAAACATTCAACATTACAAAAATGTTGATTCCTTTATAATTGCACATGTTTTAAGGTTGTTATCCCATGATTATGGCCCCCAATTTATCATTTCTTGTATTAGCACGATTGAAGATAATGGGTTTCATTGACTCAAGCTCCTTTTGATTTTTTCTTCATCTCTGCCCAAAACCTGTCCTTGCCATACATTGAGTGTAGCTTGTTGCATGCTGCTTGAAACCCAACCCCCTCTTCATCTTGTGACATGACTAGTGTAGCTTGTTGCATGTTGCTCGAACCCCAACCCCCTCTTCAACTTGTGACATGACTAGTGAATAGAAGGATGGATTACATGTGCTAAGATTTTCTCTAATTGAAGTTGTTAATTTTATTGAGCATGCAAAAAAATAATTGAACATTTATTGAGCATGCAAAACAACTGAACGTTTATAACACAAGAAAATCATACACATAACAAAAAATAGATGGTATGGGCTCTGTACACACTCAATAAATAAAAAAAGATAATTTGCACGATAGATCCAAAGAAGGACAAGGGCCAAAAAATGGCTATATGAGTGATCCTAACATCAAAGGATTACATTAATGAATGCAACAATTAAACTATTCAAACAATTGAATTGGGTGATCAAGTGCATTTAGTACCATGAATCACAATCTTAAGTGTGTTTCGTACCATGAATTGTAGTGTTAGATAAAAAAATTATACTCAGAGTAGCCTCTGAAACTATGATAATCTCCGTGAAAATACCCAAGTAATTAGGAGATATTTTTGTTTAAAACATGCCTTTCATGTAAGAGGGCCCACATGTGGTAACTATTAAAAAAAAATCCATTAATTCATTATTGGCTCTTTAATTTAATTAAAATATTAATTTTTTATGTTAGGTGTTGTAAGACTTTACATGCATAAAACTTTAATAATGATTTACATACCTATTTCTCGTTTAGACTCTAGAGAATGTAAATCGCCCTAGTATTGCAACTCTCTTTAACTGGTCAGTCACCTTCGCACTCTGGTTAGCTGGTCGGTGGCCTTTGCACTCTCGTTAGCTAGTCGGTGGGCTTCTGTGCAACCCAGATCTGATATAATGTCCACTTAGGGTGAACTCAATCTATTAAGCTGAGTTTGGCGGTAAAAATGATTTCCCTAACTGAATTGAGGCAAATCAACATCAAAGCGAGAAGCTTATTGCACCAGCTTTCTCCCCTGTTGATTTGAAATTAGTTGGTTCACATGTAATTTAAGAGAAAATGCTTGCTTGCTAGCTAGTGGTTTAAGCTCTGTTTGAGCCTTCTTTTAAGGCTAGATTTAGGCCTCGCTAGGTCGTTGGCCTCTTAAACCCTTCTTATGTTCCGTTGGCTTAAGTGGGCAAGGAACCAACTGAGTATAGCTATCCAAGCATAGCTGTCACCTAAAATCTAAGAAAAAATAATGCTCAAAGAATGCAATGTTGACCTTAAAGACAAGCACTAGGAGGCCCTGAACTAGAGTTTAGGAGCATGGGTGAATCTCGGGTGAATCTCAGGTGGATGCTTTGATGCATCAACGAGAATTATCCATGAATTGAAGGTATGTAGACAAAAGTGTGACAATTTTTGTGTTGATATTATTTTTCATCTAACATACTAAAAAGAAAATCCAAGAACTAGAGGGAAAAAAGAGAAAACAATCACATATCTTTGATTCAATGAAGTCAATTCCAGGACAAGCTACAAGACCTACAATACTTGTGAGATCATGTTCATGTATTCAAATAATTGTAGTACAAACTGTAAGACATTCTTGAGGTTACTCGCCCTTTCAACTTCAAGGAACAAACTACAAATACATTAGCAAGCCCTTTCAACTTCAAGGAATAAATCGCAAAGACATTAGCAAGTTTTAGCAAGCTACGAATGAGGGTAGAAGGCATGAAGCCATGGGGCACTGATAACCAAAGCTAGGAATAAATCTATCTACCGAAACCGGAGCCAGGAATAAAGCCATCAGACAAATCTATGGATAACCGGAGCTAGGAATAAAGCTATCAGACAAATAAGAACAAAACGATGAGCTTGGAACAAAAAGCCAGACCAATAAATTTATGTTTCTTTCACTCAGACTGCAAGAAACTTCTAACTAAGGGAGATGGTTGTTTCGTAATTATGGCAGATGGCACACATGCCCATAGCCACACAAACAATTATACACGGTTCACAATGTAAAATCAACCAAACTTATCCAAAGTTGCTTTTCATGAAAATGCAATAACATTTTATGCTATAAAAAAAATGCTAACCTAAAATGGACTAATGCTAAATTATAATAGAAATGTTCATGTGAACTTTGTTTAAAAGAGTCATCATTCTTTGGTTAGTGAGACAATTGCGCAATAAAATTCCCAAATTGTCCAACCAATAATTTTTCATATTTACAATTTATTTTTAATTAATATTTATGATTTCATATTTACAATTTATTTTTAATTAATATTTATGAAAAATAAGTTCGAAGGTCAACCATAAACTAATAGTAAGTCAAAATTCAAACAAATGCTATGTACCAAACTTTTTGACAGATATAATAATACAATTTGTAAATTTACCCAATTTCAAAGCTTATTGCAAAATTTGTATTAAAAAAATAAAATAAATAAAAATAAAAAATAAAAATATTTAAAAATGATTAATATTTTCATTTAAAATGACTTACTTTAAATAATACAATTGGTTATTTTACCCAATTTCAAAACTTAATTACTCTAGAGTGCATGTTGATTCACAAAAATCATAATGATATTTAACACTATCACCTTTACTATATTTTAAACAATACTTAATATGATTATCTATATTTGTTTAGTAAACATTATTAAATTTATATTAATGAAAATAATCATCATCAATATTTATTATCAAAAACAACAAAATTAAACATTATAGTATCTAATAATATAATACATAATATCATAATTCTTAATATGATTATTTATATTACAAAAATATATTTAAAATATATATATATATTTTTTATTAAAAAATAAACAACTTTACATCAATTTAATAAAAGATATTACAATTATGTAGTAAATAATTTTATGACATATGAAATATAACAGGGAATGGAAGGAGCTCTAAAAACCCTTGCAATGGCTAGGGTTTCACCCCAGCTGCTTAATCTTCGCTCTGTTTGCATGGATTTTCTACAGATTGTTAAATGGTGAATTCGTGTGATTTGTTCTTTTGCAGGTATAGTTGTCAGTCAAGCTAGCTCTTCTTCGGTTTCGTACAATTCTATGTTGACGTTTGGATTTGGACTTCTGGTGGTGCAAGAAATTTCTTCCCTTAATTGTTCCTGTGGATGAGGAAGCTTTGGACAGTGAAAAAATATTTTTTGGAGAATGGTTTGGTTTGCAGGTTTAATGGGTTTTGGTCGCGGCTGGCCGAACTGCATAAATGGATCTTTGAGACATGGAAGCCCCTTTTGACAGACGAGCTAAATATTTACCCTATGGCACAAGGTTTCTTCACTGTGGTTTTTGAAAATATTGAAGACAATACAAATATCTGTGAAGCTGGGCCATGGTTTTAGGGGAACGTTGACCTTTGCATGCAACGTTGGTCTCCCACTTTTGTTCCAGTAACGACATCAATTTCTTTAGCCCCAGTTTGGGTAAGATTGCCGAATCTCCCCTTATAGTTCTGGAATGAAAGATCGCTTTCCTCCATTGGGAATGCGTTGGGAAAATTCTATCGAAGTTGCTCTGAAATAGAAAATTGTTTCAAGACTACTTATGCTTAGATTTTTGTAGAGATGGACTTCAGCAAGGGTTTTCCCACAGAGAATAATTTGATGGCTCCAAACTATGTTTCAATCGAAAAGTTTGACTATGAGAATATCTCATTTTGATTTAGAGCATGCTATGAAACATGACATGTAATTAAAAATTTCCCCAAGCATCCTCAGAATAGTAAAGATCGGAAAAAACCTTGAAGGACCAAATAGTGGGAAGGTGCACAAGGTGACCATTTTACGATATTCAAAGAAGGAGAGTTTTAGGGCAAGAAAGAATCAAAAGACAAGATGGAAGCAGCTCCAGTCAAAGAAGCTATAGTCGCGGTAACAAAATCTAAGCAAGAAAATTCGCTTGCTAATGTGGATCCTCTGGTTGCCAGTAAAGATCCCTTAAATGCAACGTTAGCAAAAAGGCGACAAAACCTCATGGAGAACAGATTATCTCTGGAAACCACAAGGAATCTTTTTTAAAAGGAATTTTCTTGGGTAGATATGGTGGATGAGGAAGATGTCAAGGAAAATATCGTGTAGTTGCCGAAGAAAGATCTGTTAGAATTTGTAGAAAATGCGGGTTGGATTCAAGTTGGGAAGAAAAGAAAAAGTTTTTCTCCAAAAAAATACAAAAAACAAACTAGATCAAATTAAAAAATGGAATCTAAATGTGTTTGTATTTTGGGGCTTTTTTGAAAAATATTTAGTTGGAAAGGGACATTTGTATCATGGGGAATTCATTTAAGGGTTTAGACTGAGCCTTTGTGCTCAATCTCAAACCCTAAAAAAAATTAGAATATATAAAAGTTGCAGCCTTACCATCTAGATTTTTTTAAATCAAACCTCTACCCATTTCTTAAAAAATAAAAATAAAATAAAATAAAAAATTCACATATAAAATAACTTTAAATAATTAATATTAATAACTAATAAACATTTATTAAGTAAAAATAATAAAATTAAACATTAAATATTAAAAATTTATATTTTTTAATATATTTCATTTCTCAATTAAAAAACAAACTTTACGTTAAATTAATTAAAAAAATGTAACAAATATGTGATTTTAGATATAAAATAATTTTAAATAATAAATATTAATAAATGATAATCATTTTTTTTATCCATGATATTAGTTTTTAAAATAAAATAAAATTAAGATAATTTGTAAAAATAGTATTTTTTCTCTTAAAATATTTAGCTTTATATTTGATTTCTTAAAAATTAAAATTAAAATAATATATATTTTTAAATATTTAATTATATTATATGTGGTAGTGATGAGATATGGCTTAGAAAAGGAGGATTCAATTCCTCTATGTTTATTAGTGTGATATTGGATATTAAAATTGGTGTGTTTAAGTTGATTATTGCTAGTCATATTTTATAATGTTTTTAAGTTCATGAGGTCTCGGATAAATGGTGATTAGGTACTTTATTAAGACACTCCTTAATGTAAAGTCATTAGTTCAATTCCCTACTCCAATCATAATAATATATTAAATATGATGAAAATATAATATTGCGAAACTTAAAAAAAAAACAATTATTTTTAATATTTTATTATATTAATTATTTGTTTTTTTAATTAAAAATTAAATTTTTATAACTAAATTAGATTTTTCAAAAATATCATAGATATGTCATAAAAAAAAAACTATAAATAAATGAGTTACCGTAATCGATTCCACGTCCTTAAAATATATAATATAAATAGTCCCACTTTTTTGAAAAATAATAAATGTTAAAAAAGAAAGAAAGAAAATTTGTGGAACACTTTATGGACCTAATTTCGCTTGTTTAAAGAAGAGGGTCATCGTTTTATGATTCTTATATTTAAAAAAAAACAGAGGTGTTGTGCAACTTGATAAGGATATATGCCTCTTTTTTTCTTGAAGGATATATGCCTCTTTATGTAAAAGGGAGATTCCTAGTGAACTCTTTAATAGGTGAAATGTGTATTGACTAAGTGTTGATTATGATGGTGTCGTTTCAAAAATTGTAAGGTAAATAAAATTTGCTAGCATATCTTTGAAGTGAAGAAAAAGTTATGTTATTTAAAGGAAAAAGGTGCTTTTTGGGATGGTACATGTCTGTGAATTTTTATTTATTTATTATAAGAGAGTTTATTTATAGATTTTAATGTTTTAAAGTTATTATTTATTTATTATATGAGAATCTGATTTATTTATTATTATTATTATTGTGTTTTTTATATTATAATTGTTATGTAGATTTTCATTATATTGTGATTTTATAGATTTTTATATATTAAGGAGGTCTTATCATTTGTATTATTTAATAATTGTTTATTTATATAATGTAAAGGAGCTTTCTCTTTAGAAGAGGACAATTTTTAAGTAGTTGATCTATTTTTTCTTCCGTTTTTTGAGTTGGTTGAATGGCATTTTTTTTATAACTAGGTTGAATTTAAATTGATGTCAAAAGAAGAACACGTTATTTGGGAAAATGGCAAGAATAAACTCATAAATACCATCGCAACATGCAGAAAGAATAACATATTGTTTGGGAAAAGAGGAATACAATATTAGGCTCTCAATTAACTGACAATGACATCATTCTCTACCAAGGAAAATGTTTCATGTGGCTTTCCTTCATATGGTTCTTTAAAATAGAACTCTGAATTACATGGTTAAATATATATAAAAAGTTATGTATAAAAGTCAATCTAGATTTTCACACTTTATTTATTTTTAATTGTACATTTAATTAAGGCAATTAGAAATCAAATGTAATTATAGTTATTTATTTATAATAATAATTCTATAATTGAGTAGCCTATAGTGCGATATTTTGAAAGTTTTTATGGTAGTTTTTTTTGGGTGTAATTTCTTTAAATTTCTGTAGAAATTTATTGAAAATAGAAGTTTGATTGGTAAACTTCCACAATGGAAATGCTCTAAGAGTTTTTTAAGGTGTTGAATCCATATATACAGTAAAAAAACCAATTTAAATAACAAAAATCAAGATTTTACCTCAATTTTTTCACTAGATTTAAACACTTGAAATTCCAAAAAATCACACTAAAAACAACTCTATTAACAATGCAACAACTATAATTAAGATTTAGACAACTTAATTTTAGTTAATGAAAATTATAATTAACTATAATTAAAATTAATTATTTATTTTTAACTATTTTCCATACAAAATTTTTTCAAAAAAAACCAGAATATTTTTTATTAAAATAAAATGTCTTACCTCAACATCAAAGCACAAGAGTACCCTCCAATATCAACACAAAGAAACTGATGTCATTTCTGGCCAATGTTGCACATGTACATAGCCATACAGAGAATTATACAAGGTCCACAATGTAAAATCAACCAAACTTATCCAACGTTTTTTTTCATGAAAATGAAAATGCAATAACATAACACTTTCTGCTATAAACTAATGCTAACCTAAAATGGACTAATGTTAACTTAAAATAAAATAAAAATGCTCATGTGAACTTTGATTAAAAGAGTCATCATTCTTTGTTTAATGAGGCAATTGCGCAATAAAACTCCCAAGTGGTCGAACCAATAATCTTTCATTTTGATAGGTATTTACAATTTATTTTTAATTAATGTTTATCGAAACTTTGGTTTAAGAAAAACAGGTTACCATTGACTAATAGCAAGTCAAACTTCAAGCGAACTCTATATACCTCACCTATCGTTAGGTATAATAATACAATTTGTAAATTTACCCAATTTCAAAACTTATTGCAAAATTTGTATTATAAAAAGAAGTTGAAAATAGATAATATTTTCATTTAAAGTGACTTACTTTTAATAATATAATTTGTAAATTTACCCAATTTCAAAACTTAATTACTCTGGAGTGCAAGCTCATTCACAAAATAAAAAATAAAAAATCATAATGATATTTAACTCTCTTACTTTTATTATATTTTAAATAATACTTAATATGATTATCTATATTTGTTTAATAAACTTTAAATTTACATTAATGAAAATCGTCATCATCAATATTTATTATGCAAAACAACAAAATTAAACATTATAATATTATAATGCTTGATATGATTATATTACAAAAATATATTTAAAATATATTTCCTTTTCTTATTAAAAAATAAACAATTGTATATTAATTTAATATAAGCTATCACAAACATGTAGTAAATAATTTTTTGGCATATAAAATATTACACGCTAAGCCAAAAAATGATAGAGAATGGAAGGAGTTATAGAACGGTGGCTACTCAAGCTCTGTTTTCATGTTTTTTCCGCATATTGTTCAATGGTGTATCATGTGATCTGACAAATAAATAATTTTCTTTTGCAGGTATGGTTATCGGTCAAGCTATCTCTTCTTCGGTTTTGTAGAGTTCTATGTTGAAGTTTGGATTTGGTCTTCCGGTGGTGCAAGAAATGTCTTCCCTTAATGTTCCTATGGATGAGGAAGCTTTGGACTATGAACAAATATTTTTTGGAGAATGGTTTGGTTTGCAGGTTTAATGGGTTCTGGCCGCAACTGGTCGATCTGCATAAATGGATCTCTGAGACATGGAAGCCCCTTTTGACGAACGAGCTAAATATTTACCCTATGGAACAAGGTTTTTTCACTATGGTTTTTGAAAAGATTGAAGACAATAAGGCTATCTGTGAAGCTGGGCCATGGTTTTGGGGGAGCGTTGACATCTACATGCAGCGTTGGTCTCCCGCTTTTGATCTAGTAACGACATCAATTTCTTTAGCCCCAGTTTGGGTAATATTTCCAAATCTCCCCTTGCATTTCTGGAATCAAAGATTTCTTTCCTCCATTGGGAATGCGTTGGGAAAATTCTATCGAAGATGCTCTGAAATAGAAAATTGTTTCAAGACTACTTATGCTCAAATTTGTGTGGAGATGGACTTCAGCAAGGGTTTTCCCACGAAGAATAATTTGATGGCTCCAAACTATGTTTCAATCCAAAAGCTTTACTACGAGAATATCTCATTTCGATGTAGAGCATGCTATGAAATAGGGCATGTAATTAAAAATTTCCCCAAGCGTCCTCAAAATAGCAAAGATCGGAAAAAACCTCGAAGGCCCAAATAGTGGGAAGGTGCACAAGGTGACCATTATACGGTATTCAAAGAAGAAGAGCTTCAGGGCAAGAAAGAATCATAAGACAAGAAGGAAGCGACTTTAGTCAAAGAAACCACAGTTTTGACAACAAAAACAAAGTAAGAAAATTAGCTTGCCAATGTGGATCTTCTGGTTGCCAGTAAAGATCCCCCGAATGCAACGTTAGCAGAAAAGCGACAAACCCTCATGGAAAATGGATTATCTTAGGAAATCACAAGGAATCTTGTTCAAAAGGAAATTTCTTAGGCAGATCAGGTGGATGAGGAAGATTTCAAGGAAAATAGTGTTGAATTGCGGAAGAATGATCCATTAGAACTTGCAAAAAATGCGGGTTGGATTCAAGTTGGGAAGAAAAGAAAAAGTTTTTGTCCGAGAAAAATAAAAATTTGAACTAGATCAAATTAAAAAATGGAATCTAAATGTGTTTGTATTTTGGAGTTTTTTTGGAGAATATTTAGTTGGAACGAGATTGAAGTATTTATATCATGGAGAATTCGTTTTGTATCATGGCGAATTCGTTTGAGGGTTTAGATTGAGCCTTTGTGTTCAATCTCAAATCCTCAAAAAAGATTGAAATATGTAAAAATTATGACCTTGCAATCCATATTTTTTTAATACAAATCTCTATTCATTTCTTTAAAAATAAAAATAAAAATAAAAAATATTTAGCATATAAATAACTTTAAATAATTAATATTAAAAACTAATAAACATTTATGCATTTATGATGTAAAAATAACAAAATTAAACATTAAATATTAAAAAATTATATTTTGTAACATATTTCTTTTCTAAAAAAACAAACTTTACATTAAATTAATTAATAAACATTAAAAAAAACAAACTTTACACTAAATTAATTAAAAAATATAACAAATATGTGATTTTAAATATAAAATAATTCTAAATAGTAAATATTAATGAATGATAATCATTTTTTCCTATTCATTTCAACATTTAAATTTATCCATGATACTAGTTTTTTAAATAAATTTAAACATGTAAATTTATTCATTTCAACATGTAAATTTATCCATGTAAATTCATCCATTATATTAGTTTTTTAAATAAATTTAAACATGTAAATTTATCTATGATATTAGTTTTTTCAATAAATTAATTAAATAAATTTAAACATGTAAATTTATCCATTATATTAGTTTTTAAAATAAATTTAAAACATGTAAATTTATCCACAATATTAGTTTTTAAATAAATTTAAACATGTAAATTTATCCACGATATTAGTTTTTTAAATAAATTAAAATGAAGATAATTTTGAAAAAATAGTATTTTCTCTCTTAAAATATTTAACTTTAAATTTGATTTCTTAAAAATTAAAATTAAAATAATATATATTTTTAAACATTTAATTATATTATATGTGGGCAGTGATGAGATATGGTTCTGAAAAAAAGATTCAATTCCTCTTTGTTTATCAATGTGATGTTAGATGTTGACTCTGATTAAGATTGGTGTGTTTAAATTTATTGTTGTTAGTTGTATTTCGAAAATATTTATGAATCTACAAGATTTTAGAGATTTTAGATAGATGGTGATGAGATATTTTATTAACACATTGATTGATGTGAAATTACAAATTCAATTCTCTACTCCATCGAAATTATATATTAAATATGATTAAAATATAATATTGACAAACTATATATACTCATGAGTGGGAAAAAAAAAACTAACTTTGTGGAAAAATGATCTCTTCATACTCAAAACAAGTGAAAATATACTTATCAATCCTTAAAATAAGGCGGTGGACCTAATTTCGCTTGTTTAAAGAAGAGGGTCATCGTTCTAATATTTAAAAGAGGAAGAGTCAAAAAGGGAAGTGTTGTCCAACTTGATAAGGATATATGCCCCTTTATGTAAAAGGAAGATTCCTATGAACTCTTTAATATGTACCTCGTATCTTTAAGGAGGATTTTATCCAAAGTTTTTAAGTGAGTCACAATAACGAAATGTTAGGAAAAAATAAACTTATCTTGGACTCTTATAATTACAAAGTTAGGTGGGAATTTTTTTATATGGTTAATTAAATTTGATGGTGTATTGACTAAGCGTTGATTATGATGGTGTCGTTTCAAATATTGTAAGGTTGATAAAATTTGCTAGCATATCTTTGAAGTGAAGAAAAAGTTGTGTTATTTTAAGGGAAAATGTGCTTTTTGGGATTGTACATGTCTTAGAATTATTTGTTTTTTTATTATAACACACTTTGATTTTTAATGTCTTAGAGTTATTATTTATTTATTATATGAGAGTTTGATTCGGGAAGAAACCTATTTTCAAGACTCTTTTATTTGTAATACTTTTTTAATGGTTTTGAAATAAACTTATGAGATAGAGACCAATTTTGTTTTAATATGATTCATAATAATAATCGCAAATATGATCATATATAACATAAATAAAAGTCAATAATTCTAATATTATGAATAATAATAAAGAATGTTTATTTATTATAAAACAAGTAAGAGTTAATAATTTTAATATTATGAATAATAATAAATAGAGGATTTATTTATTATAAAACAAGTAAAAGTTAATAATTTTAATATTATGAATAATAATAAATAGAGGGTTTATTTATTATAAAATAAGTAAGAGTTAAATTATAAGTAAAACACTTCTTCATGATCCTAATCTGGTCCAGATCATCAAACATATTTTTAATCTTTTCTATTTCATCCTCACAATCTAATTTGTCCATATTCTAAGGGCAAACAACTTGTTAGCAGATGAAACAATTAATATTGGATCTACCCTCCCCAAGGGATACTTAGCATCCCGAGGCTAGTTTAAAAGGATCCTCTCCCATAATATTCATTATGAATCATGCCATGGGATATAACATGGGGAGCTTCCTCCTTACATATCTTCTAAGTATTTGTATGGAGCACACTTGTTTTATGCAAAGGTCTACCTCTAGAAATTTCAGATTGGAATCTAGTGGATGTAATCAAATAGTGCTCAGATATGCTTCACACACAACCATGATGGGAGATCAAGTTAATACCATGAAGAATAATTATCAAATAAAAATTTGGTGGAAGTTGCTCAATCAATAGGAAAAGTGGGACATCATTCCATGGAGGCGAATTGTTCATTGTATAATTACAATTATAGGGGAATGTATAATTGAAACTTGTGCCTATGGATGGTTGAATGCTTAGATAGGATGCCTTGATTGGCCTATAAAGCCTTCTATTTTGAATTCCATCTCCGTTGTTCTATGGTTGTGACAGTTCTAAGCTAGGGTATTTATTCTTCCTTTCGGAGTGCTTATCTTAAAGGTAATTTTTGTGTCCCTTCATTGCTTCAAGAAGTTCCCTATTAGTTTGGTTGTCACTTGCTCATGTCTTAAAGCCTTATGCATAATTTATATGATGCTTTTAGGTCCCTTTCAGTGGTCATTACTGTGACTCTTCGGGTCATATATCCATTCAGAAGTCTACTTTGCAGGCTCTATCTTGTCTACTTGTTCCTTTTGTGCTCCTCTCCACTAGACATCTTGGATCAAGAGGCATAATGGCCATACTAAAGGTGACAGTTCTACTGCTTGGTTTTCTAATGGATGGAGAAGGGATATTGATGGCTTCCTTTCTGAATTTAAGTTTCCACATCCACATGTTTGAATCCCAGTTGGAGAAGGTTTGGGATTCCAAACTATGTGTTTTTTTCCAGTGTATTGTATTCACATTGTGTTTCATGTTAGAAGAATATGAATAACATGGGAAGTCTCAATGAACATAATAACATTATTCTTCAAGAGGAAAGCACCTTCCCTATTGCAAGAATATAATCCAATCAAAAGTTTAGTTATAGTTTGAAAATTCAAGTGAATGTTCTACTCCTTAAATTAGACGAGGTGCATACTCAAAGGGAAAATCCCCAACATGAAATTCATGACGATGAAAGTGTCCTCAAGGGTTACCATATTCATAATTAATCACAGTGGATGAATTAAATATATACGTATTTTTGATTGATTGATTTTGGTGTTGTTATAAGTAATGCAAACAAAATTTTAGCCCTGGTTGGTTAAAAATAAAGCATCTAGAAAATAGAGACCAGATGAAACTAGAATTATAAACTTTGGAAATAGTCTCTCCAATCAATATTTGCATGTACATTATGAGCCTTTCGCTCAAGACTTTTTAATACAAAAATTCACGATTCTTGTTAAAAAAAATCTTTCTCATGTGGATAATTTAATGCTTGTGAAAGAAATTTCAGAGAAAGAAATCCGAAAGGTGGCATTCTCATTTAATCCAGATAAATCTCGTGGACTCGACAAATTTTCTGCTCAATTTTGTCGTTAGTTTTGGGCAGTAATAAAATATGATTTTTGTAGGATGATTGACTACTTATTTAAACACAATTGCATGTGTGGAGGAATCAATACTTATTTCCTAGCATTGGTCCCAAAGGAAGCAAATCCATCTTCTTCTGCTAGGTTAAGACCAATATTGTTGTGTATTTTTTCTTATAAAGTCATTTCAAATATTTTGGCCTCAAGATTGAAATTTATTGTCCCAAAAATAATCTCTGAGAACCGTGGTTTATTTGTGCATAAAAGACAAATTTTGATAATATTATCCTATTATAGGAAGTAATTCATTCAAGTCAAGAAAGAGAAGACAAAGGAATGATCATCAATATATATATATGGCTAATGCCTTTGACAAAGTTAGACATGATTATCTATTCAAGGTTATGCCAAAATTTGGCTTTGATGAAAGTTTTATACATTGGGTTTCCCTCTGCATTAAATCACCTTGGATATTTCCATTAGTAAATGGAAGGGAATTGGGAATATTTTTTGCTCCTTGTGGCCTCCATTAAGGTTACCACTTGTCCCCATTTTTATATATCATAATGGAAGAATTTCTTAGCATAAGGTTGGAAGTTGAAAGCAGTTGTGAGCGTCTACTTGGTCTAAGGTTCTTTCATGGAATAAAGAATATAAATCACTCTCAATTTTCTAATGATACCCTCCTTTTAGGAGAAAGGAGGGGCTTCTAAAACACATGAAGATTTAACTTGGTCTTTGATAAATTTTTGGATGCCATTGGAGGTATAAAAAACTCTCAGAAACCATTAATTCTTTCCTATAATGCTTCCTCTTGAAAGCAAAGACAAAAAGGAAGTATGGCTTCCACCCTGTGGAATCTTGGAAATAATTCAAATATACAGGGATTTCTATTTGTTTGAAATCACATTCCTTGGAAGCGTGGGACGATGTCATCACTAAATTTAAATTGAAATTTGCTGCCTAGGGAGCCCACTTGCTCAACTTAGCTAGACACACTGTGTTGATCAAAGCAATTTTTTCTGCTCTCCCTTTGTACCAATTCACTACCCTCCTTTACCCACAAAGTGTTCTCTCTGTGATGATGAAGGAAAGCTGTAAGTTTCTTTGGGAAGGGGGGGATTCCATCAAAAACAAAATTCATTTGATAAAATAAGCTACAATAAAGTATCCAAAGACCCATAGGGTACTTGGCATTAGACACCCTATGCTTATGAATAAATAAATATGATAAAAGTTAGTATGGAACTTTGTCACCTAGGAAGAAGATTGGTGGAAGACAGTTCTTAAGGAAAAATATCTTCAGATAGAATGAGTTCGATGCTTAGAGTCAATCCAAGCCCTTGAAGGAGGCTCAATGGTTTGGAAACTACTCAATTTGACAACCCCTTTTATCAACTCAGATGTCATTTTGGAAACCTGGAAATGGAAGAGATATTAATTTACGGAGTGAAAAAATAATGGATAAGTAGCCTTTGGATCACAATTATGAGTTGCTACATCTGAGGGAATTCTTTTATGCTTAAGGAAAATCAACACTAACCGTCATTTTATATTGGGACAATGAAGGTAATTTGATAAGATGGAACCCCAAATAATTCCCTTCAAACTTGTAGCATTTGGCTTACAAACTTCGAGATAGTTTGGTTGGTTGTGCTCCATGGCAACTAGAGGAGGAAAATCAACTCAGATGAAAGCATTCATCACACTCAATGAAAGAATTTTATGCATCCTTTCTATTCCCTCAATGAGATCCCCCGCATATTGAGTACTTGGATGATGATATGGAGAGCCAATGCCAATCCAAAGATAAATTCCTTTTGTTGGCTCCTTGCACATATTTTATTTTGACTACTAGGAATTTGAGAAAGAGGGGAATTCAAGGTCCTTTGAGGTGTGCACTTTACAAGCATCAAGAGGAATCTATCCAACATATTTTTCTGCAGTGTTCATATGCAAAACCAATTTAGTTGGTTGTGTCTGTTCCACTTTCAAACTATTTAAAATGGCCAACTTCCCTTCAATAGTATTTTACATCATGGTAAAAAAATTATGCTAGGAGCATCTCTCATAAATCCTTTTTAAAAATTATTGGGAAGCACTTCCAAAATTCATTTTCTAGAAGGTATGGATAAATAAAAACAATGCAACCTTCAATAAGTTAGAAAAATTTCCATACTCTACAACCATGAAAGTTATTGTTCTGTGCTTAGAGTTTGGAGATTTAAAGTTTTCTAGTGAATCCTCTCAACAATGATTAGACACGCTAGAAAGTCAATGGTGTTCAAATTTTCTAATTTGGATAGATCACGTACAACTATGGAATATACTAACAAAAGTTCCTAGGTATTTTGGAAGCTAAGAGTAATAGAGACAAAATTATGATCTTGGAAGTGACAACAAGAAGGATTGATCCTAGATTTTGATGGGGATTAAAAAAGGAATCCATTGGTGGCAGGAGGGGGAGGGGTTCTCTATGGCCTTGAGGAAATTAAAGTTTTAGAGTATTTATGGGGCTTAGGATGCTTGAAAAACAACTAAGCTAAAGCTTATTCACTCTACTAGGGGATTCAATTAACCAAAGAAAAGTAGGTAACTTCTCTCATTATTTTGGAAGACTCCCTCCTTATTCAACATTTATTGAAGGGATCCTCTCCGAGTGAAAAAACATTAGAAAGTTTTATGAAAAGAATTAGGAAAATAATGGTAGGGTTCTCTTCAATAACATATTTCCATGTTCTCCGTGATCTCAATAAATATGCGGACTTATGTGCTCAAGAAGGGTTTGAATTAAGATTGGGAGATTTACAAATCAATGGTTGAATTAGGCCCTCTCCTATTCCTTAAAGATAAATGGATTGATATTACAAAATTATGAAGGACTACATTATCAATCAATTATAGTATGACATGTAAATTTTATTTTTTGGTGGGTTAGTTATGTAAGATATATACTTACAAAACCTCATTTTTTTTGTCTAGTTCTGAGTCTTTGTCGAGAAATTTATAGTTTGCTAGATAAGAGGGCTCATTTTTTTTTAAGATATAGCTATGTACTACTAAATGTATTTGCGACGATCCACGCACAAATTTACACATAAATACATAATTCTCATTATGGTTAAATACAAGTAAAATTAATTTTTTTGCCAATCAAATGTTTTTTAGGTTGTTGGAGGAATAATTATTATCCTTATCACCTAGATTTAATTTAATTTCTATAAAAAAATTCAAAATAGTTTTATATTACTATATATTGTTAAAGATTTTTTTTTTTTTTTTTGCATTATATAATAGTATAAAATATATAAAAACATAAAGATAAACTTTGTTAAACTTTGTTAGTGCTTACAAGATTGGAAAGAAAATTTCACATTGTAAAAGACATGTTATATATATGTATATATATATATATGGAAAATTAATAATATAAAATTATATATTTAAAAAATTAAAACTAAAATTTTAAATGTGAATAATATTAAAAAATAAAAAAAATTGTTTCGATTTTTTATTTTTTATTTATTTTTTAGGTTAACAGTGAATTATCTTAAAATTTAAAATTATATCAACCTATCATACTATTACTAGTCTTAGTTGGTCTCAAGGGAAATGAGATTTAACTAGTAATTTGAAAGCAAGTATATAAAAATAAAGTATTTGTTTCGAAAATTACAAGAAGTAACGAAGACTAAGCTACATAGAGTATCAAAATAATTGCATAGAGACATATCATGAGGTTAATCGTAGGAAGAATCCAATGGAGCAGGATCATGTGAACTTGTACTAGTTGGAGCAAAGGGCTTAAGCTTGCATTAAAGATGACATTCCAAGTGAGACAAAAAAGCAACCAAGCTAGCCAAACATGAATGTTATTATCACTGCACCCGCTTGATCTTGTTTAAGGAAGAAATAATGTCCTTACGAACTTCATGATTCTCTTTCACGACTCTACTCAAAAGAGTTTTCATCCACCAATGGAGGGTGATGGATTTCAGGTACTGGATCCGTCTTACCTTGGTGTGACCAAGGTCAAGAACCCAATTGGCTACCTCCTTTTGAATTTCAGAGTCGGAATATGCTTGGCAGTCATTAGTGGTAAGAGTTTCAAGCTAGTGGATTTCTTCACAAATGTCATGAGGTGTAGTAGAGTAGAAGATAATAAATACTTATTAGGTCTAGCCCCAAGCATGCAGCCGACCATGAATTCCTTTATCACCAACTCCCTTGTGGTTACGAATGCATTTCTGGGGCATTTTGGAACAATAGAAAATAAGCCATATGAGATTATTGAACCTCAATAAGTCTAAACTGAGGGGAACGAGACTAATCAAGCTGAGAAAAATGTAAGGCCAGAAGATATAGAGAGTTCAGGATAGCCCGAGCCAACATGGAAGTAGAGGGATTAAGCTTGCATTGAATATGGCTTTCTAAGTGAGCTAGATGGGCATCCAAGCTAGAAAAATATTAACATTGATATCACTACACTCACTTGATCTCGTTTAGGGTAGAAGTGATGCCATTACGATTTTCATGTTTCTCTTTCAAGACCCTACCTAAAAGAGTTTTCATATGCCAATGGAGGGTGATGGAATTTACGTACTGGATCCATCTTTCGCTAGTGTCACTAGGACCACAAATCCAATTGGCTCCCTCCTCCAAAATTTTATAGTCTAAATATGCCTAATGGTCATTAGTGGTAAGACTTTCAATCTATTGGAGTTCTTCACGAATGTTAGGAGGTGTAGCAGAGTGGAAGATAATAATGAATTCCTGGGCTTGGTGCTGGGCAGGTGACCAAACTTGTGTTCCTCTACCACTAGCTCTCCTGCGACTATGCATAAATTTCCAGGGAATTTTGGACCAATAGGAAATAATCTATATGATATTACTAAACTCCAACAAGTTTAAACTGAAGGGAATGCGACTAAAAAAGCTGAGACAAATGTAAGACCATAAGATATAACGAATTCAGTAAAACCCAAGCCAACACAAATACAAAGAGAAACACACCATTGGGCCAGAAGGAAAATTCTAGGTAGAAGTACCCATGCGCTAGGAAACCCCAAGGCGTAAGACATAATGAACCCCTGAGAAAATTAAAAGGAAATCACCAAACTTGAACCACACAAATTGATCGTAAAAGTAACATATAACAAGGGTCAAGTGGGTTGAAATTTGGTAGCTTTGGTTGATATTTTCATTGGAAAAACAAATAAGAAATTATGTACTTTTTATGTTGACTAGGTCAACCCCACCACATGAAGAGGTTTGACCCTATGGTCAAAACCCACCTCCTAACACACATATATATTGGAGCTTGATTGACCTTATTTGGCATCTCATATCACTCATCCATTCGATTTGAAACAAGAATATTTGTTCACATATGCGAGGAGAAGAAGAAGAATATTTATCTATGTGTTGACCAGATATTTGAATTATGTTTGACTAGCATTGACTTGGGATTATCTGCTATTGATTGACCGAGATTTTGATTGATATTGGAGGTTGAAATTATCTGTGGTTCGTTGACTGTGGTTGATCATAGATTTGCTTATGTTCTGGCACATTGACCGAGTGTTGACCACATGTCAACTTTTGTGTGGCCGAGGCTTTGATTGCGAAATTGCAGGCCAAAATTTGGCCCCTTTGACCAGTGTTGACGGGAAAATCTGTCCGGCCAACAACAGGGGATCTCCCCGGTAAAAGGTCCCAATTAGACCTAGAACCGTTTGGATTAGGGATCCCGTCCAGGGTGTGGGTCCGGCTACCACTGATTTCTCCTTTGCTTTGGGTCTCGCTTAAACTCGATAAAACAGTGAATACACACCTAATCGACTGATACAAGACATATGCTTGATGCATTAAATGTACATACGACACTATGAGTAGCAAGAAAAAAATAATAAAGCATGATGACCGAAGGAAGTGTTGTTAGCAACACTTCATTAGATTCATGCCTGTAAGCTGTTCTGACCATGAAAGAAACAGTTCCTCATGGCAAGAACACCCTTCACTTCCTAAAAGCTTTAAATGATAACACAAACGCAGATAAACAAAGTCATCAGCATTCGCTAAGAAAGTGAAATAACTCAACCACCATTAACATACTCAGCAAACTATTATGTAACTGTGAAATGAATTAAAGATACAGTTCCCTTAATCTAAAGATGTTCAAAAACTGAAAATATAATACTCAAGAGTGCTCGTACATAAAACAACACCAGATCCACAAAGAGATTTCACAAAATTCTTGTATTCATCATTAAATGTATAATCTACTGGCAATACAATGTACTCAGCTCGAGTCCCAAACAAAAGATCCCCTTTTCAAGCTCTCGACGGAAGTATTTATAGAGCAAAGCTTGCCCTCTAGGGTCCCTGACTTTTCAGCTTCCCGATGGTTGGGCTTCCTTGCGACCCAGTCTTGGGCGACATGCGACCTCAGCAGATGTGCGACCTGCAACCTCAATAGATTTGCGACCTGCGACCTCAACAGATGTGCAACCTATGACCTTGGCATATTTGCGACCTGCGACCTCAGCAAATGTGCGACCTGCGACCTCAGCAAATTTGCGACCTACGACCTCAGCAAATTTGCGACCTGCGACCTCAGTAGATGTGCGACCTGCGACCTCAGCAAATGTGCGACCTGCGACCTCGGCAAATTTGCGACCTGCGACCTCAGCAGATGTGTGACATGCGACCTTGGAAAATTTGCGACCTGCGACCTTAGCAGATTTGTGACCTGCGACCTCAGCAAATGTGCGACCTGCGACCTCGGCAAATTTGCGACCTGCGACCTCAGCAGATGTGCGACCTGCGACCTCGAAAAATTTGTGACCTGCGACCTCAGCAAATTTGCGACCTGCGACCTCAGCAAATGTGCGACCTGCGACCTTGGAAAATTTGCGACCTGCGACCTCAGCAAATTTGCGACCTGCGACCTCAGCAAATTTGCGACCTGCAACCTCAGCAAATGTGCGACCTGCGACCTCGGAAAATTTGCGACCTGCAACCTCAACAGATGTGCGACCTGCGACCTTGGAAAATTTGCGACCTGCGACCTTAGCAGATGTGCGACCTGCGACATTGGAAAATTTGCGACCTGCGACCTCAGCAAATGTGGGACCTGCGACCTCGGAAAATGTGCGACCTGCGACCTCAGCAAATTTGCGACCTGCGACCTCAGCAAATGTGCGACTTGCGACCTCGGAAAATTTGCGACCTGCGACCTCAACAGATGTGCGACCTGCGACCTCAGCAAATTTGCGACCTGCGACCTCAGCAGATGTGCGACCTGCGACCTCGAAAAATTTGCGACCTGCGACCTCAACAGATGTGCGACCTGCGACCTTGGAAAATTTGCGACCTGCGACCTCAGCAAATGTGCGACCTGCGACCTCGGCAAATGTGCAACTTGCGACCTCAGGAAATTTGCGACCTGCGACCTCAGCAAATTTGCGACCTGCGACCTCAGCAAATGTGCGACCGACCTCGGCAAATTTGCGACTTGCAACCTCAGAAAATGTGCGACCTGCGACCTCAGCAAATTTGCGACTTGCGACCTCAGAAGATTTGTGACCTGCGACCTCAGCAGATTTGCGACTTGCGACCTCAGCAGATGTGTGACCTGCAACCTCAGCAAATGTGCGACCTGCGTGGACATTACAACATCGCAATTACTCTTTGATAATGGTGTCCCTAGATAAAACATATGAGACTAACGAGCTTAGGAGAAGTATTCAATCAACATGCTTAATGACCCATGGTAAGAGGGCAACTACTGTACATCCTCAATGCATAGAAAAGTACTTATTCGAGTGTATGTTGGATGATCCCTCCCTCACACGGCGTGATTGCAGCAATAGTATCTGATCATGATGGTGAGAAAGCTCATGAGGGGTTGGGGATAGGTCGTTTGGATGTCACTGACTGCAGGTCGGGTGAAAGACTTTAACGACCGAGCGAGCAGAGGGGGACCTGAAATTTTGAATATACCCAAAATTTTGGGTGGTGTTGTAGCGGCTACAACAACCAGCTACCTCAGGCCGAAATTCAACCCTCTGTTGCATACTTTGACTCAGACAATGCATTGAGTTTTCTCTCTCATTTGATTGGTTTGACTTGGCATTTATTGAGGTTAGATATTGGCATTTCGACTGGTATATTGTGATGTACATTTTGATTAATTGAATTCTCTCTCATAAGGAAAGATTACTAGGTTTTCCCCCTTGTGGGGTTCTGTCCAAATAAATGTTGGTGTCTCTTTTATCATTGTTTATTATGGTATCTATTTATCTATTGAAGAAGTTAATGGTTGAAAATTTTCATGTGTAATTTCTTAATGATTGGAATGCTCTAAATAATATATTAGAAGTAGTTATCAATTTGAAAAATTGTACTAGTATTGATTGCACTAGATTTTCAACATGGTTTCAAAGCTTTAGTGAAGGGAAAGAGCATTGAGATCACCTTGAAGAGAATTAAAAACACCTTGAAGAGCATTGGGATTCTAATTTTTATTTTATTTTATTGGTAATATTAATCATGAATTATTTCATGAAGACAAAGAGCAAGCTTGAAGGAGCTATGAACTTTAGGTCATGGAAGACTATAATTGACCTATTGCTTGCAAGGCATAAGGTCATGGACATTGTATTGGGAAAAGTTATTGAACATGTTGATCAAGCAAGAAAATACAAGTTTCAATAAGATGGCATCTTGGCCATGAGCATAATAGTGAAATCTATTAGAGATCATCTAATTCCTTATATTGCTTATCACAAATCTTCTAAGATGTATGATTCCCTTATTGGATTGTACACCATCAATAACATTAGTCAATCTATAAGTCTAAGGAGTAAACTTCCTGCTGTCAAGATGACTAAGAATGATACTGTGACATCCTACTTTGTAAGAATATCTCAATTAAGAGATAAAATCAAAGTTATTAATGAGCAAGTAACTGACAAAGGATTAATAGATATAGTAATGGGTAGTATGTCTGAATCTTTGGGATTTTTTTTTGCAACAAGCACTAGTGGTAGAGAAAATCCACCTTAATTTGATAAACTATGGGTTGCTTGCACTCAATAAGAATCAAGGCTCCTATCCAGAGGCAAAATTCCAAATCCAGGTGAAAAATCTCAAGCTTTTGTAGTCCCCTCAAAGAATAATAGAGATAGAATAAATTTTGGAAGATTTCAAATAAGTATAAGTAGAAGACCTTCTTCAAGGTATTCTCCAATTCACCAAGACCTTCTCCAAGAAGAGGACCTACTCCACAAAAAATACCTCCTCCTCCATCTCCCCAAGGGAATGATGATCAAAAAAGGAAAGGGAAACACCATGCTTATACAACTGACCTTAATGAACCATCACATAAGAGAAGGCCTAGGAAGAAATATTTCGATGATGAATATATTTTTTATTCTGATTTCATAGGTTCTATTGCAGGTCATGATGAAAATTGGTTGGTGGACAACAATGCCTCTAGGCACATGTCTAGAAGTCATGATAATATCTCTGAAATGGTTGAAAAGAAGATGGCTCAAAGGGTCGAGCATGGAGACAATGGCAAGTACAAAGTCAAGGGAATTGGTTCATCATCCTTCCAATTGTAATTAGGAGGTAATGTCTCTATTAACAACATTTGACATGTTCCTGGTTTAAAGAATAATTATTTGTCCATTTCATCTCTTAAAGAAAAAGGAAGTAGAATTACATTCGTTTATGGACAGGTTCTAGTATGGAAAAAATATTCCTCCTTTCAATTTGCCAAAGTCATTGTTGTACGAATTGGAGGCCTATATCATCTCATTGGAATGTCAATTTAAGCCTTGATACACAACACCTATGATCTTTGTAAACTATGGCATCAAAGGTATGCTCACAATCATTATAAATCTTTGTCTATAATGAAGGATTTTAAAGGTGTACTTGAAATCAAGATTTAGTATAATGGAGTTTGCAAAGGATATGCTCCTGGGAAAAATGTCGAAGAATGAAGTACTAGAAGTGATAGTAGATCCAAATGAATCTTGTATCTAGTGAATTTTGATGTTTGTGGGCCTATGAATGAAAAATACTTGGCTGGTCATTTGTACTATGTCAATTTTATTGATGATTACTCTCGTAAAACATGGATTTATTTCTTGAAATCCAAGGATGGAGTTTTTGAAAACTTTTTGGAATTCAAGGCACGAGTTGAAAAGTGTACAAGAAGAAGGAGTAAGACTTTAAGATTTGATAATGGAGGAGAGTACGCATGCAAGGAGCTAATTTCTTTCTGTAGGGATGTTATAATTAAGAGGAAGTTGATAGTTCCCTACTATCCACAACAAAATAAAACTGTCGAAAGGAAGAACATAACTATTATGGAAGCTGGCAAAACCATGCTTCATGATCAAGGGCTACCAATGTATCTATGGGTAGAAGCTTCAAAGACAATTGTTTATGTCCAAAATAGATGTCCACAGCGAACCTTGTATTATAGTACCCCCAAAGAAATCTTCACAGGTGAGAAGCCCAATGTTGAGCATTTAAGAATTTTTGGTTGTCATATTTATGTTTGTAGGTTTAATAAATACTTAAAAACAAAAAATAAACAATAGCAAGAAAATAAAACATAAAACATATATACACAATGATTTTTCCCTTGGATCCAAATCGGGACTACCAACTTGATTTTTTATTATATTCCTTTTAGTGTTACAACACACACACACACACACACACACACTTATACATGCCAAAGCATTCATAAACCCAATCCATTAACCCTAGATTAGAACATAACCGTAATTCCCTTGACCAGATCTACAAAGTACTAGGGACAGAAAACCGTCATGCCCCAAAACCATGTGCAAGCCCATGCACAAAACCATAGGCGTGTTCGCGCACCTAAAAATAGGGTCCAATATTTTTTTTCCCCAGGACATTGCCCCAGACCCTGTGCAGGGAGCTACCCGCCCCCCTATGACCCCCTTGTTGCGCTCGACGCAAGCGAAGGGGTCCTCCTGCCCCCCTCTTACCACCCGCTTTGCACTTGCTTCTAGTCATGGAAATAATATAACACAAACCCAACAATGTTCATGTGCCCAAGGAGTAAAGGACAAATTTGGAACCTTCTAAGAAGAAGGGAAATTTTGTTGGCTATTGTGAAAATTCAAAGTCCTTCAAGGTATATGTACCAGTAAAATGTTCTATTGAAACTTGTAGGGATGTCATTTTTTATGAGGATGCTACTTTCTGGAAGTCCAAGAGATCACACTTGGACTCTAATCATGAAATGCAAGTGGCTCCTAAGAATGTGGAATCAAAATATAAAGAACCTAAACCTATGGAACAATATCCTCAAGAAGAGTCTGATGATCCACATGAATTTTTTGACTCACCAAGAGTCACTATGCTTGAGACTAGAAATAAACTTGCTTGGCTTGAAAGAACTTTGAAGGAAGTTGAAGGACATGCAACACCTTGTGGGACCTTCAAGGAAAGCAATAGGTTAAAGAAGTATTCAGGCTATGCAACACTGATAAATAATATCATTGAGTCTGAGCCATCCACCTATGAAGAAGAAATTGAACCTTAGGTTTTGAAACATGCTATGATTGAAGAGTATCAATCCATAGTGAAGAATGATGTATGGGAAATTGTGCCAAGACCTGAAGGAAAATATGTTGTGTCTCCCAAGTGGATCTAGAAAATCAAGCATGAAGCCGATGGAAGCATTGAGAAGTATAAGGAATAATTTGTGCCCTATGGATCCTCCTAGAAAGAGGGATATGATTATGAAGAAATTTTTTCTGGTTGCTAGGTATTCTTCTATTAGATCCATTATTTCCCTTGATTTTATTGCAAGTTGGAAATTGGAACAAATGGATGTTAATATTGCTTTCCTGAATGGAGTCATTGAAGAGGAAGTATATATTGAATAACCTCAAGGCTTTAAGATACATCATAGAGAAACACATGTTTGTAAATTGAAGAAATAATTGTATGGGCTTAAGCTGGCTCCTCGTGCATGGTATTCCCATATTGATGGTGATTTTTTGAATCTTGGCTTCACAAACCATGATGCTGATCCAAATTTGTACTTCAAAGTTGTAGAAGGTGAGCCCTTGATTTTTCTAATGTATCTATATGATTTATTTCTGATAGGGGTTAAGGTTCTCATTATCCAGTATAATAGGGAGCTTATTTTGAATTTGAGATGAATGATCTTGGTCTTATGGATTACTATTTTGGATTGGAAATATGAAAAAATCCCGATGAAATCTTTGTTGGACAAGGAAAGTACACCATTAAGATCATTCAGAAATTTGGCATGATGGAATATAAGTCCACGGACACTCCCATGGTGATAAATTTGAAGAAGTTGTGAGTTTGTGACTATGATCTAGTTGATCCCTCTATGTATCACAAATTCATTAGCTCATTCAACTATCTAGTAGACACCAAAGATGATATCTTCCATGATATGAACATGTTGATCCAATTCTTGGCTGAGCCCCGACATGTGTATTGGTTTGTAGTGAAATATTTATTGAGGTATCTACGTGGCACCATTGATTATGGTTTGAGATATGTTTATAATGGAAAATTGCAGTTGCATGGTTTTACTAATGCTAATTGGGATGGATTGATCCGATCACAGGTCGAGTGCTACTCTAACCATCGTGTACGGTATTAAGATATTTTAATTGACTATGGATTATATAGGCTTAAATGAGAATGTTAGTCCATCAATTAGAGTGCAAAAACACGTAAACATAAATAACTGAACTTAATATATCAAGCAACACAAACACGTACGTAAGAGAGAGACAACCAATTGTTAACGAAGTTCACCCCTCCATCTTTCTGGGGCTACATCTCCGTATCTGCTTCAGTTGGAATGCAAATCATCTATATTCCTTCATTAAAGTAAGCTTTCTTACATTCAGGCTCTATGGCTGAGCATTAGCCAAGCACTATTTCTCTCAATGGCTAAGTATTCTCTCCTTTCTTCTCCCCCTTCTCATGGATTACATAAGGAATATATATAGTTTTCCCTTACCCACTCTCCAACAAAGAGCATTAATTACCAGACCCACAATTGTAGGGCCTAACAACAAGGAAGGAAAAACAAGATCCATGAAAGTAGGACCTCCAACTATCTCAGGCTCATAATTAGGAAAAGTCTCAAAACCACCTAAAGACTTGCCAACCATGCCCTTGATTATCTCAACCTATAATTGAGAAAAATAGAGAATTGGTGTGAGGTGGTTTCTCACATAAAACCAATTTCCCTAATTATATTAAATTAATATTATGTGAGACAAATTTTCTCTCACAAATTATTAATCCTTTATATCAATAATGCATGGGCTTAATAAAATGCATAACTAAATGCATAAGCATAATTTCACCCACTTAAATACTTGTCACCAACTTCAAATCAACATGGTGCAAAGCTCTTTTCATGTGCGAAGGTCCTTTCGGATCACAACTCCCCACAAAGAAACTTTTGGTCTCCAAAAGTATCAGCTTCAATCAACTCAATTGTATGCACATGTCTTTGAAAGGCACACTCCATCATGACTCCTTCACCTGAAATACGTCGGAATTGGAACATAATGCCAACACCTTCAACTGTTGTAGCACAAATTCCTAAAAAGGCACATCCCTTCAATATTCCTTCACCCCGGTCCTTCAAAATCGAAATGAAAAAGCCCACATATGCATAAAGCTGCAACCTGTAGTTGATCATACCTGTTTACATATTTTGAAACACTTGCCAAGAGTTCATCGGTCAATTTTACATGCCAAAATGGCTTAGGCAATTGCCTCATTCAACCTGATTACAAAGAAGCCAACAAGGCTTAATGTGCAAAATTACACCTCTCACTCTACCTCACATAAGAGTGGCTAAAAGAAGCCTTTTACAATGCTTCATAATCGGCTTTACATCATGAATTACATGGTGGCAACTATGGCCTTTCACATGGCATTCAAAAATTCACTTGACAAATTTTGGATGCCAAAATATGATGGCAACTATGGCCCTTTTGCATGGCAATTACAAAGCAATTTAATGTGCCAAACATGTGCACAAAGGAAAAAAATACACAGTGTTTAAAACCCCTTTTAACATGTGTATGTCCCACATCATTGAAATGAATTAATGGTGAAAAGAAAACAAATTCCCGAATTAAAAAAATGTGGATTATGTAAGTGCCTTCTTCATTTTCTAGGCATAGGGAAAATAGAAAAAAATCAAAGAAAATTCTCTTTTAATTTCCCATTTATGCCTGTCCACCGTAAGGAGAGAGGCTACATAGGATGCATCCATTTGTAGACTAGCATCTTGTAAGCTGCTTTAGTGGTATATGAAGAAGTATCCCTTGCCTGTCTTAATAGATAGAAATGCTGATAAAATGCTAGTCAATTATTGGTAGATTTGGGCCATTGGCTGCTTCAACTCCAAGCAAATTTTAAACAAATTATGTTGGCAATACTTTCCCCAATCAAAGAACAAAGCGAAAACTGTCATCATAGAGAAAGTACCTTTTAATTGAAGTTTACATCGCTGCCTTCGAGTATTTTTAATATCTCCAAGTGTTGTGGCTCGTTGTTACACAATATTTTTTCACCGTCCTTGCAATCCCCATCCCGAACAATATTGGAGGACCATTTCAATGAATTTTTTGTATTTTCATACCTCGCAAAAAGTGTCATTGCATCCCTTGGCATGTCAAGAACATTTCCTTTGTTGATCACTCCTCAATAAGACTCTCAAAAACATGTGTTTCTGGGTCAGCGCTGGTACGCAGTTATGGCCTCGCACCAATAGGGAAATTAACACTAGACCCCGCGCCCATTGGCACTCTGTCTCAGTGTCTTACCCGCGCTGAGCTGTTTTTGGAATGTATTTTAAAATAGAAGTGAATTTTCCATTCCTAACTACTTCGTGAGCGGAGTCATCATGGTTTGTTCGACTGAATAACGTCGAAATCCTCCCTTTGGCTTCTTGTTTCCTACATTTTTGCAACTCCCCAAAGGGATAAGGTATCTCTTCCACCTTACGAGGATCCTAAACCACCTCCTCCTCTCTTATAAATACATCATTTTCACATGGTTTCAGCTAGCTGAACAATCCTTACTATAGCGTGTGTGAAGAACAAGGGAGAGAGGAATCCATTGTCAAGAGAGAGTTTAGGCCCATTGCCTCACCAAGTTCGATCCCTGACAAATGATTGAGACGCGCTTGACTGAACTTGTTGAAGGAGGCTGCAACGTCAAGGCATTAAGCTTGTAAAATTCTTTTCTCTATCATTAATACATGACTGGTTTTTGGTTCCACTTTTGTGTTCGATAATATGCAAAATATTTGATTCTCCTTGACCAATCAAATAGTTGTGAATGAAAGTATGTTGTTGTATGTTGTCACTGTTCACTTGATCCTTGTGCAGGTATGCCGACATTATCACTGAAGGACTGCGACATGTGAAGAAAAATATCAATGGATCGCTGCTGCAAATTACATCAAGTGTGTTGGACCAAGGTAGGTCATCTATCCCAACTCGTTTTCATTCATAATCTAGGAGTCCGAAAGTCCAGCTTGTTCCCTTGTTTCTAGACCCACTCTATGGCTAGAGGGATTGCCTCTGTCCGCAGAGGGGATTTACTTGCTCAAAAAGTTGGCGACTCCACTAGGGAGTTAATGTGTTTGTCATCTCTTGTTGTTCGTCTAGTGTTTTTCTTGTCTGTTCGAGTTTGGTCGTTTCACTATTTTTCTACTTTGTTCTGCCTGTATGACTGTTTTCAACCATCACATTTAGCCTTAGAGTGTCAAGTGTATTCTCTGCTCAGTGTCTTTTTCTTTTTTTCCATGGTTTTCTGGATCGACGCCACTGTTGCTTGAACAGTCACACTGATTGGTGCTTGTTGCCTTTTCCATAGGTGCGCCATCCTCTATTTGGCACGGATTGCAACTTGACAGACGCGCTGAATTATGTAGGTTAAAATTTTTTCCCTTTATTTGAGTGTTGTCAGTTTCACTTGTCTCTAGGTTTGATTTTAATCCTTCAATTAGTCCACTGGAATTGCTTTGACTCTCTTGTTTCGTTCTTCTCAGCTGTTTGTCCCTCATCTGATCAGTGAAGTTTTTCATCCTTGGGTTTCTTGCTGACTTCTGCCGCTAGTACGACTACCTCCTCATTGAACCTTCTGAGTTGAGTTTGAGTCAGTCTAATATTTGTATTTTCAGTTTATTGATTGATTGTCTTAGTTTTCCTTTCGGTTCTACGTGTCATTGGCTCATTGGATGATCATATTCGTGTTCGTTTAGCTCTCCATCTATCGCCCAGAGCATAGATTACATTTATCACTGAACTAGTTTGAAAGCCATTTTTTTTTACTTGAAGGAATGTATCTCTGTTTTGAGTGTGTTTGATGTTTGTGTTGGATTGATCTCTCTGTTTTAGATCGTTTCATTCGAATTGCTCAAAACTAGTATTTATTTTGTCATTTAGTGTAGTAGTGCATTTTGCTTCTCATTAATCTAAAAGGACAAAATTTGCATTCTTTCTCTTAGTTTGACAATGAAAATTGTTATTTTTCATTAGTAGCTTTTAGTGAACAAGGAAAGAGCTTTTTGTTTTTTGTTTTCATTGTCTTAGATACATTAGGAAAATTTGTTTTTGTATTCGGTTGATTGCTGCTTTGTTGTGAACTACTATCCCTCTCTTAGCTAGCTGTTCAACGAATTGGAATTATTTTCTTTTGCAAATAGTTGTGCATTAAGGATTCGAGATTACATTTGGTAAGGCCTTGAAATTTTCAACATTAATTCAAGATCAACTTTAAAATGAATTCAATCAACCTAGGGAAGCATTGAAACCTAACGCACACATTTAGAGGTCTAGGCTAGTGACATGTTCTGGCGTCGTTAAACCTAGTAGCTGTCGTTCGCCATCTGGAATTAGACAACGCTAGTACGGACTTGTGTTCCCCATACCGTCGAGTATATAAAGGGAGACCCTCATAGGTTGCAATACTTTATCCATAGGAAGCCGAGTCCACCGCCCTGTAACTGTGAACACCGAACACAAACTTCAGGGAGACTGCCTACACGTACGTTATGTCCTTGGTCATTTCTCTTTCATTTGATCACCAAGGTGTATATTGCAGTTCACAGAAACTTGGTACACCCTCTTGCTTAGATTTCTTGAGTAGTCATTTTGGTCTTTTCGTGACTCTCTAAGATTGAAAAGATCATAGAGCACTTGTCCTTTCACGCTTTTTCAACATGAAAGTGATTAGAGTCACCTTTTTCCTATTTCTTAACTTAAAATATGAAAAGGAAAAGTTTTGTTTCAATGTCATAAAATTAACTGCCCACGAAATATTCCCAGTTAAAGTTATCTTCCTTAGTGATTTTTTTAGGGTTGTTTCCAATGGCAACGTTCCTGGAGTTTACCAAGCAAGGAATCCCCTTCGAAGGGAATCATAGTCCTTTTCCTACTTTTGGGAATGTTGGTGCTCCTTATATGGAAACATTTTCCCTCCCTGGGTTAACTATTGGTTTTATTGTGTGGTTATTTTCGACCTTGGTGGTCCCGAGTGGTCCAACCTTTGTTCAACCATCTCCTTCGCCTGAACAACATCATGTTGATTCTAAGATGGACCTCTCACCTTCTTCGCCTATTTCCTCGTCCTCCTCTTCTACTTCGCCTGGTAAAATTTTGGAATCCAGTAACTAGGAGGCTAAGAAGAAGAAGAAGAAGACAAAAAGAAGAAGTCAGATAAGCGAGAGGCCAACCAGGCAGCTATTTCTCTAAATGCACCTTCCGTCGATAAACCTTCTAATCCTCCATGGAAATTCAAATTCCCTTGCAAGCTATGTAAGGGTGACCACCTTCTTCGATGTTGCCCTGGCATCCCCAAGGTGCTCAAAGTATGGTCCGACGACCATCCGCCGTTGTCATTGGCCTCTGGAGGTCATGTTGGTGCCATGTCTTCGTCTAGTACTGACAAGACTCGTAGGAAACATGGTAAGATCAGAATTCCCTATAATTTGTGTGAAGGGCATCATCCCATTCACCTTTGTCCATACATGGATGAAGCCACGAAAGTATTAGATAACCTATTGCTTCTGCGTCCTATCTTCTGGTTGGTTACCAGAAGCTTTCTTTGAGTCCTTCGCTAGTTGATCAAACGATCGGTCAAGATTCATCTTTGGTCGATCCCGCTCCCCCAGAAATTCAAAATCACGAATCCATTCCTGACCAACCATTGGTCGTGGAATCGGTAGATCTGATCCTGCCTATGGTTCTTTAGGTTTTTTCCGTCGAGAGTGGATCTCATATCCCTCACATTCTTCTTGTTTCCTCAGATTCCTCAGAATTGGAGAAAGATCCTCCTATCCTCGTGGTCCAGGAGGATGCTCCTCTTGCTCTTGTAACACAAGGTCGTGACCATTCCATTCCTGTGGTCCCCCCTCCAAGTAGCTTGATCGCTTCTTTCAATTGGAGTCGATTTGTGGGGTACCATCTTCCTTCTTATGTGCCCTTTGAAGTCACAATACAGGCCTTCAATGTGGTCATACCTAGCACAATCATAGATGAAGGTGAGTCCGTTAGTGTTCTGTCTTCAACTACTTGGAAAGCTTTTGGTTCTCCGCAACTTGAGTCTGTTACTCAGAATATGTTGGATTTTAATAGAGGAACAAGTCAACCATAAGGGATCCTTTCGAAGTTGCCTATGAATTTGGGAAGGAAAACCGTCTATATGGACATGATGGTTGTTCCAGGCCCCTTGGATTTTAAATTACTCTTGGGGCGTGACTATACTTATGTCATGGGAGTGCTTGTCTCTTCCCTCTTTCGTGTGGTTTGTTTTCCACATGAAGGTCGGATCGTGACCATTGATCAACTTTCATTCTTTGGTACTAATATGACATCTGGTCTGCCATCGTATCTTCCCGGTCCTTACCCGTTGGTTGTATCTTCCCCGCCACATGATAATGATGTGGCCACTTGTTCATTGCCCTCATCCAGTGATAGTGCCGTCGAGTACCGTCTACTGGGGGCATTCGATTGCGATTTCCAAGATGTTGTTCTCCCATCATATGAGAGCCTCTTGGAAGCCATGAACTCTTTTATGTCATGATCATCTCTCCAGAGCATAGTTCGTTTTCTTGTGTCAAGATCCTTAAAAAATGAAACAAGGTGTCGTGAGGATATTTCTTTTAATGTGTCAACCTCGTTAAAAAATGAAACACGTTCCCGTGCAATTCGAGCTTTTGATTAGATCTCGTAAAATCCCAATCGATACTTTCTCTTGATCTCGTAACTGAACCTTCATTCCATCCACATGTTAGTAACCAATAGTCTACTCAAGTGAATTCCATGAAGCTGGGGGGCATGTACCTCGACTTGAGTCATCATGTTGGGGGCATGTCAAGCATAGTTTGTTTCTGTTTCAAGCTTGTGTAAAAATGAAACTGGTTTAGTTTTCTAAAAGTTTCAAGCTTGCATAAAAATAAAACCATTCTCATTTTTTGGCTTCGTGTGCTTTGCGAGCAATTTTTCCTGCTTATTATGTTGTTTCTTACAGTGCAGATGTCTGTCACTGCTTATGTTGGTTTCGCGGATGGTGCCTCCCGCAATACTTGGAACCTGTCTTCCACAGCCTAGGTGGTTTATAATCCTAATGGTGATTTGATAGACCTTCAAAGTATTTGTCTAGGCTGAACCACGAACACTGTCGTTGAATATAGTGCCGTCATCGAACTCTTAACCGAGGCCATTGCTCTCGACATTCGTGCATTATTTGTTAACCTAGATTCTCAGCTTGTTGTTCTTCAACTTAATGGGAATTATTCTGTTAGAAATCCTCAAATATTAAGGTTGTATTTGCTTGTTCGTTTATTAGAAAGGAATTTTTATTACATCACATATCAACATATTCCCAGACGAATGAATGCGTTAACTGATACAGTAGCCAATATTGTATTTGATAGAAATTTGCGTAATTTTTAAAACATCATCATCATATAATAATATTCATACAGGAAAATAAACACACACGCACACGAACACACACATATATCGAGTGTTTCCATCCACATGCATCATAAGTTCAAAAAATATGTATGTTTTGGTTACATCCCGAGACATCATGTCTCTTGAAAAATATGCAGAAATAAAAGCCTAGGTGTCTAGTCGGCATGATGCTTATGGTAGCATGTCACTGCATGCACAAGCCACCTCAATAAGTGGTGAACATGGTTAGACACCTCCGCAGTGTGCCTCTGGTATGCGTGAGGAATGTCATCAAATCTTGCATAATCTAGGATTCTACTGGTGAATCCCTCCAGGTTGTGTACAATTTCCTCCTCCTTGCTTCCCTCACCATGAGGGGCCACATCAAAATCACGAGGAACCCTCCGTGCTATTGGAGAAATTCCTGCAGGTCTTTATGGGCCAACATCTGTGAATACATGGATTAACATTAGAACATATGTCATCAAAATAAAAAAAATGAGGCTTACCCAATGCTTCATCCCAATCCTCTCCTGCTGGGAGTGGGAGATCCAGATCACTCGTAAAGTCTGTGCCAAAATAGGGCCAGTCCTCCACGACAATAAGTTTTCGACGAAGCCAGTCAAAGAATTCCGGTGTCCAGGACATCTATTGACCGCCTCCTGATATAGGCATCAAAGCTGCCCAACGGACCATCCATGGCTTTTGGGATGGTGGTGTCGGAACTATCACTTCCTGACATTGAAATATTGGTAACTGTTCCAGGATGAATGGTACCAAGATGGACCCATAGCCGAATTATTTCATCTTGCCGTTCTTTCATTTTGTCAGTCGGCATTTCAAGTTGATTGTTAGTGCCTCTGCCCAGTTGTAAAGTGCTTGTTCCATACAATCTATGACAAGTAGTAATTGTGTTTTTGTGGCCTCATGTAGAGCTTGAGATCCAATAGCTTGCGTGATGGTGTGCAACACTACTTTTAGTCCCAAATCGGGAATGGTTTGAATATCCACTTTCCCGCTCTTTGATCCTTTCCTTGCCCCTCAACACACCCTGTCTATGACCATGCTCATGTTTTCCATCGTGGGCTGGGTACCAGTCAGGATTGGTACTGCCCCCCTCCGTGATAATCCAGTTATGAAGTATACATCAGAGACCTCAATCTCTAGCTCCTGATCAATGTCCCATACACTGATAAGGTATTGTAATAACTCCGGTTGAGCTCAGAGACATGATGCCATGAAGAATTTTAGAAGTCCGTAGTCCCTGATAACATCCATGCATCTTACATTTCCCATGGCCTCCTCATCTTCATCTCCATGTTCTGTTTCCTTCCATTCGATCACCATTTTGATTTTTCACACTTGCAAAATCATCAATGGGGCCGTCATTAGTCAAATTATTAACTATTGGATTCTTTAAAACGAGCATATTAGTTGAATTTATAACCAAAATTTATGGCCGCGATTGGTGCGACTGTTTTTAAAACAGTCGCGCCAAGTGTCGCACCCCCGTTTGAATTCATGGCCGGTTGGCGTGAGTCCGTGCCTGGAACCCGTGCTGACTGCCGTGCCCTAAATCGAACAAAATAACCCACAAAAAAAAAATGAAATACAGGTAATAAAAATTAGTTCAAAATGCAGGCAAGGACACGAGCTCTCACCTCAAAAATACAGATTCGTGATTGGTTTCTTGGATTTTCCGCTGTCAGCTCCACAAAATCACAGTGAAAAAGGGTAAAAATTCTGACAAGAGGTAAAAGTGAAAAGTAATTTATTTTTACTATTTTTGGCATTTTATAAACTTTTCAGAACCCTAATTAGGTTTTTGAGCACATTTTTCGATTATTTTATTATTTTATCTCGAAAAATGGGTTTTACGTGCGTTTCTTGTGTAGCAATATGTCCTCAACATGATGATGATGATGTGACGAGTTATATTTTATTACTTTTTCGGACTCAGTAAAAACATGAAAAAGTCACCCCCTGGAGTCATCTTTCAGCGCTTTTCTGACTCTCGAAAATTGAAAATATTTCTGAGACTCTTGTCATTTTGAACTTGTTAAAGGCTGAAAAATGTCATCTGCCTAGTATACGTTTACCCCTTTTTCAGGCTGAGATAGATTATTTATGAAAAAGGAATACCTTAGCCTATCGCGACTAAGAGGTTCTCTCAGATATCATTTTCTACCTTTTAGGATATGTGAGACTACCTACGAAAAGGGACTTGCTGGAGTTTTCATTTCCGCTTCTTTTAAAACTCTCTAAACATGAAAAGACACCGAGTTCTTCCTTTATCAGACTCGTTAAAACTTACATGACATCGGAAATCGTCACCATGAAGAACCCTCCTTCCTCCTTCCTAGGGCTCGTAAAATGTACTAGGATGGATTTGTCCGAAGGACAAACTTATATGACAAGAATATGCTATCCCCTTCAATCTTGTTTCCAAAAATAATTGGGGTACTCACGAGCAATGGTGGGGGAAAATGGAACCAGTTCTTAGTCGTGTCGGCAGTATGTCGCTCTTGAACATGACACTCGTCAAAAATTCGTGTCGGGATGGGGACATCCCATTTAGTCATTTTTGCCTCCATGGGTTTGGGTTATTTGTTTTGACCTCTCATCTACTCTTTGCCGCGTCATCATGACCTTAGATCCCCTGATGTCAAATACTACCAAATTCTAGAGTCGTGTCGCCAATATGTTCAAGAGAAGTTTCCTTCTGCAGTTTTCAACCTCTGATCCTCTGTTTATTCCTGATTCACTATCATATTATTCCTCTGTCTCGTGTCGATGATGTGGGAAACATTATGGCCCTCCTTCGAACATGTCGCTTCCTGTCGACTTCAACTCATTATCTGGGAAGCTTATTTAGAGACTCCCTTCCGGTACCTTGGAGCTTGCATGCTTCAAAGCCAAGTTCTTCGCATTTGATGACATGTCCTCATCATTGGCCTTCGATCGAGTGATTTCGCAGGTGTTCAACTCCAACTCACTGTTCACATTCCGCAAATTGTACTAGTTATACCTTGAGAGCCATTTTCATTATTGGTGGTTTCTCTCGCGCCTGTTAACAAATTTCATCACTGACTGGTAATCAGGCGACTTTCTTGCATGTTCAACCTCAGCTCACTCATTCACATGCTTGAATTTGTACTTGTTCGGGTTGAGATGGAGCGCAAGACCCTGGGTTTTGTCTGATAAAATCCAGGCTGTGAGATGATTTGGTTTATCATGACTATATGCATGAATCTTCTGATTGGATGGATGCGACCATACCTGAGTATATTTATTGACCCTTCTTACTAGATGGTTGTGTCCATACCTCAGATCTTATTTTTATATGTACTCTATTATGGATGGCTGCACCCATGCCACATATTGATGTATCAGAGATATCAGTTGTACTTGTTCTTGCAGGTCTGCTGACGACGGTGTTTGGTTTGGGCACGTTATCATAAAGCATTTCATCCCTCCCTCTCTCTCAGACCTCATGCTTTAGGGGGCATCTATTACACAATATTTTGTCACTGTCCGTGCAATCCCCATCTAGAACATTGGAGGACCATTTCAGTGACTTCTGTGTATTGTCATACCTTGCAAAAAGTGTCATTGCATCCCTTGGCATGTCAAGAAAATTTCCTCTGCTAATCACTCCTCAAGCAGACTCTCAAAAACATGTGTTTCTGGGTCAGCGCTGGTAGGTAGTTATGGCCTCGCACCCACAGGGAAATTAACACTAGACCCTGCGCCCCATTGGCGCTCTGTCTCAGTGTCTTACCCATGCTGGGCTATTTTTGGAATGTTTTTAAAATAGAAGCGAAGTTTCCATTCCTAACTACTTCGTTAGCGGAGTCATCATGGTTTGTTCGACTGAATAATGTTGAAATCCTCCCTTTGGCTTCTTGTTTCCTACATTTTTGCAACTCCACAAAGGGATAAGGTCTCTCTTCCACCTTATGAGGGATCCCAAACCACCTCCTTCTCTCCTATAAATAAATCATTCTCACATGGTTTCAGCTAGCTGAACAATCCTTACTATAGCTGGTGTGAAGAACTAGGCAGAGAGGAATCCATTGTCGAGAGAGAGTTTAGGCCCATTGCCTCACCAAGTTCGATCCCTGACGAATGATTGAGACGCGCTTGACTGAAACCGTCGAAGGAGGCTGCAACATCAAGGCATTAAGGTTGTAAATTTATTTTCTCTATCATTAATACATGATTAGTTTTTGGTTCTAATTTTGTGTTCGATAATATGAAAAATGTTTGATTCTCCTTGACCAATCGAATAGTTGTGAATGAAAGTATGTTGTTGTATGCTATCACTTCTCACTTGATCCTTGTGCAGGTACGCGAACATTATCATTGAAGGACCACGATGTGTGAAGACAAAGATCAACAGATCACTGCTACAAATTACATCAAGAGCGTTGGACCAAGGTAGGTCATCTATCCCAACTCGTTTTCATTCATAAGCTAGGAGTCTGAAAGTCCATCTTGTTCCCTTGTTGCTAGACCCAATCTAGGGCTAGAGGGATTGCCTTTGTCCGCAGAGGGGATTTACGTGCTCAACACTCGTCCATCACAAAACTGATTAGCTCATATTCAAAACTGATAGCCTTCATAGCACTTTACATAAGGTAAAATTCCCTAGATTCGGCCTTTTCGAGAGCTTCAATGGTTGAATCTGTCTATTAGAGAAAATATCATTGGTTGAAGACATGGTGCGCTTAGTCGATGAAGAATAAACCCCATAGAACTGTGAAAAACGCGTACTAAAAATCAAAATATGTGCCAGTTCAAATAACTGCCTTGTCATCCACCTTGGGGATCCCAACAGCGGTTGTGGTGATCAAAAAAAGAAAAATTGTGCTCAACACGCCCGAAAAACAGAGGGTGCATGTGATCGGTGGATGCATCGAAGAAAAATCTTGCATGGGTACATTATTTTCACCCCAGTCAAAAGAGCAACCTAATTCTTATGCTCGGGATGATGCAGGTCAACTCCACTGTGCTTCCAGTGTTTCTCAATGTAGAATCCTTCAATCTTACTCTTCCATGCCACCACGCAACATTGAAGATCGACTCTTTCTCACATACGTGTTATGATGTGAGATTTGCATCCACAGGTGAAGATTGTGCAACAGATTTGGTGGAATTGCTCCACGATTTCATCACTAGAATGCCGATTTTGTGGCACCAAATTTGACGTGTCCAGTTTAGGTCATTCTTAGTTTAGGTGTGATCCTCCAGCCACGGATCTGATGATCATCATTGTAGTAAGCCCAAAGGCTATCCCTGGTTTCAGGCATGTAAGCTTCTATTGGAATCATATGATAACCATCCCTATGGCTATAATTTCATGTCGTGAATGGAGACATTGCCTTGCAGAGATAATTCGCCTATCCAGTGGGCACTCACATCTTAAAGTGATAATTGGCATATCGATTGGAATATTTGGTGGCGTATCAGGTCGCATGTAGATCCGACTAAATTTAATTGCTTATATCACAAAAGAACTCTGCAAATCGTGATGTAGTTTGGGAGCTTAGACAGATGTAAGATATATTGTTTAAAAACTCTTGAAATGAAGCTCAAATTTCCATCAGGAGCGAGATATCTGAAAAATCCTCAAAATGCAAAGCTCAAAGGGTATAGTTTTACCTCTTTATTGGACCTGCTCATCACGGCCAACACCTTGAGCCGTTTCCACACCTCTTGTGACACACCCATCCCGAGAATATTGTTGCTAACAACCAACTGTACTATGGGCACGCAATGATCATATGTGTGTACTTAGTTTTGACAACGTGAAAGGGGTTGCTTCATTCGATCAGGACTTCAATCAATTGTTGCAGAACACCTACACAGAGCTGTCTCCTTTCGAACAATTTGACATTGGTGTAAACGTAGCAATGGGTTAGATGCATTTGCTGGGATGCATTCAAGCATTTGTGTCACGCTTCCTTTCATTAAAACGAATCAGAAATCGCCTACACAAGACGTCAAGGGCGGTGAAAAGCCGCATGCTGCAGATATCTTGGAATAAACAAAGCCGGACCAGAGGTCGAATCCCATTAAAGCGCAAATCTTGGTGTAGGAGCGACCTGAAGCAACACAAAACGATCAAAGCGCAAGACTTCCAGAGGTGAAACGACCGGATGATTTTGAAGCAAAGGCGAGAGCAACTATGGAAAAATCAAAAGCAGAAGCGCCTAAGTAGGCCCAAGAATTTTTTCATGGGGAGCCACCAATATCAACTCAGATGCAGGCTGTATTTGCGTAGACAGGCTCTGAACGAGAGAGATTTGAAGTTACACAAGGGAAATCTGAGCAGCCAAAGAAAGGAGATGGAAGTTGCTTGCCTTTGCCAAATGTTCAACTTCTAGAGAAACAAATTAAATTTCCTTCTTCCTTAAGTATTGATTCTCCTGGAACTGTTATATGAGTTGAAGAAGTTGTGCATGGGGGTTGAGTCGGTGATTGTTGCAGACTATTTGACTTCAAGACATCAACCATCAAGTTTTGTCTAGTAGCAGGACTCCAGATTCCTGCCTGGTTTTGTGGAGCATGTGCATCTGTCGACAACCCATTGGTTATGACAGAGGTGCCACTGGAGGATGCTGGAAAAGTGATTTCTCCTATAGAATTTGTCTCGCTTCCTCTTGACTTTATGAAAATTCTGGCTTGGAGGGATCTGGGAAAAGATGGAAAAGCCTACACACAAACCTTTTTATTGCCAGTTTTGACAAAACTTCAAGTCACAATAAATTTTCCATCCGGAGGCCATTTGACGCGATTCAAGTGCCTTCGGATTCCTCTTGTCAAGCTCTTTGCGATGGTGCTGTTACTTTTTAATTTCGAGTTAGAAACATTTTCAACATTTTCCATCAAGAGACGGATACCTGCACCGTAAAACTCGAAATTTTGCAAAAGAGCAGAAATATAACTTGCAAAAACATAATGAAATGCTTACCAAACCGACACCAAGCACTTTCTTCTTGTAAGCATGCTTTTCGAATGGTGGATGGAGATTCCTTCTTCATGGGCTCTTTTACAAATTGCCTGCTTGATTTGTGGCAAATTTTGGGGTGAAACTTCCACCACTTCTTCTCCCAATGGCCACTGATATTGCAGAAGCTGCAAAAATTATGTTGTTTCCTGTTCAACTGTGTCTTTATGATAGGAGGATTCAAAAGATTCTCATTCTTCTTGGTCTCACTTCTCATGGACACATCTATCTTCTTAACCCACACTTTCTTTGTATGATGCTTAACTACATTACGGTTAGAAAATCTACAGAATAAATCATTTCTCTTATATGTAAAAGAAGAATTTGAATGACTATCATACATTCCTGACTTTTCCTTGAACTGATGAGGACTAGGTGGCTTGATTCCCTTCTTCGAATCAGGTGATGAAGAGATGGTTTTGCTTCAGCTACCTTCGAGCATTCTCCTTTCTCTTCTTGTCCATAACCCAAGCCTGAAAATGGTTGTCTTGGTACAACCTCCAATGGCTGGGTGATTCCTTGGCCATTTATGCCAAGTCCACCTCCTCTATACCCCATCTTCGTGCCAACATTAGTTTCATATTGAGAGAGAACAAAACAGTTTGAGATGCAGCCTCCATCGCCTCAAACTTCTTCAATTTAGACAATAAGTCCTCTTTGCCTCGTAGCATCTCTTGAAGCTCCTGCTTATCGAGCAATAGTATTCGCAATTCTGCATTTTCGACTCGAATCCTTTCATTTATCTCTTGCAACTCTTGCAGTGTTTTAGCGTGCTTCACTCCTCCACACATCCTGCAAAGCAGTCACCTGATTTGATACCACTTGATCTGATCACGGGTCGAGTACTACTCTAACCATCGTGTACAGTATTAAAATATTTTAATTGACTATGGCTTATACATGCTTAAATGAGCATGTTAGTCCATCGATTAGAGTGCAAAAACACATAAGCATAAATAACTGAACTTAACATATCAAGCAACACAAACACGTACGCAAGAGAGAGACAACCAATTGGTAACGAAGTTAACCCCTCAATCTCTCTAAGGCTACACCTCTAGATTTGCTTCAATTGGAATGCAGATCCTCTATATTCCTTTGTCAAAGTAAGCTTTCTTACATTAAAGCTCTATGGCTAAGCATTAGCCAAGCACCATCGCTCTCAATGGCTAAGTATTCTCTCCTTTCTTCTCCCCCTTCTCATGGCTTACATACAGAATATATATAGTTTTCCCTTACCCACTCTCCAACAAAGAGCATTAATTACCAGACCCACAATTGTAGGGCCTAACTACAAGGAAGGAAAAACAAGATCCATGAAAGTAGGACCTCCAACTATCTCAAGCTCATAATTGGGAAAAGTCTCAAAACCACCTAAAGACTTTCCAACCATGCCCTTGATTCTCTCAACCTATAATTGAGGAAAATAGAGAATTGGTGTGAGGTGGTTTCTCACATAAAACCAATTTTCCTAATTACATTAAATTAATATTATGTGAGACAAATTTTCTCTCACAAATTATTAATCATCTATATCAATAATGCACGGGTTTAATAAAATGCATAAGCATAATTTCACCCACTTAAATACTTGTCACCAAATTCAAATCAACATGGCGCAAAGCTCTTTTAATGTGCGAAGGTCCTTTCGAATCATGGATGCACTGGATATAGTGTTAGTGTCTTAATGTTCAGTGATCAAATACACTCTTTCAGGTTTACTTGGTAGTGGTCTTTGGTCAAAATTTTATGTTTTCAAAAACAAATTCTCAAATAAAATTTTGTTCACTAAATGTTGTCTAGGTCTGAATTATACTCCCTTCACCCTATTCACAGTCATCATAAATTTCAAGGTCATTACATTCATCATCAATCTAGGGTCATATATCAGTCAACAACCTCCATATAGGTCATGGTCTAGGTTTATTTTGTTTCGCCATCATAATGTCCAATCATGTCATGAAAGAAGGCACATAATAGTCATTTTCACCATAAAAATCACCTGCATTGGGAGTTAGCAAAGAAAGGAAAATAAAGTAAAGGAAAATTTTCTTTTCTCAAGAAGTATGCTACATGACAAAAGTTTTTCAAAAAATAATTTTTTCTCAAAGTGTTTATGATTTCACTAAAAGACAAAAAAAGAAAATATTGTGAGTTATAAAGGGAAATTAAGCTTTTGAGTTCATTTCATCCTTTTGTTTTCAAAATAGCTCCTCTCTCATCCTCACAACACTCTACAATTATCTAAAGATAGAAGACAACCATAAAAAAATGTTCCAAATTTCTCTGTGCTACACTTCTAACAGCTGCACTACACTTCTGGTAGCTGCGCAATGCTTTTGGAAGTGTGCTACACTTTTGCTTTTCAAGGTCCAAAAAGCTATCAAAGGGTATATTTAGCATTTATCAAGGTTCAGAGACCTCCGAACCAGTAAGTGAATGTTCCTCACATCTCATTCAAGTCAATTTCTTCAACAAAGGGTGGATTCCCTCCTATGGGTTTTCTTCACTACGTTTTTGGATTGATGTGATGTTTAGCTTGTTTCAGTTGGAAAACCCCTAGTTTCATCACATAAAAATCTTTACACATCACCCATATGCCTTACCAAATCACTACATATCTTCATATCCCTCCTTGCTACCATTTTCACTCAAATACTAGTTTTCACTACGCTTTTGCAGAGAAACTAGGAAAACTTTGTGTTTTAACCTTTTTGGCGCCTTTACCATACCCATTTCCAAAATTTTCACTTGAATTGTGTAGCTAACGCACCACCCTATATCATAAAATTTTTAGGGATTTTTCCCTAACTCCTTTCCATCTCATTTCTATCCCTAAAATCAATGGACCATTATCCCTTGTTTTCCTAATTTTTCACCTTCCCTTTCCACCACATAAGGCTAGGGTTTTCCTTGTGTACAAACATCATGGAGGTTGAGAAGAAGGTCCATAAGGGAGGTAATCATTCCAGGTTTGGGCCATCCAATTTTCAGGAGATAAATGATTCTCCTTATGTTAAGAAGTCTTTTGAAGACAATGGTTGTTTAAGGTTTTGTGAGAGAATCTAAGGCTGTGGAGAAATCTGGTTCAAAGGGATGGACTTGGACATTGAGAACTATAAAGTGTTCTTAAACGTTGAGAACAAGAAAAAGGGTCATCTCCTCCATTAGGTCAGCTAATCTTTGATGAGTTGATCACTGTTGAGATTGAGTTAGACAAAGAGCTCTAGCTTGACAGGGTGAATGAGCATCTTGAGAAGATTTTGGAGAAGGCATAAAGGAACAATAACCTCCAAAGGCACATGGTGAGACACTATTTCACAAGGTACCAAATTGCCAAAGTCAGGGTTAAGAATTTGAAGAAAAAGCTTAAAGAAACCCTAATTAAGCTAAAGGAGAAAGATAACTTGGATTTTATACTTGAGGCATCCCTAGCTGTATAGGTCATCATTCAAGGATTCCATGGACCAAAATTTAGCAAGTTTTGGGAATTTTTGGTATTTTTAGCAAATTCTGTAAATTTCAACTTTTCCTCAGAGGCTCCAAATGAGGTTTTCTACATGGTTGGAATTATTTTGGAGTCTACATTCTAGATATGGTCTTTTTTTTCCATGACACCTCTCATTTTTGGAGAAAAACCCAAAAAACACCCTATTTTTCATGCTTCTGCCACTTTTTTCCCTGTGTGTGGCACTTATGGAGTAAGCTTGGAAAAATGGAGTTTTGAAGGCCTTGCATGTGGTTTTTTTGTCAGTTTCAAGGTTGGGTTGGATATAGGACATCTAGGGATAGATTTCCCAATACTTAGATCAACACGAGGATTCCTAAAAGTTAGCTAAAAATTCCTTCTAAGTGGCGTGATGCTTCTACTAAAAAGTGTGACGCTTCTGTGTGTTGCGCAATGCTTCTGTCTTGGATGCTTTCTGGACAGGTGTCAATGCAAAATTGTGCAAATATCGAGGTTACAACTGTCTCATGAGCTGTTTTTTGGATAAGGGAGTCTGTTTTTTCCCCTCATTGTTGAGGAATCATGTAATTACTCAAGGAGACAAAGACTCCTAGTTATTAGCTAAATTTGGGGGGACTGTTTCTCACGTCCCTAAATTCTAGGTAATGAATCATTAGGTGCATTTATGATGTATTTTGGATCAGGGTTTGACCCAATGAGGAAAAATATTCTCTATTTTCTCTATGTAGTCCAACTCAATTCAGTTTAGAGGTTTAATAGTTGATATTTCACTTGTGGAGCTTATGTACAAACTTTTTCAGTGAAATCAAAGACATGTTGTAGCTATAATTTTGGGACTCCAGTGGTATTCTTATTAGCATTGTTTTTTCTGAGTAACACCATCAATTTGAATGTTTATGCTTCCATGAAATCACATGTATGCTTCTATATGATAAACCTTATGAGTCTATGAACAAAATTCTTGATTTTTGTGCTATGTTTTATAAGATTTTCATAATTTTTTTTTACCTCTTCTGATGAATGAAATAATGTAATATGCTTATTCTGACTTTCTCTCCCTTTTCAAACCCTTTAGCACAATGAAAATTTAAGTATGTTTATAAGTGTACCTACCTGGCCTCATCTTCATCTCTGTAGTTGCACCTTTGAAATTTGACCTAAAACCTAGACCTAGTTCCTTGACTAACATTCCTATCTAACAAAATTCAAACAAAACCCTAATTCACTAAGCTTATATCTAGCCTAAGATCATTACATCTCCAGTCACATCATTGACTGTAAAAGTGACACTGAGAGAGCCATTTCTGGTTTGGTAGGGATATGTAGAAAATCTAAAGATTGATTTGAGGTTACCTCCTTCCATCTCCATTCTCAACCTTGGGAAACAGAGGGAGTGATAACATATAGAAAGAGAACTTCTGGTTTCTATTTTAGCTTGGTGTTTGCTATGATTTCATGGTCAAGTAAGAAGCACACTTTTTTTGCTCTTAGTATGGTTGGAGCTGAGTATATAACTGTTTGTTCAAATTATTGTGAAGCTGTGGCTTCGAAAGTTGTTTGTTGGTTTGTTTGATCAGGTGCTGCAATCGACCATTTTATATTGTGATAATCAAAGATGTGTAAAGATTTCTGAAAACCTAGTTTTTCATGACATGTCAAAGCAAATTGAGATCAAGTATCATTACATCTGACATATTATTCATAGAGGATTTGTGAAACTCAAATATGTACCTACTAATGAGTAGGTTGTTAATGTTTTGACAAAACCATTGTCCTGGATGAAGTTTTCTTATTTCAAAGAACAACTTGGAGTTGTCGATAATCCCTCTCTTGGAGAGAGGGAGTATTGATTGTATAACATCATGTCTTTGAAAATACTCCTTGGGATTAGCTGAGATACCAAGGTTTATGGTTGGGAATATTGTCCTAGTTACTCCCTTGGGTCATTGACATTGACTGAGAAACCAATATGGTTGGGGAGTTTGGTTCTGAGGCTTGGAGTGATCCCTTAAGTCATTATGTTTGATTGAGAGACCAGTAGGTTTGGTCTGAGACATTGATTTATGAGTTATCTTTCTTGTGACACTGTGTTTAATTGAGAGACCAAGTGGACTTGGTCATGAATATTGATTTTGATTACTCTCTTGGGTCATTGTGCTTGACTAAGAAACCATTGCATATGGTTGGAGAGTTTGACATCATTGATTGATCCCATGGTCAGTTGGGCACTGAAATTGATTCCATTGAGTTTTTTATTATGGAATGAGTTTGATGATATGTATCTTTCCTATGATGAAACTTATACACATGATCTCTCACTTGGGTTGTTACTAAGAGACCATTATATTGGTTGGGGAGATTGATCTTGAGAGAGAGACAATGAAAAGTACCTACCTATCCAATAGGGAGTGTTAAAAATTGGTAGCTTCGGTTAGTATTTTCATGAAAAAACAAAGAAGAAATTATGTATTTTTTATATTGACTAAGTTGGCCTCATTTGCTCAAGTCGACCCCACCCCATGAATGGGTTTGACCCTAGGGTAAAAACCCACCTCCTAGCACACATATATATTGGAGTTCGATTGAACTCATTTGGCATCTCATATCACTCGTCTATTCGATCTAGAAAAAGAATATATTTTCGCACATGCGAGGAGAAGAAGAAGAATATTTGTCTTTGTGTTGATTCACCATTTGAATTCTTTTTGACCATCATTGAATTTGGATTATCCACCACTGATTGACTGAGATTTTGACTAATCTTAAAGGCCGAAATTATCTGTGGTTCATTGACTATGTTTGACCAAAGATATGCTTCTATTTTGGCTCATTGATTGAGAGATGACGGGAGGTCAAATTCTATGATTTGACCATGATTTTGACTATGGAATTGCAAGCCAAATTTTGGCCCCTTTGAATAGCTACCTCAAGCCAAAATTTACCCCTCTATTTTAGACTTTGACTTGGATAATGTGTTTTCTTTTCTCTCTCATTTGACTGGTTTGAATTGGCATACATTAAGGTTAGAGATTGACATTTGGACTAGAATATTGTGATGTACATTTTGATGAATTGAATTCTCTCTCATATGGAGAGATTACTAGGTTTTCCCAATAAATTTTGGTGTCTCTTGTCTCATTGTTTACTATGATCTTTATTGCTCTATTGAAGAAGTTAATGGTTCAAAATTTTCATGTGTAATTGCTTAATGTTTGGAATGCTCTAAATTGCATCATTGGAAGTAGTTATCAATTTGAAAAATTGTACTAGTCTTGATTACACTATAAGTTCAACTTTGTTTCAGAGGTTTGGTGAAGGGAAAGAGCATTGAGATCACCTTTAAGAAGATCTTGTAACCTGAAAGCACTATCCATTTTGCTGAAGCTGATAAGCTTTCTGACATGGAGTGCAAGGTGACGACATCGATAGCCTCCCCCTCCAACTCTAGTGAGGTCCGTAGATTTATGTGGCATAATGTCTTTGAAATTCCAGTTTTTGGCTCTAGTCTATGAACCAACATCCCAAGCAAGCAATTTTTTCTACTAGAATAAAAAGTCGAATTAGCTTGCATACAATCCCAGGTCATTGCCATTGCATCACCATAGGAAAGCAATCCATTATGAAAATGCTAATAAACATGCTACGACTCTATAGAATTTCCTCTATGTACAGGCACAACATCCTCTTATATTCGAGAGAATAATCCCACCAACGACGGGGAAGGAGTCGAGGTAGAACATAAATTTGGATAATAGCAATACTCTTCACATGAAGAGAATTGCGGGACGCTTAATATCGTAGTGAATGAAGAATACATTCACATACGTTTATGCCTGAGACGAGTTATCCCCGCCACCTCCCTCTAAAATGCAATGGGAGACTACATGGTGGTGGGCACCCCAACCTCCATTGCCATGTTGCTAATCACCCTGATTGAAAGAAACTTTTTATTTCGAAAATTATTTCTCAATAAACTAATTAAAATTAAAAACATTATTAATAATATTTATAATAAATTGATTTTATATTAACCCAAAATAATTTGTGACAAATAATTTATAATAATAAAAAGTTAGAGATAAATAACATTTCTATTAAAAATTCCCCATCTTTAATAATATGACTTGTAAATTTATCCAATTTCACAACTTAATCACTTATAAAACCCTTTACCCAAAAAAAACCATAATAATATTAGCCCTCTCATTTCCACCATTTATATATGATATTTTGAATAATACTCAATATGATTTTCTATATTTGTTTAATAAATATGATTGTTTGGATGAAAATAAAAATAATCATAATCAATATTTATTATACAAAATAACAAGGTTAAGTATTAAACACTATATGATTATATTTTAATATATATATATATATATTTTTAATTAAAAAATAAATAAATTTATATTAATTTAATAAAAAATATATATATTTAATTAAAAATGAATCAGGTAGTCTTTAAGTGTGATTTTTTTGGAATGTTTTTCGATTTATTTTTTGATTTAATTCGTCTACAATCCAATAGGGATTCATTGAAATCACATGTGATTTTTGGAAATGTTTTTGGGTTTATTTTCTGATCTAATTTGTCTACAATCTAGTAGGGATTCATTGAAATCATATAAGGTTTTTTGAGGCCATTGAATTCATATATGTAGTAAAAAAAAGAGTTTAAATAACACAAATCAACATTCGGCCAAAAAAAATTCACCAGATTTTGACCATAAGTCAGAATCTCCAAAAAATCGCACCTAAAGACTACTCCAAAATAAACTTCACATTAATTTAATTAAAAATATATTAAATAGATTTATGACTTTCTTACATATAAAATAATTTTAATTAATTAATAATAATAATTGATAAGAAATATCTTCATTCCATTTAAACATCAACAAGATTGATTATAATAATTAAAATATTAAATTTTTAACTTTTAATTTATTATATTTTTTTCACTTTTATATATGTCATAGTATGTCTATTATATATTTAGGAATTTTGGATTTTTTTTCAGAGATATTTTCCTATCTAATTTGCATAAAATATGGCATAAATTTGTTGAAATTACAAGTTTGAGTTGCTAATTCTCCGTACTCTGAGTGTCCCAATAGTTTTTAAAATTACTAAAACCATATATATAGTAAAAAACACCTTGTAGAAATGTTGTAATGTAATTTCCTATTTAACATTTTGACTCTATGAAATTATATAAAATAGAAATAAAATAAAATTAGAAAAAATAAAATAAAATAAAATAAATTATTAATACTTATAATAATGAACAAAATATTTTAACTATGTCAAATTACATAAAACTAAAAGAGAAATATAATAAAAACCATAAATTAAAAACTATAATTATATTATAATTATAATTAATAATTAATAATTAAACCAATTTAGGTTCATCTTAATTAAGGATCTACCAAGTACCTAGAGAGATAAAATCTATTATATGCAAAACTATTTTGAAAAGAGATTTGATTCTATACAAAGTTTTTTCATAATAAATCACATAGTAGTTTATCCCAAAGAAACTTTGTATAAATCATGAATCACAAAAGGTTCTATTTAAGGTTTGATTCCTCTATGCACTTGGTAGCTCAGTTAAGATGAATCTAAACTGGTAAATAAACAAAATACCATTATTTGACCAAAAACTATTTCAAAAGTTTCAAGCCAAAAACTCCAAAAATACTATAATAATTAGATAACACCACATATATATATATATATATATATATATATATATATATATATATATATTTTAAAATTTAAATTAATAATATTTTTTTTTGCTTATTTTAAAATAATAATAATTAGAAAACACCTTTAATATATTAAAATAGTCTTTATTTATTTATTTTTAATTTAAATTAATAATATAATTTTTTACCTTAAATGTTTATATTTGTTTTTTCAAAATTGTGATGGATGTGTTTCGTAATAAAACTATAAATAAATGAATGAGTTATTGTAATCGATTTCCCATCCCATTCTTAAATATTGATAAGTACTAAATACTCACGTCTTAATAAACAGAAGCTTCTAGAACACCTTAGTGGATGAATTATATCTTCATACCGAATCCTTGAAACAAAGGTTGTGCAATTATGAAGTTATTGACTTAATTTTGCTTCTTTAAAGAAAAGGTTCATCATATATATATATTATATTGTGAAGGGTAGTTATTTCTATTAATAATTAAAATAAAGGATTATATATAGATGATCTATTTTTTCAATTAAACTTAGAAGATTTAAGGATTCCAAGATCTCTTTGATTTCTTATATCAAATCTAGTGCAAAAGAGGCTTTTCAATATTTGATTTATCAAAATTTCATCCCATACATAGCAAGTACACAAAAATTGACTAAAAAACACTAGCTTCCATTCTAGCCTCTTCAAAGCGAACATTGTAAACAAAGGCTCCATAAAGCCACTAAGAACCTGGAAGAGACCAACCAAACACCAAAGACAACACATTTCCAAAAGGTACACTCACACATATCATATTGGAGTAATTTTTTTATAATGTAAACAATTCATGAACATCAAAAGAAGGCGGCCATGCACCAAAGAGAAGCCATGTTGCAAGAGAGCATCAACAACACATTGCCATACCAAAGAGTATACCTGACAACGAAGTGTATAAACTGAGAACAAGAGACATACCAAAGCACTCTTCCAACTGATACACCACCCTATCAAGAAGAAGAAAAGTTGAAGCCAACATCCCATCATAGAAAACCAACCACGAATGGTTCCATAACTTAGCACCAAAAGTAGACTCCCTCAGACAAGCCTAGAAAGCATGAGAAACCTTCTTCAGTGCTGAGGACTAAAAAATAGAGCATGAACTCATCCAAAAGTCAACAAAAAAAATAAAATCACCATTCATTATAGGCTTGAGATAATGAATACACCACAATAGAAGCGCCATAGTTGTAGGTTGCATATATAAAAAATTATATAGTCAACAAAAACCATGCGGCCCACGACCATCATTCCTGATAAGATGAAATGATAGTAAAGGGTGGACCATGATTATAAGGGGTTTCACCATGATCGATTGGAGGGTTAGTGAGGTCCCCTGAACTAGAATCGCTCACCAGGAAACCTTCAACATGAGCCAAGCATGAATCAAAATTATCCAAACAAAACCTGAGATTGTGAATCATCTGCTTTATATCTTCTAGAGAGGAGAAAGTATTATAAGCTTCAACTTGTTTATCTTTGAATATCAAGCGCAATAGAGTGGAAATTTACTAGTGTAAGGCCAACAAATTCAAGAAATCAAGCCTTCTCTTCCTAAATTTGCAAGGGCCTGGAACCCAATTTACCGCATCATCAACCAATTCAGAGTCTAAATGATAAGGCCTCTCTCCAACCTCTTTTCTCTCCAATAATAAGACCTCTCTCATAACCTCCAAGGGAATAGAATAAAAAAGGAAAAATGTCAACCTCTTTTCATGTCCACACTTCCTCCTGCTCCTCTTATGCTCGTCATCCTTTGTCTAGGAGCCATGGAAACAATGACCAAGGAACACTGGACACAATATCTAAAGGAAACTATGCCTTCAAAGTGGTGAAAAGGATGAGTTACAACACCTTGACTACCATACCTAAAAACTACCACTCATCACCCAAGCACCATAAAACTGGGCCAAATTCTAACACATTATCCAATTCCATACATCTCAGAGACATGACATGAATCAACCACCAAACAAGGAGTACAAAAAGACAAGAAACTAGGTTAAAGGATCTAGGATCATACTCAAGTACCTTGACACTGTCAAGAGACGCCAGACCCAGAAGACAATTCACTAAGCAAGACAAGACAAACAGTTGAAAATGCAGGACATCAACCACAAACCTCACAACTTCCTGAACACAAATACCATAGGGGAAACGACATGTAACCCAAATATATAACACTTGCGAAGATTGAAATCTACAAACCAGAGGATAAACAACTTTCAAGAGAGCAAGTAATTGGGTTAAAACATTAAATTTTCCAATAACAAAACACGTTTCTTGAAATGGTGACACTACAATTTTGATAAAAATGTATAGACAAAACAAAATAGAAAGATGAAAGATGAAATGAAACAACTGATAGCATAAGCTTCCACACCCCTCCTCGAGGAAACACCACAATCAATAAAAAACCAACACTAACCAAATAATGGAGAATGAGAAACAAATCTCCCCTCCCCTCCCTTATTTAAAAAAAGGAAGTATTTTTAAAAAAGGGAAGTGTTGTGCTAATTGATAAAGGTACGTGACTCTTTATATAAAAGGGAAATTCCTAGTTTTGAACTCTTTAATAAAGGATATAAGTGCCTCTTATATTCGTCCAATGGAGATTTCTCTCAAAAGTTTGGAACTTTCACTCACATTAACGAAATGCTATAGGAAAAGTATGCTTATTTTACTCCTATAATTTCAAAGTTAGCTATCAATTATTTTATAGGGTTAATTAAATATGATGGTGTATTGACTAAGTGTTGATTATGACGATGTTGTTTCGAATATTTTAAGGTTAATAAAATTGGCTAATATATCTTTGAAGTGAAGAAAAGTGAATGTCAAAATAATATAGTTGCGTTACTCAAAGGAAAATGTGTTCTTTTGGGAAGGTCCATGTGTTGGAATTATTATTTATTACGTTACTCAAAGGAACGATTGTTGCGTTACCCAAAGGAAAAGGTAATATTTTGGGATGGTCCATGTGTTTGGAATTATTATTTATTGAAAAGGTGTTTGTTGTTGGAATGGTTTATGTGTTAGAATTATTATTTATTTATTATCAAAGAGTTTGTTTTTATGATTTTTTGAAAATGGTGTTTTTTTTGGAATGGTTTATGTGTTAAGAATTATTATTTATTATTGATTAGGAAATAATTTGTTTGTGTAAGGTTTTTTTTTGATTTTTTTTTAAATATTTAATAATTTTTTACGAATTTAGAAATAAACAAATTGTTTGGATTTTAAGGAAATATAGGATTTTTTTTCTTATTTAGATTTTTGAACACTATTCATGGTTCTTTATGATTTGTTAAAAACTTGTTGGACTCAAGAGCATGTAATGTGTTTATTTGATTCTCTGTTTCTGTGAGATTCCTTACATTGGAGAAATCAATCGCTATATAAATAGGAGAATTCAAGAGCATGTTGCTGATATCAGACATTGTATGACTCGGTCGTCAGCTCTTGCCGAACATGCTGGGAAGACTAAGCACCACATATGTTTGGAGGAGTCCAACGTCATTGCTAGGGTTGAGCATTCCATTACCACAAATTTAGGGAAGTTGTTAAAATCGAGAAAAGGTCTCATACGCTAAATATTGATTGTTATCACTCCACCAGATTCCCAAGGCCGAGGAAGGAATCCCAACAGAGGTAACCACAAACCAAGCTTTTGACTTGATAGCCAGCCCTATCAAGCCGGAGAAGGCTCTCTCCAAAAGGGTCACAATCAGGAGGACTGGAGCAATTAAGGTTTTAGGCTAGGTATGATGTGCAAGGGGTTGTTTTGATTTGGTTTTGGTTGGGTAAATCAGCAGATAATGAAATAGGTCAAGGAGAACTAGGTCAGGGCTAAAGAGTGAGGGTTGCAGGGATGAATGGGGCAAGGTAGGTATAATGTCAATCACTTGAGGGAAATGGTTATGGAATGGTTTAGAAAATGTAAGGAGGCCGAGGGAAGCATAAGAGATGTATTTCTCTTAGACAGAAGATATGAAACAAAATATGATTAGTTACCCAAAATAGAGCATGGCTAGCATGTATTCTGAATTTCACACTTATAAAAGATCATAATATAGACATGAAAGTGAAGATGAACAATAAATTCACACATATGTCACTGAAGAAGAAACAATGAAAGACATTTAATACCACATGTATCCCATAAATATAGCCGCAACTCCTCTTGTATTAATGGCCAAAACTGAGTACAAAGTCTCCTTGATCAACTAAGCAAAATGAACTAATTCCAATTTCCCAACCACTATTACATTGAATTTCGGCAATTTATAGACTTATTTAAAAAATTTGAGGAAAATCTCAGATCCATAATTATTTCAAACAACAAAGCTTTTTCCTAACAAAGTTATCTTTAGTGCGAATTTTTGAAGGTTTTTCCAGTGGATCTTTTCGGTCTAATTTCTTTAAAACCCGGCAAGAATTTATTGAAAACATAAATTTGATGGGTAACTTGCACAATAGAAGTTTCCTAGGGGTTTTTTAGGGTGCTGAATCTATATTTACAATAAAAAAACTAGTTTAAATAACATAAATCAAGATTTTACCTCAATTTTTTCATCGGATTCCGGCACCGGAAACTCCAAAAAGTCACACTAAAGACTACTCCTTTTCATAACCTCTAGGAACATAAAACTGTTTATTTGTTTAAACTAGATTGAACTGCTTTCCCAAGTCTTCGAATTCATGCTTTGGAATAATTTGGAGAAACCTCCCTTGCGGATCTGCACCTTGGGAACAGGGATAAATGTTAATAATCTCTTTTATTATGCTGACTGTTGAGCTGAATTGAACTTTTTTCCTATGCTGCGCTGTTGTTAATGTACTGATGTAATGGGGTAGTTTAGGACGTGGACCAAAATTTTCTGATATGCTAGCAGATGAGATGAGAGTTGTGCTAGAAGATCTGTTGCTTGAACAGAGTGTTGAACACTTTTTGCTGCCCGACTCGACCTTTCTGTTGTTTTGTCACCCGAAATCCTTTTGTGTCATAATTAACCCTTTTTCTAAACAAAACAGTGAAAAAATCATTATACTGGATCTGAAATCCTTTAGATTTCACTTCCGAACTTTATCACATCCATAACACTATCGCATATCGCAGATTGAACAGTTTACAACATAAAAAGGAATCAGTGGTGTGATGCGAAAAGGGAAGTGACGTGGAGGGTAAGTGGGACCGGACCGCAGTGCATATCGCAATTTGTAGCTTTTAGATATAAGCACGGAGGATGTAAACTTTAAAAACTGCAAAGTGTGACGCGCAGGGAAGGAGGTGAATGACATGGCAGGGAAGAAGTGGGACCAGACCGCAGCGCATATTGCAATTCGTAGCTTTTAGATATAAGCGTGGAGGATGTAAACTTTAAAAACTGTGAAGTGCAACGTGAGGGGAAGGAGGTGAATGACGTGGTAGGGAAGAAGTGGGACCAGATCGCAGGCACACTTTGCAACTTTTAAGTTTTATTTATAAGCTGTGGGGTTAAATCTTAAAAATTGCGAAGTGCGGGGAAGAGGGACCCACTGGAAATTAGCGGACTGTTATGAATCGGTGGAAGGTTTTAAGCGGTAAGTGTTATGAAGTTTATATAATATAACAATGTATTGCAACGACTGTGTAATGGGGGTGGAGCTGCTGAGGTGGGGCCAAACTATTGCATCGAAAATTAAAATAAATATGTTGCAGACATTCACTAAGTTAAAACAAATGGGATGCGATATTGCAAATCGGTGATCGCATTATTTAAAGTTTAGCTCCAATGCAAAATACGTAAAAATTGCAAAATGCGATGAGGGCCCCACTTTAATCGCGATCGGGGAATGAAAAACGATGAAACAGTAAAGATGGAAGGGTAAATCGAAAAGGCGGAAAAAAGGTAAGGTAACATATATTTCAGTGGAAAATGAAATGGAAGGGAAGCATGGCAGGGAATGGGTCCCACTTCATATCGCATCGACGGTTTATAAGTTTAGTGTTAAGAACATCGTAGTTAATTGTTATAATTTGCGATGACCGATATGCGATGAAGGTAAGGGGTACTACCAATGGTTTAAGCGACCTTTTGTTATATATATGATATGAAATATATATAACGGTAAGTTTATATAACACGACTGTTAGATGGGTGGCAGAGCTTATAACATAAAGTCCGAAACTTTATAATAAATGGGTTTATAAAGTAATAAGCCCCAAAAGGTTATATATGTGGGTTTTGGGGGTTAAATGGGATTTTAAATGGAATTCAAAGTGCTAAACTATGGGTTTTAAATATAGGTTAGGCTATATAGTAAATGAAGTTTGGGTTTTAGTAATAACTTGGATAATTTAGCAAATGAGATGAAATGTTTGGATATTGGGGAAAAAGGTGAAAATAGTAAAAAACGAAGCGAGGTCAATGATAATGATGGAGATGAGGTGAAAACATAGCAAAATAAGGTGGGGTGGGTGGGATGAAAATACCAGTGCTAACATCGGCTCCAACTGGGGAAGATAGCTTTGAAGGAGGTGTCTAGGACCACAGATCTCTGGGAAATCGTTGATCAGTGCCTTATCCATTGGAAAATGGATTCCAATATGTAAAACGAAACTAAAAATGATACTAAAAACATATTGCAAACTTCAACCCACACTAACAGATCATCAAAGCCTTAGGGCCTTCACCTTGGGCTTCAAACCTTGATGAATTTTGTTAACACTTGTTGAAAATAAAATAAAATCAAACTGAAATGATAACAACCTACTCTAACTGATCCATTGATCACCTAATCAAGTGAAATGGAACAACCAATGCAACCATGAAAGCATTCTGGCTGCTAGTTGAATTCTCTGCAAGTGCTTGCTTATGAGAAAGAAGAGAGAACTACTGAAAGGCAAATCCCATGAAAACTTGAAATCAGATTGAATCTTAATGAAATTGCAAAGCATGAGCCCACTGAATGACCTCAAGAATGCTGCAAAAGGATCTTCATAGGAATACATATTAATTTCCAGCCCATCTAATACATTACTACTATGCTCTAGGTAGTCTTCGTACCTTGAATATGAACTTTCATCTTTACCCTTACTTTCCTGATATAGCTGGAAATGTTCGGATGAGATTTGTAATGAGACTCCTGATAAACAAGACAATGAAACTGGCTGTCGGATCAAGTTTATATCAACACTCTTTTCAGGTTCACAATTAGCTAATGGAGAAGGAATTTTACTACAGATATCATCCAACACATCAGCTATTCGTTCATGAAAAACTTGAAAAGACTGCTGCAACCTATTTTCCATTGGTTCTAATAAGACTGCATGACTTTCTACAGGCTGCTCATCTTTTTCTTTAGAGACATTATGAAAAGTTTCCTTTAAAATTTGAAATGCTTCAAAACATAATGGTACATAATCATCTTGCATTGTTTGATCGTATGTTTCAATTTCCAAGCCTTCATCTGCAACCTGACATTCAATGGCATTTGAGGGCTGCAAATCTTGATCGAAGGAGGGTTCTATGTCGCAAATTATTTCCTCAACCAATTCAAGATAATGTTTATCATTTATATTGTTGACCATTCGCTTATCTGCTTGCTCATAGTTTTCTCTTATTTTTAGAAATGAGGAGAAACACAAGGGTAAGGAGCTTTGATCAAGAATTTCATTATCCTCTTGATTGTCAAGATCAAATCTTAATGACTGCTGATTTTTGATTGCATGAAAGTTAGCTATGATGAAATGAAATGAAGTAAAACAAAGAGGCAAAGATCTGTCACTTACTTCTAAATTTTCTGCTCTTTTCTCATCACTACCATAATTGATATGCATCGGCTGATCACTGTGTTTGAGTTGCTGGAATTGAAATTCCTCTTCCCACAAACCAGTTGCTGATTGCTCTGCAAGATTAGCTTCTGTTTGGAGAACATAATTTTCGTCATACTGATCGTACTTAGGTAAATAATCAAAAGGAAGAATTTCATCAAGCATGCATATCGGATCTACAGATGTCTCCTCTGCGAGCTGATCTATAAAACTAATTTCTTTATTTTCCCTTAATGCATACATAAAATCATTATCAGATCTATGATAAATAGGATAGGAAAGAAAATGTTTCAGATCAACAACTTGTTTTTCTTCAATCAGTGCGACTTGGTCCTCTTGAACAACAATTTCATCTCTCATGGTGATATTTTGCATAATTTCCTCTACTGTGCTAACCAAAATGTCGAGCTTCACTTCTGAAGATGTCAAGAATTCTTTCTCTATGTTTTCCCATTCTTCTGCTTTCAAATTTAACCTTTTGATCAACAAATTAGCTTCTACGGCTATTGCACTATCCTGCATTTTTTCAAGTGTTGTAATGTCCCTTTGTCTCAATTGAAATTCCATTTCCAGATCAGAGGCATCCGGGTAGTGTAAGAGGGTTGAACCAAGAGGCGGTTTTATATCAGCAGGGATCGAATGGTATACTTGATTGAATCTAGCTGAAAAGTTTTGCACTGTTTCTCTTGGGTGCCTTTTCAAATTATCATATTCTTCTAAAATTAGAAAATTATTCCCCTTGATCACCCATTTATCAAGAAATACTTTCACAAATTGATGGAAATATAAAATACTTGCAACTGGAAAGTTTTTGAACCATTCCTTGGCTTCGCCTTGCAAAGATAGAGCGAAGATTTTGATACTAACATCATCTTCATCAACCTCAAAAAGGTCGAGAAAAATTTGAAAACTCTGAATGTGTTTCTTAGCAGTGATGTTACCATATTCTCCATCAAACCTGGGAAGATATTTGCAATAATTTTCAGGGAAAGCATGGAGTACAGGAGGTAAGATGAGTGGTTTATATCTATCTGGAATTTTACAAGGTGTAGGAGTATGTACAGAAGCTATAGGATCAGTCTTGATCTCTTGAGGTTCATCAACTTGAAAAGGATATGCACAATTTTCAGGTAAGAGGTCTTGATCTTGATTAAAATCAAAGGGAAACTCGGTATTTACACTCTTCAAATAGGTGGAATAAAAAATTTGATCATATTTTCCATACAACAAACTTTGGAAAACTTTCAGGATATTTTCAGGAAAATAAAGGAAGTAATTTACAAGAAAGCCTATTACATCTTGAATACAATTCCATTTTGAATATCTGAACTTTGTGTGAGATTCTTCCATTTTCTTGCTGGCAAGGTCGATCCTCCAGTGGAGTCTTTACATCAAGTTGGAGTCACCAGGTGAGTGGTTCAACCTTCATATGTGTCCAACTGATGTTCACCATCAACAATTAGATCTGATCTTTGTTGTTCTTTCCCAGGGAAGATTTGTATTTTCACCTCCCCGACAATGACGCAAGTATGTTATCACTTCACCATATTCCCAAGGCCGAGGAAGGAATCCCAACAGAGGTAACCAAAAACCAAGCTTTTGATTTGATAGCTAGCCCTATCAAGCTGGAGAGGGCTCTCTCCAAAAGGGTCAAATCCAGGAGGGCTGGAACAATTAAGGTTTTAGGCTAGGTATGATGTGCAAGGGGTTGTTTTGATTTGGTTTTGGTTGGGTAAATCAACAGATTATGAAATAGGTCAAGGAGAACTAGGTTAGGGCTAAAGAGTGAGGGTCGAAGGGATGAATGGGGCAAGGTAGGTATAATGTTAATCACTTGAGGGAAATTGTTATGGAATGGTTTAGAAAATGTAAGGAGCCTGAGGGAAGCATAAGAGATTTATTTCTCTCAGACAAAATATTTGAAAAAAAATATGATCAGTTACCCAAAACAGAGCATGACTAGCATGCATTTTGAATTTCACACTTATAAAAGATCATATTATAGTCATGAAAGTGAAGCTAAACAATACATTCACACATATGTCACTGAAGAAGAAAAAATGAAAGACATTTAATACCACAGGTATCCCATAAATATAGCTGCAACTCCTCTTGTATTAATGGCCAAAAATGAGTACAAAGTCTCCTTGATCAACTAAGAAAAATGAACTGATTCCAGTTTCCCAACCACTATTACATTGAATTTCTGCAATTTATAGACCAATTTACAGAATCTGAGGCAAATCTCAGATCCAGAATTATTTCAAACAACAAAGCTTTTTCCTAACCTCTAGGAACATAAAACTGTTTATTTTTTTAAACTTCTTCAAATTCATGATTTGGAAGAATTTGGAGAAGCATCCCTTGTGGATATGCACCTTGAGAACAGGGATAAATGTTAATAATCTATTTTATTATGCTGACCGTTGAGCTGAATCGACCTTTTTTCCTATGCTGCGCTGTTGCTAATGTGCTGATGTAATGGTGCAGTTTAGGGTGTGGACCACAATTTGCTGATATGCTAGTAGATGAGCTGAGAGATGTGCTGGCAGATCTGTTGCTTGAATGGAGTGCTGAATGCTTTTTTCTGCCTGACTCGACCTTTCTGTTGTTTTGTCACCCGAAATCCTTTTGTGTCATGATTAACCCTTTTTCTAAACAAAACAGTGAAAAACCCATTATACCGGATCTGAAATCCTTTAGATTTTAGTTTCGAACTTTATTGCATCCATAGCACTATCGCATATCACAGATTAAAAAGTTTACAACATAAAAAAAGAATCAGTGGTGTGATGCGAAAAGGGAAGTGACGTGGAGGGTAAGTGGGATATGACCACAACTCATCATTAGGGGAATTTTGAGGTCTAAAATGGGCCTCTTAAGGAAATGATCAAATAATAGTGGAAATAATAAAATAATATTTGATTACATCATCATATTTTAGAGGGAAAAAAGAAAAAACTACTTTTTCAACTTATCTCCCAAAGTTTTTACTCAAATTTTGAGTGGGAGTACTCATTGGATGCAAAATTTAATTCTTCATCCAAGGAGTACCCATGTTGCATACTTTCGATGGTTCCTGCTACACGAAAAATGAGAAATACATGAAAAACATGATTGTAATAACGTTTTTTCATGTATTTCTCATTTTTTGTGTAGCAAGGTCCATCAAAAGCATGAAACATGGGTACCTCTTGGATGAGGAATTAAATTTTTCATCCAATGAATACTCCCGCTTGAAATTTGAGTAAAAAATTTGGGAGATAAGTTGAAAATACGAGTTGAAAAAGCAGGTTTATTATTTTTTAATATTTGTACCCTTTTACTTAAAAATGGGGAATCATCCCCCATGGTTGAAATCATCATCTTGAATCTTATTGGTTCTTATAAAGTTTATTTTGGCTGTACATTTTTCTTAGGAGGCCCATTTTAGACCTCAAAATTCCCCTAATGATCGCAATTTGTAGCTTTCAGTTACAAGCGTAGAGGATATAAACTTTAAAAATTGCGAAGTGCGATGCGCGGGGAAGGATGTGAATGACATGGCAGGGAAGAAGTGGGACCGGACGATAGCACATATCGCAATTCGTAGCTTTTAGTTATAAGCGCGGAGGATGTAAACTTTAAAAACTGCGAAGTGCGATGTGCGGGGAAGAAGGTGAATGGCGTGGCAGTGAAGAAGTGGGACCAGATTGCAGGTGCACATCGCAACTTTTAAGTTTTATTTATAAGATGTGGGGTTAACTCTTAAAGTTTGCGAAGTGCGGGGAAGAGGGAGCCATTAGAAATTGGCAGAGTGTTATGAATCAACAGAAGGTTTGAAGCGGTAAGTGTTATAAATTTTTTATGATATAACAATGTATTACAATGACTATGTAATGGGGGCGAGCTGTTGAGGTGGGGCCAACCTACTGCATCGCAAATTAAAATAAATATGTTGTAGGCACTCAAAAATGTAAACAAATGCGACGTGATATCGCAAATCGACGATCACATTATTTAAAGTTTAGCCCCAATGCAAAACACGTAAAAACTGTGAAATGCGGTGAGGGCCCCACTTTAATCACGATTGGGGAATAAAAAGCGATGAAATGGTAAAGATGGAAGGGTAAAGCCGAAAGACAGAAAAAAGGTAAGGTAATGTATATTTCAATGGAAAAATAAATGGAAGGGAAGAGTGGCGGGGAATGGGTCCCACTTCATATCACATCGGCGATATATAAGTTTAGTGTTAAGAACATCGCAGTTAATTGTTATGATTTGCGATGGACGATATGCGATGAAGGTAAGGGGTCCTACCAATGGTTTAAGCGGCCTTTTGTTATATATATGATATGAAATATATATAACGGTAAGTTTATATAACACGAGTGTTAGATGGGTGGTGGAGCTTATAACATAACGTTTGAAAGTTTATAATAAATGGGTTTATAAAGTAATAAGCCCCGAAAGGTTATATATGTTGGTTTTGGGGGTTAAATGAGATTTTAAATGGAATTGAAAGCACTAAACTATGGATTTTAAATATTGTTCAACCTATATAGTAAATGAAGTTTGGGTTTTATTAATAACTTGGATAATTTAGCAAATGAGATGAAATGTTTGGATATTGGGGAAAAAGGTGAAAATAGTAAAAAACGAAGTGAGGTCAATGATAATGACGGAAATGAGGTGAAAACACAACAAAATAAGGTGGGGTGGGTGGGATGCAAATACCAGTGCTAACAGGGACGACGAGTGAAAAATTAACAGTTGTTGGATCTCGTCTCTCTACTCCTAGCATTGTTCCTTTTCCTCCTCCTTTGGTTTGTTGTCTCCATTTATTTTGATTCCTTTTTCTGGTGTGTTTTTGTGTTTATATATATATATATATATATATATATATATATATATATATATATATATATATATATATATATATTATTTATTATTATTGTTTATTTATGCTTTCATTTGTTGGTTGTGTTTGTTGGTTTATTTATGTTTTCATTTATTTATTATTATTTACTTATGTTTTCATTTGTTGGTTTATTTTAGTTTTTATTTTAACCTTTGATTTATTTTTTTATCTTGTTTTTATTTTTATTTTAAAAGTTTGTTTCTAATTATATTGATAAGCATTAATAATATTTTTTGTTATATCGTTAAAAAGGATAAAATGTGCAGTTATTAATATTTTCTTAACGCGCAATTTTATTATTTTTTGGTAATGTTTGTGTTAGTGACCGTTGCACATCTTTGCAGTATATATATTTATGTGTTTGGATAAGCTCAATCATCATTCTCCTGATGATGAACTACACTTAATAGTTCGAAACACGTAAACTCTATAAATTTTGATGTGATTTTCCAAAATTTTTATTGAAAAATAACTATGGATCACAAAAGTTTACATTCTCAAATAAACAAATTTTTTAAATAGAGATAAATTATATTTCATTCTAATAAGATAATTAGGATTTGATTTAGTATTTTTTATCTTGATCAATAATAATAAATTATAAATATGGTCACACAAAAGACAAGTAAGAATTAGTATTTCCAACACCATGAGTAAGAAATAGAGGATATTTTTATTAATATCTATGGAAGGAGAAAGGCATGAGCAATAGTGACAAGAAAAGCAACAAGAGGTAAAGGGCATGGGTGGGGATGAATGCATTATTACATTCACAAGTTTCTTACTAATTAGATGAATATGAGTACAACATGTATTGTTCCTCTTATAAAAATATTAATTCAATCACACTCAAAATGTATTCAAAACAGAATGCAAGGAACCTAAATCATGGTAGAATTATAAAACAATAATGATGATTATTTGTTATGTCATATTTTGATGAAATATTCAACACAAATATTTTTATTTTAGGGCGCATTTGTCCCATTGCACACCCAAGTGCCATAAAACATTTTTTTTTAATTGAAGTTTTAGTTTTGTTTTCTCAAAAAATTTGATGTCCAGAACACTTAAAGGTTGATATTTAAATGAAGATTTTGTACATCATCATTACAATCACTTTCTCCTTCACCAAAATTAATGGTTCCTCTCTATTACCACTTAGTTTTTTCTTTCAAAGAACACCCAAACTTTGTATAGTTTCATCTTATTTACGCTCTTTTTGCCCCATCGTCATACATTTTGACTACTTTTTCCCTCAATAAAGACAAGCAAAACCACTTGAGATATTTTTACTATTTTATTTTAATTTTTACTAACTAGCAAATTAAAATGTTAAAAAAGTTGTCTTTTATTAGATTTTTTCATGAATAAAATCATTATGGTAATTCTTCATTGGTTGAGTTGGTCACAACCATTCTAGGAAAATTACAAATATGGGTTTTAATCCTCATCTACATAGAATGACGTGGTTCCCCTTGGTTTTGTAGAAAAAAAAACAAAAACACTTAATCAATGGTCTAGTCGACATGGATGCCAACAAGCAAAAATCACAATAATAGGGAGTTCAATTCACATTTTCTCTAGAAGTTCGCATGAATGGGGTTGAAGATCACACTCTTTAGGATCAATTTATATAAGTTTGGAGGCCATATCAATATGTAGTTACTCTAGGATAGAAATCATAACTTAGTTTAATTTATTTCAAGTTGTATAAATAGTTATGGAGAGTAGAAGTTAGGAGATCAATAATATACACAAAAATTTAATTAAGCTTTGTATTATTACTTTTATTCTCCCAATAAAACAATTCTTATTTTGAACAATTAGTGTTTTTTACCGTGCATAGGCCAAATTTGAAAGCCCCTCATACTTTAGCCATATGCATTGGTTTTATTTGTATATAACACCTCTATTTCCACCGTACATATTTAGATTGGGTAAATACTTTTTATTCCTCTCAATTTTTGTTATATTTTAACTCTTTGTTCTTTAGATTTCAGATTACATTTCTCTTCAGTTTGAACCTATTTATTAGCAAGTATTGAAATGGTCATCAAAGTATTGCTATAATATTCTTTCATCCACATAGTTGAAAAGACATAATGTAGCTTGTGACTTTACCATTCTGGGACCATAATGAATGCTTGTTAGCAAGTTAAACTTGATCAAACATATTTTTATTTGATATAGTTAATCAATATTTCGTTGATGAATGTGTGCTAAAATTCATTTCATGCATCAAACTGCATAGTGAACAAAATATTATTGTGAAAACCATTTACCCTTTGAGGCAATGAAACCCTGAAACTTGATTTCCGACCAATGAAACTATGGAAGCCTTAGATTGAAAGATTAGATCATGCTTTATTTGAATTTAACATTGTCTTTATGTTTTTCATTGTAGTAGTTTAGTGTAGATAACATTTATATTTCCTTTAACTGTAGCTTAATTTGAAGTCAGTTCTCATTTTTAACCTTTTTGAAAATTTGTACCATTGACTAAATAGAACCTTAGGAAAATACTAAACTAATTCTTCGCACACAATGACTACACTTAGTAAGTCTACTGAACTTGGTTGATAAATTAGTGTCTTAAATTATGCAATAAATTAACATGACACTCACAATGGTCGAATGACCTTTAATCCTATACGTCTTACAACTCCTTGGTGAATCACTTGATATAACGTGGGTTTTCAGTCAACAAGACTGAGTAGTTGTTGGATTTTTGAGGGTTCACTTTGACCAAAAATGATGCTTGGTGATCGTTCCACATAGCCTCCTTTGAGATCCCTTCAACATAGACTTCATAAAATACATTTTTCAAAAAGAGTAGTTTATACTTGTTGTAGTATTACATTTTTATTGGCATCTAATGATTTAATAACTCAAATTTGTTAGGAATATATTCCCACAAAGTAATAAAATTAATACATAAACAAAATACAAAATAACATAACAGAAAAGGAAACACTATTATAATGTGATTCACCCGATATGGGCTATGTCCACAAAGAAATTTTGCAGTGCTTAATTTTATTTCATCTAGCTAAATGAGGGATATAACCTACAAATTTATTCATTGTAACCTCATCTTGTCCTTTTTATAGTATTTTATGCTTTCTTATCATGTTCACTCATAATAGACAACTATATTCTATTAAAATATCCTAAGCCTTTTAAAGACTCTATTACATGCAATCCATAGGCACAATACCATGGACCCAAAAAAACACTTGTTTACCTAAAATAGTTTCAACCCTTTTATCAAGTCAAGTATAATCGAACATTCCCCCTTTTAAACCCGACATGCGGAAATTCTCGATATCCAACATCCTTCAAATCAAGTTATCTAGGAATTTTTTGTGCCACCTTATCATTCTAGATTTTACAAGGGGTACACATGCCACACCAACTCTTACAATTGTATGCCCATTTTCATGTAATAAAAAATCTCCCACTTGTATACTAATTATTGTAACTCCACCACTACTACACTTGTTGGATTATGCTACAACTTTGAACCAGGAAAATTTCTTATATCCACCATCATGGTTAAAGGCCAATAAAAACTAAGCAATAACTTAGTTTCTCCTTGTTTACTGCCTTTGTTAACACGTATGTAGGATTATGTCATATGTGTATATTTTCCAGCTTCAATTGTCTATCTTTCATAACTCATCATATTAAATGGTACCTAAGTTGTAGAATATGTTTTGTCTTAGAATGGAAGGACGAGTTCCTTGAAAGATGAATGACACTTTGATTGTCGCTATATGACCTACTATTCTCTTGCTTCTTTCCCAATTCCTCCATAAACCTATGTAATCAAATCATCTCTTTATTATCATTTGTAGAAGTAACATACTTTGCTTTTGCAATTTTGAAATCCAACTTAGTATTGTTCCACCTATAACACAACATTTATTGCGGTGTTCATCCTGCTATCTGTATCACCTACCATATCCAAACCGACATAATATTGAACAACGTTTGAACCCCCAAAAGATAATGTTGGAGTAGTGGTACCTTTCAGATACCTAAGAATCCGCTCTACTACTTTCCAATGTCACTTACCCAAATTTTCATAAATTTTCTTACAACCCATTGCATGTGCAATATTCGGTTTTGTGCACACCATTCCATACTTCAAATTACCATACTATTGATGAGCACAGAACCTTGCACATGTAGTTTATCTCCTCATATTGGCACACATCTCCCTAATCAGTTTGAAATATCTCAATAAAGGTGTCATAACTGGTTTTTCATACAACATTTTAAATCATTCTAACACCTTCTCTATGTACTCACCTTGAGATAATACCAATTTACTATTTTTCATGTTTCTTGTTTCCTCATGCTGGGGATTTGCTTTACAACACCCAAATCCTTCATCACAAATGAAATAGCTACTTTTTTATATTGATCACATTTATATCCTACATGTTAGTGCAATAAGCATGTCATCTACATAGAATAACAAGCTAATATAGCTACCATTATCTAGTCTCTTAAAATAAAAACAATGGATAGAATGACATCTACTATAACCTTGTTCTATAATAAACTCATTAAATTTCAAATACCACTGTTAGGAGCTTGCTTTAATCCATATAATATTTTCTTCAACTAACATACTAATTTATCCTTCTCTTGGAACTCATACCTCTATGATTGTTGCATATAAATATCTTCCTCCAAATCCACATGGAGAAAAATTGTCTTTGTTGAATTTTCTACAAGTTGTAAAATAAAATATGATTTTTTTCCAAATAATTATTCCTAATGATTTCTAACCAATATTTTATGCCACTATTATCATTGAATAATTATACTTTTGAAAATATCAATAGTAAATGAAATGAAAATAATATAGATCATAGAAAGACAACCATGCACAATAGAGACAACAAATTTTGCCCCAGGAAACCCAACCTTCGAAGAAAACTCATCAATCTTTTCTTAAGGAGAAATTATTCTTTAGTAAGGTTTACAAAATCAACAAAATTTTCTAGAAATCTGTGCTCATAATACAAGTCAAATTCTAGTCAACCTGGTCAAATATTCAACAAATGCTGGTCAAACCATCCAAAATAGTGAAAAATTCAACTTTGGTCAAACAATCAACCTGTGGTCAAATTCGACCGTGCGATCAAAGTTTGAACCTACTGCCTTGTTGTAGACACCACAACAACACCCAAAATTTCAGGTATATTCAAAATTTTGGGTCCCCCTCTATTCGCCCTGAGCCATTAGGGTTTTGATCATGTTTCTCAACTAGTTACACTCCTCGCGACCATTCTTATCAAACCCTATTGATGTGCCCATTCACGCTTTAAATATTGAATCCACACATCATGTGTTGTCTTAGATATTGACCTTATGGCTGCATTATGGTTTTGAAGGTTTGTCACTTCATTGATGTGTTAAGAGTCTCTGATGAATTCAAAACTTAATTTTCCAAAGTATTCATCGATAATTAGTCGAGGCACTATGCGTGGAAAAACAAGAATTTAATCTACCTTTCATTATGTTGACCATACTAGGGTTTGAGAGAAACCCCCAATTGGAAAAAGAGTGATCCCCTTCCCATTGAAATCTAATTCACGTGCCACTAGGGAAAAATTCTCATCGACATCACACAACATCATGGTGAGAGTCATTGCCAAACATATTCCCCTAGGTTCTTGAATGGTCCTACACCTCATCATGTGCTTTAGGGTTTGAAAGGTTGTGGTTTTTTCCATATATTATAAAACCCTTAAGTTATACTGGCCAATAATCTAAGGTTAAACCTAATTCTCTTGAGCTTCACTTTGGCTCGCATTACTCAGATTGCTCTCCACCTAGTTTTAATGGTTCTCAATGAAATCAATCACATCCATCATTCCTTTAATGTCCATGAACATATGCATTCATTTACCAAGATAAGTTTTGTTTATGCATGAGAGATTAAGCCTCCAAAGCTTGGCGTTCCACTTAATATGTTAATCACTGAGAAAATGTTTGAACAAGTTAAGTCATAATGGTTTACAAAGTCACCCGAAAATCTCTAGTGTAATCATTGCAATATTTACTTTGGTTGAGGGTAATTTGATCATGCTCACTAAAGTCCTTTCTTAGTTTGTGGCTAAAGTCCGTTATTTGATTGATAAACTCACATTTATATTGCAAACATGAAATAACATTGGATAATGACACCCTAGAGTCATAAAGGGACTTATTATTTGTATAAGTATTTGAATTATTTTATATTGTGACTCATACCTTCTTGCATTATGGCACTGGAGGCCTTTCCTTTGACCATCAAGAGAGGACCACCAAGTCAAAAGAAATAAAGATGTGTTGGTCGAAATACATAAAGACTCTCCACCATATATATATATATATATATATATATAGTGGCTTGAGTTAAAATGTGATGGTGCTATCATACTCTATATGGGATGCAAGTGTTGATAATTCTTCTTATGAGGTTGATGTGTGAGCATATGGAAAAACCAACTCAGATCTTCAATGACAACATCACCAAATTATGACATATCAATGCACAAAGGGAGCACCAACGCCACCAAGCACAAATTTATGGCGTCAACCACGTTGGTCAGGCATACACATCCCTGATTGCATCTATTGGTCATCAAAAAACTAAAAGTTGAAGGCAGTTCCTACATGTTCAATTATCAATCTAACATTTATTAATCTTCGTGGTAAAATGTGATGCTACGAGATGTATGGATGTCATAAAAAGGCATCCTCAAAGATCAATTGGATGGAATCCACTCATGAAATCCAAGTGATGAACTTGAATTTTTCTCCAACGCACCTAAGTTTCCCATTAATATTTCAATTGGGACAACTCATATGTAATTAAAAAGAAAAAGGGGGGAACATGGTCGATAAAGTGTTGGGAACTTATTATGCAAGGGCATTGAACATTTGGAATTAGCGTGTTAAGACATCAAAACTTGAAGCAATATAGGCACATATTAATAGTGCATTAAAAACAACCTTAATCGCAAAAGATTCAATTATTTTTATAGTGGGGCCTATCGAAATTTAAATTACGTCCTCTCATTAAATGATTTTAAAGGGATTTGTTTGAGATATATCTGAGGAGTGCCTTGTTGAGAATTTGGAGGGATGGTGTTTAATACAAATTCTCTTCTTGATAACTACTTGTGAGCTTACTTGAGATTATTATGTATTCTCTTCTTTATATTATTTAGTCTTTCATCAAGTCAATTATCAAAATACACAAGACACAAATTTAGGCTCCTAGAGCCAGGGGAAAACCTCTCCCTCTTGGAGAGGAAAACCTGCAAAGAATTCTTCTTATAGATATTCAAATGACAAGTACTATGACCAAGACTCAGACCCTTGACCTAGTTATGCTTCCAAGACCTTGACACAACTTATTCAAACTTGATTCTTCTCTTCTTCACCAATCTGCACTGATCTGCACTGGTACTAGAAAAATCGGTCTCCAAGATTCACTTCTTATTACTCAATCAAATATTGGAACTGACTTATCTTCACCTAGCATACACTTGCAACTATATTATAGTTAGGAAGGTAAATCATAGATTTACCTTCCTCACTCTTACTCTCCTTTAAGACTGCTTTCTTCTTTTGGTCACTATTTTCACTTCATGAATTGTAGGAGTGTACTAAACCATAGCCTTCAACCAAACTGCCCTTAATGTTTTATATATATTTCAGGACCTCTGTTTAACTCTCTAGTATCTGCACTACTGTTCCTCTAGAATATGCACTTGTTGTTCAAAGTGATCTGCATTCATTGCGCCTTCAAATATCCGTTCTTGATTAGAGGTGTATCCACATTTATTGTCCCTTCAAACATCCGCACTTGATCAGACCAATCCGCAGTTTTTGGCTCCTGAAATCTGCACTTGTTTGCTCCTGAAATCCACACTTCTTCACTTAGAACAATCCACACTCCTTGATCCAGAATAGTCCTCACTTTTCTATTGTGGAAATCACAGAGAGATCCATAGTCTATCTCAGGAAATTTTACAATTTCTCTATGTCAAATAGGCCGCAGGTGATGTTATATATATATTTTTTCCAAAGAAAAAATTGAACCATATATTAAGTATATAGAAAGTTACATAGTATATGCATGTAGCATTCAAAGAATTGCATTTTTCTTTTTTTGTAGTAAAGGGAAAATGGAGTTGCAGCTGATGAGGAGAAAGATGCATCAATCCTTGCAACCCTATCAAAATGATAAAATATGACGTCTCCTTTCAGCCCCCGGACTTCCCTAATTTTAGGAAAGTGTATGCTCGAAACAGAGATGAAAACAGACTGAGTCCCTTTGTTCACATCAAAAAACTAAAACTGGGTGGTAAACATCGATCCAATTTTTCAGGCTTTTAGTCACACAGTGTCTAAAAAAAGAAAAAAACTGTCTCCCGGATCTCCTCATAGAGGAAAACAATCCAAAACAGAGACATGGAAGTTTTGTATATGTTCAGTGCTAAAGGAAATATAAACAAAAAGTCTAAAATTTCCAACAATTTTGTGTAGTTTCATGCTAATCTGAGATAAATGAAAAAAGAAAAATAAGAGCAGCTAGAAACTATTGAGCGAAGGGAGGCTGTTCGATAGATCGAACCAGTCCTCCATCAACCTCAAAAGCTACCCAGTGCCCCATATCTTGACGAACACCCTCCTTAGATAGGAGGTCTGCTTCACTGTTTCGTTCCCTGTAAATGTGACAAGCAGTAATCTGGTTAAAAAGGATTTTATATGTATCACCTCATCTAGTAAAGGAGATAAAATGTAATTTAGACATATCTGTGAACCATTAAACCACTTTATGATGTTCATAGAGTCCCCAAAATCTGGACATCTCTCATCTCAAGGGACGAGAGCCAACATAACAGTAGGAGAAGAGATTTTAATTCTGCGAAGTTATTTTTCCCCTGACCAAGGCCAACCAATGCTTTGAGGATTTTCCGTGATGGATCATGAATGGAAAGACCAGCTCCACATCTATTTTGAAGGTCAGATGCCCCATCGAAATATGCCCACGGAATATCGTCCCTAATTTTCTCCTGTTGAATGACTCTGGCTTGTTGGGTTTGATAGAATTGGAATATATTCAAAGATGGACACTCCTTCCGCCGCTAAAAGTTTAATAGGAAAGAGAATGTCTTGGAAGATGACACTGTTTCTTGTTATCCAAGTTCCCCAAAAAACTATCAGTGGGAGGTTCCATACCCTGTCATTTGGAGAATCCTGCCACCATCTCTGCCATGCCTCCGGCACATCACTGCCTTCCCATTTTTGCGTAAATTTAAGTAGCCTCAGGGTTTCAGTCTAGAGCCTAATATTAAAAGGGCATGTAAGGAAGAGATGGTGAACTGAATCAAGGCTAGCCTTGCATAGAGAGCACCAACTAATGCCAATGTTTCCCCTACATTGAAGAAAGTCCCAGGAGGGAAATTTGTTCTGAAGAATGCACCAAAAGAAAAATTTAGTTTTTGCCGGTCCCTTTAACTCCTACAAAAATTTAAACCACCACTCCGGCTCCCCCCAACCTTTCTGAGCCATTAGCCATTTGTACCCAAATTTTGGGGAGTACAGACCTGATGGAGCATGTACCCATCTAAGATCATCCGGCCTCTCTTGGATTCTAATATTTTAACTTTGAAGGTCAATGATGAACCCCTGCCACTCCTCTAGCCACCTGTCTTCGAGTTGGAGGGCTTCCCCTATCATCCATACTTTCCTCCACATGGTTGACTGACCTTGTAGGGAAATATGGCTCAGGGTTCTGAATCCCCTTTGTTCCAGCTGTTCTATTAGTTCTCTGGATAGGGCGTACCTCCTAGAGCAGCCCACCCATGGGTCACGACCTAGTCTTACCTGTGCACCATCCCCAACATGCCAAGCTAGAGTTCAATTATCTTGACTGAAGCTAATGAAGCTTTCCATACAATTGATGCATTTTTTAATTTCTTATTTGGCATGTGCAACCATTCATGTATTGGCATGGGGTTAATGTATTTCCTTTTTATGACAGTCGTGCCGATATTTTCCAGGGTGATGAGTCTCCAACCCAATTTTGCAGCCAGAGAAGCCGTGAAGGAGGGGAGCTCCTTGATTCCCCATCCTCCCCAAGGTTTCAGACGCACTATTTTTTCCCATTCCACCCAAGGCATCACATGTTCCACCTTTGAACCTTCCCATAAGAACCTACTTCATACTTTATTAATTAAATAGAGAATAATTTTTGGTACCCAAGAGAGGGGAGCCCAATACATCGGAATGGCCATGGCTACAGATTTAATCAGCACTAGTCTCCCTACTCAAGATAACCATTTGAAACTCCAACGTTTCATCCTTACCTAAATCTTTGAAATTATCCAGTGCCAATCCTGGATACGATAAGATTTCGACTTTAGATGGAAACCCAAGTATTTAAACGAGTTCTGCAGGGTATTTACTTCAAACTGTAACACTTCCTAGATTCTGCCCACTTCAACTCTGGAAAGGCCTGCTGTTGTAATTGTGGATTTCTGACTATTTATAATTAAGCCTGTAGCCTTTAGGAAAATATCCAACACCTCCTTTAATCGACGACAGCCTTCCAAACTACCATTGTTGAACAGGAGAATATCATCTACAAAAAGTAGATGAGTGATGAAAAGGTTGACAACCACCTCAATGCCTTTTAGTTCCCCCCTTCTTTTTGCTTCATGAATCATCAGACTGAGTCCTTCCGCAGCCAAAATAAATAGAAGGGGAGAGAGAGGGCATCCCTGGCGAAGACCTCTTTGTACATTGAAAAAATTGGAAGCGACCCATTGATCAGAATAACAATACTTATAGAAGAGATGCACCCCATCACCCAATTTATGAAATCATTCCTAAAATCAAGATGGGTCAAGAGAAGCCGGCGATACATCCAACTGATTCTGTCATATGCCTTGGAGAGGTCTATTTTAACAATAACTCCTTTTTTTTGACTTCTTTTTAAACTATGAAGAGTTTCTTGGGCCACCCCCACAACCTCATGGATTTGCCTTCCATCCAAAAATCCAAACTGTTCCAGAGAGATACTTCAAGAGAGAAAGGGCTTGAGGCAGGTAGCTATCACTTTTGCAATGATTTAATATATGCATGAATAAAGAGAGATTGGCCTAAAATCATCGAAGGACTTCGGTTGCTCCTTTTTGGGAATGAGGGCAAGGAAAGTAGAGTTGAAGGGTTGATATATGTTTCTTGATCTTCTCGACTCTTCCACCACCGCAAGCAGGTCCTCACCCAAGAATGAAAAAAAGTGTTGGAAGAATTCCACCGTCCAACCATCCGCCCTTGGACTCTTGTCTTTCTGCGTTGACTTGAGAATACCTTCCACTTCCTCCTTTGAGACAAGCTCCATTATACTGTCATTTCCTTCATCATCAATATATCTGGGGAAGAATTGTGCTACGATGATAACTTCAGCAATGGATGCCTCCACAGGGGCTCTGAACAAATATTTGAAATGTTTCACTCCAAGGGAGGATAAATCTTCAAAAGATTGTGTCGTTACTCCTTCCTCCGTCTGCATTCCCCAAATTGTATTTATATTTTTGCTTCCTTTGGCGTTGTTCTGGAAAATTTTTGTATTCTCATCTCCAGCTAACAGCCAAATAGCCCTACTTTTAAGGTGCCAACTTTCCTCTCTTTCCATTAAAATTTTCTTCCTTGATGCTTCAAGTCTCCTTATTGTGTCCCTTGATTCAATGGAGACACATCCGGCCCCCTCTGCGCTTTCAAGAAAGTCTATTTCTTCATTTATCTTCCGTAGTTTTTCCTCCTCCTTTATATTTTTGGCCTTTGCCCATTCTAGGGTGGCTTTTTTCATTTTCTTTAGATTCTCCATAAAATTCCAGCTCATAATGCCAGGTTCCCTCGACCTATCTTTCCTCCAAGTTGCATGGAACAAGGAGGTGAAGGATTCATATTTAAGCCATGAAGATTTAAACTTGAAGGGAGCCCCTGGCTTCTTATGTGGGCCTTTGATCTCTAGAAGAATGTGCAGGTGGTCGGATAAGCCTCCTTTTCCAACCCAGTGCCCAAAAATAGAGGATCTGGCCACCAACACTTCGTTAAGGAGAAAACGATCCAACTTCTTTGTGAACCTATCCTCACCCATTCTTCTGTTCCTCCAAGTGGGTCTAGGATTGATCAGGTTTTCATCCACCAGATGTGGGGAGGCCAACTTATTGATAAAAAAATCCGTAAGAGGATCTGCACGAGCTAAGGGACCCCAGGATTTATATATCCCCAGGGAGAAATTTTGGTCTCCTCACAGAATAATATTTGAGTTATTCATGCATGATTTGGCAAAAAGGTTGTTCCAATACTGCACCCTATCTAATCATGGTCCATAAAAATTTAACAAAAGGATAGGGTGACATAGCTTGTTTAAGTAGACTTCCATGGCCAGGGAATTTTCAAAACCCCATGAAGATATTTCCTTCAACCTCCCAGGCTTTATGCCCAATGGCAAGTCCCCAGATCTTCCGTGGGCATCCAGAGCCTGGAAAACCCATCCCGATAACATCCTTGACAGAGTACCAATCACTTCATCCCCCAAGCCCAAGGTTTCTTGAAGCATAAGGACATCTGGATCTTAGGACTTCATCAGCTCCCTCAATGCTACTTTTTTGGGTTGACTAGAAAAAACCTTGCAGTTGTAAGGGAGAATGATCATCGATAACCCATGGTGGGGGTATGCGCTGCTCTAAGTACCCCAGAAAGGGAACGCTGCTTCCCATCTGCAATATCGTTTTTTTCCTTGACTTGTGCCTTCGAAAGGTTTGATTTTCTACCCCACACTTTTCTAGGACCAACCGAAATAGGGTTAGACTCCAATCCTCTTATAGCCTCCTCTTTCCGAGGTTTCTTCATCAGGTATATTAAGTTATAGGGAGGCTTTTCAGGGATACATGGTGGAGGAGGGGGCGATCCTATATCATCCACAGGGAAGGGATCCAACTCGGGGGTTGGGATTGATGTAATGATATTATCAAGGGACTCTATGAAATCATGCATTTGCAAATATTCCATTTGTGGAGGCCTGGAAGGACCAGGCTTTGTATAAGAAAAAGCAGAAGTACATTAAGAGGTGAAAAGGTAAAGAGAAGAGACCAGAGTCGTACCCTTCAGAGAAGTTGCAGCGGTTTCAGCTTCGAGTAGAGGATCAGATGCTGGAGGTTGCTCCTGTTCTTGTTTCATAGCTAAAGGGATGTATTGTTCTGCCAGTTGTTCAGAAGGAGCAGTTCCAACCATGTTGGCACCTAGACCATCAAACCCTTCCATCATCTCCCCCTCTGATGCCCTGATCCCTTCTGCAGCCGAGGGTCTCAAGGGCCCTCGGTTTAATCTTTTCTGCTTCCTTCTTCTTCGGTGCCAAAGCGGGCAGTCCTTTGCTAGATGACCATACTTATAGCAACGATGGCATTAGAAGGGCATGTGGTCATAGTCCAGAGTCTGTGTATATTCATAATCCTTGTACATAAGGCGCATTTCCTCTGCTAATCCTTCTTTAGGATTTAGGTTGACCAAAATTCTGGTCACACTCAGATCCTTGGTCTACTGGAACGACATATCTGCTTCAAGGAATTGACCCAGTGTGTTCCCAATTGAATGGAATGCTGAGTCCATCCAGAAGGGTATTGGAAGTCCTGGGAGCTTTACCCAAACTGGAGATTCTTCGATTTTTTCCCTCTAGACGTCAAAGAGAGGCGTCCATTTCCTGAACAAGACATGCCTCTTCCCGAAATTCCAGTTCCTTTATAAAACCCATTCCAAGTGCTCCTTCTTCTCAAACTTAATCATAAACCACCCCTAATCTAGGGTTTGAATATCAATGGGGTTTCCCGGGCCATCCGTCCATTCCAAGGCTGTCCACTTTGTGATATAGTTGGCAAAGAATTTCCTCCCTTTGACTATGCCAACTAGGATGGTTTATGTTGCTTCCATTACTTCGTTAATGATTATGTCTACTCCAAAGACACAACATGGGCACTCTTCTTTTGTCCTCATCAACTTGGTCTTTTTCTTTTTGTTCCTGCAACCCCACTTCTTCCACCTTCCTCACCTTCCAGTGGCCTTTCGATCACATCTGGTACTTCAAGAACAGGCGACTCGGGTCGCCCTTCCTCAATGTGATGCGTACCTTCCTAAGAAGAGCCTCCTGCACCTATAGGTCCTTCTTTTTGTCTGGTAGCCCCTAGATTCTCCTTTTGACTTTATCTGCAAAAATACCTTACTTGTTCCTCTGCTGAAGGCACAGAGTGAAAGGCCCCTGCCTGACCCAAGACCATTTGTCTCAGCTCGCTAGGGTTTCTAACCACACCCTTTGCTACCTCTGGCCCCGAACTCGCCGCTTCACTTCCCTTCAAGAGAAGGAAGTTTTCAAGGAAACTAATACCCTGCCACTGATGAGGGTTCCTTTGAACACTTGGAGCTTCCCGAGGATCTCCCCTGCCCCACTCTGAAACTCTGTGGCTTTCTCCCAAAAAATCTTTAAGACCAACAGAGCTCTGAAATCCACAGCTAGCAAGTATATCTTCCAACCCCCCTGAAAGAAAAGGGATTGATGACATACCTGTCAGAGTAGGGTTTTGCAGGTTTGTTTGAAGCTAGTCGCCTCCAGGCTTCTTAGGGAATGATGAAGGTTGGAGTGACCCTTGTTCGTACCCTTCCTTCCATGCGCAGTTGAATGTGCTCTAAAGACTTTCTTCCAGAAGAGAAACCCCGTTCGAAAGACCCCATATGCCCTTAGGAGTTTTGTTCTTCTAGCCTATATCTCCAATGGCCGAAAAATAATGGTCCAAATTTCTTGCTGACACTTCGTGTCCCCAGACTGTTAGCAGATCTTCCGACGCTGGTTCTAAGTCCATAGAATCTCATTCAAAACCCATCTTTACCCTATTCTTTAGTGTTTAACAAACCCTCTAGGTGATCTTATATATATAGTGCCCAGTCTGGCTTTTAGGCCGACCCTTTAACAAAATTTTAGGCTGACTTCAAAAAAGATTGTAAGCTGACTCAACACATTATTTCTAGCATCGAATAAGGGTTGCCTTGAGGGTTGTTAAGGGCTTGTCTTTAACATTGTTTGAGGGTTGTTAGGTGCCCTTCTTCCACAAGGTCTTGGAGCATATATTGCTAGACTAGATCCTTCATGAATATGACACTTAATTATATTTTATGCCTAGAAGACTCGAACCTAATAGACATCAAGAAGAAGTCTATCTACATAATAAATCTTGCTCATGAAACCCATGAAGCAAGTACAACAAAATACATTTTATTATCTTTGTCTTCTTCTTTACATAAATACACAATTACATAGTCAACATGAAGACCGACCTAGTTACACTTTTCAACGCTCCCTCTTAACTAGGGAGGTATTCATACAGGTACATAGTCACTTTCAAACTGAAGAATCTCATAAGAAGAATCGGATTGGTAATCACATCTGTATAGAATCATATCAACCAGCATTGTCCTAGTGCAAGACCTTGAATAACAGCTCCATCTCTCAACGAGACAATGGGCTACAATGCTGGAGAGACACATGACTTATAGAAACAATAGTCATTGTCTCTCCAAGGTACATACTCCACCCTGGTGTTCCCAAAGTATGACCTTCTTGGAATATTTGTCTATTGGGTAGCTAGCCCTCAAAGAATATCAGTCCTGGACTACTCTTATCTTGAATGCCCTAACACATTCTTAAAGAGCATCGAATGCTAGATGATTATCCAATCCTCCATTCTGTCTTTCCAAGTGAAGAGCAGAATGATGTGTCTATCTCTCCCTCTTAGCTAGGGAGGACCCATTCCACAAGGGAATGTACTGATTCCTGTATAAGAAATGTACCTAAGCTCATTCTTAGGAATTACCTAGTTTCTTCCAAGTAAGAAACTGATCACTAGTCTCCCTCTCAATTAGGGACCTGCAGCAGCAATGGTGAGGCACCCAGCTGCTCATGAAGAACTCCTCCCCTCGATGTCATGGATTTCGATACTGAGGAATATTCAACTTTAGCTCCATATGGGACATATCATCCATCACTTTCATTCATGAGTCATGTCATTTACCAGAAAGTGATTCATCTGTCTTTATTATCTGGTCCACCTTTTATTCCATGTTGCTTCCTTTCAAATCATCTCCAAGGATCTTACATCCTTTCTCATAATTAGCAACTCTGAAAACATTCATCCAGATAAACATATACATATGAAAAAAAGGTACCTCAGTGATGATCTTTCACCATGACATCTTCCTATAGGCATTGACATCCTTTATTCATATTGACACATCTCCTAATGATATGCTTTGTCAAGGGTCTTCTTATTTACCAAACTTCTGTCAGAGTCTACATATCCTCCCAGGAGATCTCCTAGTCACATATTTTTGGCTTTCGGATTATAACTGCCTCTTGACATGGTTGCATTTCATGATCTCTTCCTTTTTGCACATTCTTCATTCCTAGGAATTTACCAATTTTCTAGTTTCTCGTTCATATACAACCACCTCATATTCCATGAGGACATATTATGTTGATTTCATTTTCCAGTGCACCAAGATATTCTTCTTCATAGATCATACTTCTAAATATGGAAGTTTATTACCTGCAACCATATGACATGACTTCACAACATCCAATGCCAACATATAAATATATATATACCTCATATCTTTTTCCCTTGAGTCATCGTGTAGAAATTTATCTAGAATGAAGAGCTTCATTCCCTTGGCCTACTCCATCAATATGTCATCACATCCCAGAATTATGTTTCCATGATGACCCTTGATGTTGATGACTACTTTCCATTAGTAATGTTATCAGAGAGGTTTTCCTAAAGCTGATTCACCAAGAGCTCCTAACATGCCTTTTATCATGATGCTATAATATACATTGCTTCCTATCGTACTATTTTACAACCAACAGAAATCCCTTAAAGGAGAAGATGATCTCAATCATAGTAGAGATCCTTTGCTTCTTCCTTCTTAGATTTTTTTACATCAGGTTCTTCCCTCACATTTGAAATATGGGCTTCTTCCCTTTTCCTCTTGTCCTTGTGAGCTTTAGGACAATCTCTTTTATCATGCCCAAGTTCATTACATCCAAAGCATCGTACGTTGTTCATGTTTCTTCTTTTATTCTGAGGACCAAATTTTCCGAATCTTCCTTTCTTCTTGTATGTGGCTGCAAAGGCTTGAATCTCTTCACTTGCTCTTGTATCAGCTTTGGCTTTCAGTATTGTTTCCTCTATTTTACATAGAAACGATAAATCATTGAATGGTGTGGCTTCTTTATTCCTGTATAAACTTGAAGTGAAGTTTCCCCATTCCTCTGTAGAGGATTCAACACCATGGTAATCTATTTTACATAGAGACCATAAATCATTGAATGGTGTGGCTTCTTTATTCCCGTATAAACTTGAAGTGAAGTTTCCCCATTCCTCTGGTAGAGCATTCAACACCACGGTAGTCATCTCAGTGTCAGATATTACTTCTCCCATTTCCTGCAGTTGATCTCTTATTTAAGAAATCCTCATAAAGTATGGAGTGATTCCTTCTTCCTTTGACAATTTCATTTTATATAGTTCTTGTCTCAGAGAGATTGCTTCTCCTGCAGTACTCACAAAAAATAGCTCCACTAGTTTCTCATATATTTCTTTAGCAGACATTAATTTTCATACAGAAACTAATTAGAGAGTCCTTAATGAATTCTATGAGAATCCTATGGGCTCTAATTTCTCCCTTCATGTACTTGGCATGAGCTGGAGCATCTTCTTTTGGGGGTTGGATTGTAGAACCTTCGATATATTTCATAACTTCATCTTCAATTAAACTCAAATATGTCCTCTTCTTCCATGCACTAAAGTTTGATAGCCCAACTAGCTTGTTGCTCTCTTTAAAATAAGTCATTTTGACAGATTTAAGTAAGGTCATAGATACTTACTTGAGTAGAGTGGCTTGCAACTTCCTTGATGACGTTTGGAGATGAAGTCAAGAGTTTCTTCTAAGATAGAAATTTTCAATGCAGGAGTTCTTGAATCCTTGATGATAAAGGATATCTTCAGAAGTTGAAGTCCTCCTTCTAACAAAGTCTTGAATGTGAATCTTTGATGGCAAATATTACTTTCTTGATTGAGTTGATCCTTTAAATGAGATAGGAGATCTTTCTTGAAGTAGCTAGAGAGTCTTCCTTTGCAAACTGATTTTTTTTTTTTCAATCCAAACTTTGATCTTCATTTCCTGGGGTGTCTCCTTTGTCAAGCAACCCTTGAGTTTAGCACCTTAGCTTTGATTCCACGTTGAGAATTTGGAGGGCTGGTGTTTATTACAAATTCTCTTCTTGATAACTACTTGTGAGCTTACTTGAGGTTCTTATGTCTTCTCTTCTTTATATTATTTAGTATTTCATCAAGTCAATTATCAAAATACACAAGACACAAAGTTAGGCTCCTAGAGCCAGGGCAAAAGCTCTCTCTCTTGGAGAGAAAAACCCGCAAATAATTCTTCTTATAGATCTTCAAATGACAAGTACCATGACCAAGAATCAGATCCTTGACCTATTTAAGCTTCCAAGACCTTGAAACAACTTCTTCAAACTTGATTATTCTCTTCTTCACCAATCTGCACTCGTACTAGAGAACTCGGTCTCCAAGATTCGCTTCTTATTACTCAGTCAAATATTGGAACTGACTTATCTTCACCTAGCATACACTTGCAACTGTATTGTAGTTAGGAAGGTAAATCACAGATTTACCTTCCTCACTCTTACTCTCCTTTAAAACTGCTTTCTTCTTTTGGTCACTGTTTTCACTTCATGAATTGTAGGAGTGTACGGAACCATAGCCTTCAACCAAAATTCCCTTAACGTTATATATATATTTCATGACCTTTGTTTAACTCTCTAGTATCCACATTGTTGTTCCTCTAGAATCTGCACTTGCTGTTCAGAGTGATCCACATTCACTGTGCCTGCAAATACCATTCTTGATTAGAGGTGAATCCACATTTACTATCCCTTCAAACACCTGCACTTGATCATACCAATCCGTACTTTTTGGCTCTTGAAATCTGCACTTGTTTGCTCTTGAAATCCGCACTTCTTCACCCAGAACAGTCCGCACTCCTTGACCCGGAATAGTCCACACTTTTCTACCGTGGAAATCACAGAGAGATCCGCAGTCTGTCTCAGGAAATTTCAGAATTTCTTTGTGTCAAATAGGCTGCAGGTGATGTTATATATACAGTGCCCAGTCTGACTTTTAGGCCGAACCTTCAACAAACTTTTAGGTCGACTTCAACAAAGATTGTAAGCTGACTTTAACACATTATTTCTAGTGTTGAATAAGGGCTGTCTTGAGGGTTGTTAAGAGCTTGTATTCAACGTTGTTTGAGGGCTGTTAGGTGCCCTTCTTCCACAAGGTCTTGGAGCATATTCTAGACTAGATCCTTCATGAATATGACACTTAATTATATTTTATGCTTAGAAGGCTCAAAACTAATAGACATCAAGAAAAAGTCTATTTACATAATCAATTTTGCTCATGAAACCTATGAAACAAGTACAAAAAAATACATTTTATTATGTTTGTCCTCTTCTTTACATAAATACACAATTACTTAGTCAACATAAAAACCGACCTAGTTACACTTTTCAACATGCCCTTTCAATGGAATTTGGATTGCACTATCCTGTTCTCTAATCTGCAACAATTACTTGGAATAATGAGCGCTATACACTTAATGGAGCAAATGATGCGTGGAAGGTATAAGACGAGAGGTTACAATCTTCAAAATGAGTGTAATCACGTTAAAATACTCTCCAGGTTTGAACATGAGTCAAGGCATTCATTTTCGAATGCAACCCAGAGGTCGCACCTTTCTGCTGTAATTTTCCTAGAGGTCACACTTTCCCACCTTCCACTTGTGTTTTGGATGATTTCACTTTCACAAGGAGACTTAGAGACGTATCACAAGAATTGTGACTTGAATCACCGCCAATGCACAAGTCGTGCCCGACAGACTCAGAGACGCAATCGTGAGTGCAACCTCCATCACTAGCGACTGTTCCACCTCCATCACCAACGACTCTGTGACCTCCAACAAGCCATTCCTTGTAAATAAAGACAAACCAAGCGCATTTCTTGGACTATTTACTTATAGTGGATGAAGGTGCTCTGAAAGGTTGAATAAACAGGGTTGCAATCACTGAGACTCGAGGATGCCCTAAGCAGATTGGTATCATAACTTCTGGTGACTACAATATTGCAACATATGGATGTCCTTTCGCACTGTCTGGCTGCTAACAAATTTGCACAAAGAACAAAGTTACAAACGCTTCCACAACTGCATAAAATGAACAAAATGAAATTAAAATACTCTGAAAGGTTCCAACTTTATAAGGCTCGCTGCACGTATGTATCTGGGTTGGGCTCACTACATAGAAATTAATTGATTGTGTGAAAACTGGAGAGTATATGCACAATAAATATTGATTCCTAGATGTGTAAATCGCTACAAAAAGAATCCACATTCATCCAGATTTGATGGTAAAGTATATATTTTTCCATCCGAAGTAATATTGATGCAAGGAGCGCAACTAGGTCATACGTCAGGTCGCAAGATCGCAATGGAGGCCCCAAGTAACAGGCCCAGAAACTGATACCAATCTTATTTTGTGACTCGACGACCTATTCCCGAACTACTAAGTTGCAGAGTGTCACTTGACAAAGGCATTTTTTTATGCAGTCTCACCTATGTGCGAATTTGCGACCATTCCAAGGTCGCATCTCACGCATGCAAACCACAACCAGGAAATGCAACCTACAAAGTGCTGTGACTATGCGAGTTACCAAGTCGCATAAATTGTTTGCAACCATTCTCAAGGTCACAGATTCACGCTTCTGAACACCATACAAATGATCGGTAAATGCACCTACAGAATGATGCGATTATGCGACCATTCTTCAAGTCGCCATCCCACAAGGTTGCATACCCATGAAGAGGTCGCAATTTTTCCTGCTAGTCACATCCTAGGCATCCTTCATACAAATCATGGAAGATCCTCACTCAAATATTTTCATGACAAGAGGCATGGCAGGGGTTTCTATTGCATAGTGTTATTGACAGAAATGACCTAAATGATGCATGAACGATGTTCATATTGTAGCATTAAGATGTGTAACACCTTTGTGGCGATTTAGGTTTTGGGAATGGGAAGCAATTAAAGAGGTGGATTATTCTTATACCAACTTGGGAAACTTATATTACATTTATCAAACCCTTGAGGCTTTTATTGACAATGATTAATGATCAGAATCAGCTAAGGAAGCTCGTAGACATAGCAAATGACGTCATCCATTTTTGTAGTACTATGCGCCTTGGCTCTGCAAAGCAGTGGAACTACATTCAACACTCATTCCATAGTAGGCCCATGGACAAAACATTGATTGAAGAAGAGCAATAAGACCCTATGAAAGACACTCTCTCTTACAACACAGTGGCACAACATTTGACTACACAGGGGTCTAAATTAATTATTTATTAATGTCATTCTTTCAATTAGTTGACTATATTTCCAATATCATTCTATCTAACCAATGTAATTTTCTTGCAGGTAGAAGAAAGGAAACAAGATGCTGGTATATGAAGAGGGATTAGGGTTTCTCATGAAGCTTACAAAACTAGGGTTTCCTTCAACAAGCAAGATGGTCCCTTACAAGTTCCAAGAACCTTTCAATAAACTCAAAGGCACATCACTAGAAGATGGATGAATGCAAGTGAGGCATAGTGGCAAGAAAATAGGCATGTCTCAGGATCGAGCATCCACACCATTACAACATATGGGAAACACACATTCTAAGGTTTCCAAGAACCCTCTACATCCTCTGCCTCTCTCTCCTTCATCGTAATGTAAATATCACCCACCATAATGTTAACAGCTATGTTAAGACTGATTTGAGCATGTAACAATCATTAGGTCTGAGAAAGAAGTGAGTAAGCTCAAGAGTCATGAGAGTAGGTGAAATGTCATGAGGGGAGGTCAAGGGTCATGGTAGGTGAATAGTCACCTCATCTCTATAAATGTGCCATTATGCCTCATTGTAAAGGGACTTTGAGCACTTGAATTAGGCTAGGTTTAGATAACTTATGTGTGCTTGAGAGCTAGAGGCACTCATCTCTTGGCAGCTAATAGAGTGAGTTGTAGTGAGGCTAGGGTTTTGTATTGGGAAATTATATAAGCAACCCATGTTCCACTAATGGTTTTTGACCAATTGCAATATATGTACTTGAAGTTGCAACAACATTAATAAGATGTTCTTCATGTTTGGCACTGATTCCCATGCTCACTTATGGTGGTTGTATGATATTTTCACTGTATTTGTATGTGTGCTTTCATATACATAATATTTTATGGATTGGTTAATAGTTGTTGCATGTATGTTTTGCTTTCGAATATGTGTTTAGTTATTTCTCGCCATGCCGATGATCTATTGTGAACTAGTTTTCAATTAACCTCTGACATGTTCTTAGTCATGTATGTTTGATTGGGTTTTGGCTCACTGATTCCTACCATGGAATACTCCTTATTACTCTTGAGACTTTCTTGTACCTCTTTCTGCAGTTTGTCAATCTTGGGTTGATTTTGTTTCATTGTCTAGGAATTTAATTCTTGTCCCCACTTTGACACCTTCTCGTTTGGAAACCAAGAGCGAAACATTCACAGTGGCAACCGGGCCCACATAACAGATAGGGCTCCTATCCCAAACGAGGTGAGATCTAATTGGGACCTTACACCAGGGATACCCCCCTATATGTTGGTGGTACATTCTAGCCCGTCAAAAAAATTGGCGCTAGAAGGAGAGTTGGATGACAAGCTGTGCCCGTTGAGTCTGTTCTGAACCTCTTATATAGAATGTCTCATCCTAAAATATTACTCAGAGGGTGTTTATATAGTTTTTCCATTTGTTAATTTTCAATCCCCAATGAGCCCCTCTATCACTTGTCTTAGTTAATGTTTTATGGTGAGAATGGATCATCCATAAGCAAGCACTTTTCTGATTTTCTTAGGTTTTGTGAATCTTACGAAATGGATGATGAAGATTTTTTTTGTGTTCTTTTATCCCTCACCCTTGAAGGTCACGTCAAGCAATGGTGCCACATGTTTACAACAACTTCCATCCAATTGTTTGAGCAACTCATTATTAAGCTCCGAAAAGCTTTTGACATGTACGATTTTCAATATGTGTTTAGAAGGATAAATAAGCTTAGAATGAAACCCAAAGAATCATTAGAGGATTTTACTGCTAGGCTCGTTCATCTTTGTTTTATATTCATCGAACGAGATCTCGATTGGGTGTATTTAAGTGAACAATTTCAACTGTTGGTTCTTGTTTCTTTCCAACAACTTCAATCTGAAACAAATCCTGATTATTATGATCAATGTTGCAAACATCGCGATCGAGATTAAATCAGTGAGGAGAAAAAATTGGAAAAAATCGTAAAAATCGGGAAAAAATTGGTAAAAATCGGGAAAAAATCGGCACATAGAAAAATATTCATTTTTTTTCAATTTTTTTAATATCTAAAGCATCCATAGCATAAAATAAATGCATTGACACATAAATATGAAAAAAAAACTAATATATAATATGTGTAATATCATGTCTAGTGCTACATCACACATAAAACTGAATCATGTCCTGAATACTAAGTCCTGAGTCTCAAGAGTCAACTCAGCCTCAAAATATCAAAAAAAAATATAACAATGTATCTCATATCATGAGTCATAATGTCATATACAAAGGAATGCACCATATAACCTATGGTCCTATACTACTGATTTCCTCTACCCCTCTTGCGAAAAAATTTAACAGATTTCCCTCTAGATGAAGAAGATGGTGGGGCTAGCAATGGACTCTGTTGTGCTCTAGAAGTAGAACCTGAAGCACCAGAACGGGAACTTGAAGCACCAAGAGCTAAAGGAGGCAGACCACATCCTCTACCTGTAGTAGGGGTAGGTGGTGTGACCTCCTCCTCCTGCTTTTCCTGCTACTGCTGCTCCTCCTCCTCCTCTGCCCCCTCCACTACCTCCTGCTTTATCCAATCAGGGGCTGACTCCATGATAGGCCTCTCAACCTCAACCCTCCATTCAGCAGTGGTGTCAATCACATCTAAAGAGATGGCCTCCATATCAGGTGTCCTCTCAAGTTGTCTCACCCACAATCTAAGATTGCAGTAGACGTAAACCATGTCATTGAGGCATTGGGACTCCAACCTGTACAAGGCTCATAAATTAATAAATCAAAAATATATTTTATAAACAATAAATTAATAATTATAAAAAAAAATTATTTAATGAATTCAAAAAATCAGTTGGAATATTTTAAGTTTTTAACCTGTTGCACTTTTTGGTGTGTATTTTTTCAAATACATTCCAGTTGCGCTCGCATCGTGAAGAGCTACATGTTTGGCTGAGTATTTTAATGGCAAGATTTTGGAGTTTTGGTAATCTGCCACCGTAGCTCCTCCACCATGCATCTACAGGTTACAAGTTACAACAAATAAGATAAACTTATAAAGTTACAAACATAAGAAAAATTTTAAAATGATGAAAATCTTACTTTGCATTTTAGTAGTCCTATCCTGGATAGCCATGTCAAAGCTCAATGTGCCACCTGCCATTCTGTATACCTCAATTTCTTTGGATATCTCTGAACGTTCTGATGGAGATGGCACCATATTCTGAACAAAAGAGAAAAAAGCCATCCATGACCTCAACATCAAATATGAAACGACATGAGTAAGAAAATTTGGGGTTTAGGAAGATCCCTGCAGCATGAATGGGATGATAGAGTGTGTTGTTCCATCGGTCATCAATCACTTCCCATACAAGAAGTTGTTTCTGAAACCCCCCATCACCCTTATCATCATAGTAGCTGTGAATGGCTTTTTTGGCCATATCCACGACCTCATACAAGTAGCCCATTGTGGGCTTCTCTCCATCAACCAATCTAAGAACCTTTACCAAAGGTTAAGTAACGCTGCACAGCTTTTGCACTCCCGCCTAGAAGCTTTCCTGATATGAAACCAACCTGTAGATGGCCTCTCCTCTAGTTTGCGGCTGACAGTCAAAGCACGCCACTCCTCTGAAAGAAACATTCTCTTCAAATCCCACATAGAATTCAAGAGGGATTGAAGAGATATGAAACTAGTGGAAAATCGTGTAATAGCAGGGCGCACTAACTCCTTCTTGTTGGTGAATGTTCTCATCAAATGAAGCACATATGCATGATTATATATAAATTTTGTAATACTCTTTGATGATTCTACAATATCTTTGAAAAAATCAATCTTTCCTATGTCCTCCAATATCAAATCAATGCAATCTGCAGCACAAGGTGTCCAAAATATGCTCGGATGCTTCTCCATAAGCATCTTGCCAGCAACAACATATTTTGTAGCGTTTTCCATTATGATTTGGACAAAATTTTGGGGACCCACCTCCAGAATGAACACATCCAATAAATCACATAATAATCGTGCATCTTTGACATGTGCAGATGCATCAACAGATTTCATAAACATTGTCCCCTTGGGACAACTGACCAAGAAGGTAATAAGGGTCCTACCCTTTTGATCAGTCTAACCATCTGACATCACAGTGCATCCTGTGACTTCCCAGGATGCCCTTAACTCGTCCAATCTCTTGGTGCAATCAAATTTCTCATTTTGAAAAATGCGCCCTCTAAAGTCATCATATGAAGGGGCTTTGTATCCTGGGCCAACAACAGTGATAGCATCAATCGCAGCCTGATAAAATGGATTGTTCCTGGCAACACGGAAAGGAATATCACTCCAAAAAAACAGTTTTCCAAATAACCTGCCAGCTTCTTCCTTCTCCTTTTTTTTAATAAGTGAGGAGATAGATGGTTGTGCACCGGGAGTGGTTATAGGAACAAAATATGAGGAGGAAACTATGGGGTTGGATGTAGAAGATGCTGATGCTGAAGAACCACTACCACTCTCATGGTCACTTCTAAATCCTGATATTTGAATCCTCAGAGCTGTCTTGCTGAGTTTAGTAGTTTCTATTTCTTCTAATGGTTTGATGGCTCTTCGGATGATTTTTGGATTGGTATTTGTGCAAGGCCCTACTTCATGTCTAGGAATTTGTGCCAGGTGGTATTTCAATCTGTATACCCCCCCTGTCATGTGTTGACCACATAACTTGCAACTCAAGTTTGATCGGTCAAACCCCTGATCAGGTTCACCAAATTCCCATAAATGATCCAATTTACTTGGCATGTTTGCAAATTTGTTTAAATCTTGAGTCTTGAGTTTTACTGTAAGATGAACTTTGAACTTTGAACTTTGAAATTTGAACTTAGGGCACAAGAAAAATTGCAAGTTAAAAAATAAAATAAAAAAATTACAATTTTACATACAACATTTTGATTTTTTCACAAAAAAAAAACCCTCAACTCAATGTAAAAATAATGAAAAAAAATACATGTCGAAACCCAAGTAAAAATAATGGAAAGAAACTAGGAGCACAAGAAGAAATATAAAAAATAAATTTAACAACCAATTTTTTGCATTTTTGACCAAAATAAACCCTCTCCTCTCAATAAAAAAAACAAAAAACAAAAAACAAAAAACAAAAAACAAAAAACAAAAAACACAACCAAATTCAATAAAAAATGATGAAAAATACATGGGTGATAGAAACCCATGGAAGAACAAGAAAAAAACAAAAAAAAATGGTCAAATTTGATGCCCATACCTGGAAAAAATGTTTTGCTGAAGAAACTTGGTCCAAATTCGAATTTTGTTGACTTGGCTTGCTAAAATCCTTCACTTTTGTCCTCTCTTGCCCTTGTAGATCACTTATCCTCCTCCTTATCTCTCCTTCAGTCCTTAGCTATCCTTAGCAAACCTATGACTGCAAAAATGAGGTAAAAAAAATAAAAAACGCATGTTAAAAGGACACTATTTTGAGGCCCCACGATTTTTTCATATCGGATCGCAATTTTTTGGAGATTTTTTCAAACTCAAAAAATCACCAGTTATATTGCCTCTACGAAAAAATTGCGATGTTCGCTTCTTTGATTATGAGTATCATGATAATCTGCAAATTACAAATTGTCCAGATCTTGCCCCTAATCTTGTCTTGCTTATCTCTCTGAGTCGGGAACAACTTCAAGCCATTGAGGAGAAAATTACTGCTTGTGAAATTTCTCATCCTCCTCCTCCTTTGTTACCTAACTGAGTTTTGGTCCCAAATAGTTTAGGTGATGAAAAATTCTTGCATGGAAATGAACTAACTTGTATCGCCTCCGAACCTCTCATACATCATGTTGAATTCGAACCTAAATATCAAGTTAATATAACACCTCTCCCTGCTAATGAAACCAAGCTCGATTCCATTAAGAATATGCCTTAGTCTATTCCTAAACTTCATTCACCAGTTGGCAATGACCTGGGTCTTGTCTCATATAAATTTGACTGTCCTGTAAAACCCACAATCCATGACATGCATGCAAATTCAATTCTCCATCTAGCTGAAACTAATGTGCTGGATGAGAGTCCTGGTATGATTGGTGCCTCTTCATCCAAACCATTCATCCATTATACCTTGGTTTATTTCATGAGTCTATAACACCAATGATTTGAACAAATCATTCAGAACTTTATCCTTATGGTGTTGGTTGCAGTGATGTACATGAGGGTGATGTTTTATAATTACAATATTGTTGATTTATGGTAGCATCAGATGTGCTCTAGCTTTGTAATTTTGTATATAGGCTAAGACACATGTATTCCATAATACCCAGAAAAGATTTTGGAAAGTTCCACTTAGAGATGGTTTAATTAAATTAATTAATTGTTTTTTAATGTTTTCCTAAGTCTAAAATTAGGGAAACTGATTAATTAAAGGGTATTAATTAAACTCAGTGTGAATCTTCTAGATAAAGTCATGGATCATCTCCCAGTTAATCTTAGCCCTTGATTATGTTTTAATCTTGGCCGTTGAAGGGTCAACGAAAGATTATAAGAAGGAGGGTGAGGGCCCTATGGAAAACACACATTGAAAATTTGGCATTTTCGAGCTTGTGAGAGAGACACAGCTTTTTGATCAAGATTGACTCACTAAGGCAGGGTTTGCTATGTGAATTCGATTCAGTGATCAGTTCCCGAGAGGGGCAGATGCAGTAACTGGTCAGGAGGACCAGGAGTACATTTCAAAGAGAGAGGCAACAATGACGCAGTAGAGGCAACACAATCATCTCGAGGGGTGACGCAGTTCCTGAAGGGAATCACGCAGAAGTGACGCAGTGCCTTTTAGATTTAGTCCGGAGATAGCTGGAAGCTGGGGTTTCTGAGCCAGGAGGGCCAAAACTTAGTTCTAAATCAGCTTGATCATTTGCAGAGGAGGAGGTGACGCAATTCCAGAGTTTGCCCACGTAGTATCAGCGTAAGCATCATGAAGAGGCAGAGAGGGGCTTCACCAGCGCTGTTCCGAATAAGCCAAGGACTTGTAGAGTGAGGTATATCTCACATTTCTTCTGTTGCCGAGATTTTCTCTAAAGGGTGAGCCAGATATTAGCACCCTAGTTGTACTCAAGATTCTGCTGCTTAACAATAAAAACCCTCAGATCTGCTTCATTGATTTGCCTGAGTTGGGTTTTTCTTGGGACTTAGTCCAAAAATAACTGTTTCAAATGTGGATGTTTTTCATTGTATTTTTTTCATTTGTTTTCAACAGTTAGATTTATTCCGCAGCATTATTTGTGTAGACTGCTTTAGTAATTACTTTGATATTTCACTGTAATGAAATAATTATGGAAAATCATATAAGTAATTCATATTTATTGCAGTAGGAATCCAGATTTAGGATTTTTCACAAATATGAGAATGATGAATCTCCTGTTCCTGATCTCTTCCATCTGTAGTATTTAATCGGTCAAGAAGGAGACCTTGCATCTCGACAAATTCAATATGGTTCTGTCATTGATTCGTCTTCACTTTGAATCCAAGAGGAGCCTTATGTTCGAGATACCCAACCTGATTGAATTGGTAGCTTCAGCATTTATATTATAATGAAAATATATTCTCCCACACCTCTGATGATTGTCATCCGTATCCATATGTCGATCCTATAAAGCCACCAGAATTTTATGACTCACCTTTTGAAGGCTCAGAGACTCACATGTTGAACTACCAATCTATCAATGTTCGAACATATGATCAAATTAAAAATATATTCACTGATAGTTGTCTTGAAACAACTAAGGATGATCACATGCATTCACCTGTTGATCTCACAAAACTACTGATATTCAATGGCTTGTTGTTTGAAGGTTTTAATATTTGTCAAGACAATGAGGCACTTCAACTTCTGCTGATGGTTATGTTAGGTCCTCACATCCTTGACAAAATCCATGGAAATTTTAAACTAGGGTTTTTGCGCTTGAATCCTTCGATATCTTAGATATATTTTGCGAAAAATCCTCTTTTCAAAGTCATCAAGTTGATATTCCTCCACATCATGATGGGATTTCTTTGTAGGATATTATCTAGAAAATCCCTATGCAAGCAGGCGACATATTTCCTCGCTTGCACTGTATTTAGGGTTAAGCATGAATTGACGTGTGTCATGCCTGGATTATCATAGATTTCAAGTACATATTTTTGTTTATCAGGATTGGATTGCTGTTTGGCTTGAATAGTCTTACCTGACACGTTTTCCTGTAAATAGAAATGACCTTCTTGATGTTGTGCATGTTTCACATGTAAGCATTGTGATTTTTTCACAACTCTTTATGTCGAATCTAATCGTTGACATATTTGTCTTTGCAGGTCGGGAACTGCTTTAATGGCTGCATTGGAAATTTGAATTCACCTAACCCGATATCTTCTTTGGTTAAATGAGGGTTTTAGGTTTAGGCTAGCTAGGGTTTGTTAATTAAAGTTTACTTGTCCAAGTTTTCTAATTAAGGTTTATTTCCTAGGATTTGCTTTATGGTTTAAAATATATTATGCTATGTTTTCCTTACTGTAGGTAATTTAGTTTTCTGCATTATGATTTTCCAGTAGCTTGCATTCATATTCTTTCACTGCTCGTTGCTGCATAGTGTGCATAACATCTTTGCATGGTTATTTTATCTGAAATTAGCTGATTTGTTCTGTACATTTACACAAAAAAACATTGCATTGCATCATAAGCCCTACCTACTGCATTACATCATGAATTTGCCTTCTGGCGCAACATATACTAGTCGTTGACCTAGGCTTGCATTTTTCCCTATGTTGCATACAAATGCACGAGCCTTCACGAACCTGGAGCCTCCGATCATGTGATGCTATGACTAGATTTATCACACCTCTTTACAAATTCTCAAACCATAAAGGGATTAATTTTACCTCTTCACACATGTTGAAACCCTAGAAAAGCTTCCTTGGTCACCTTTCCATAGTATTAAAACCATAGCCCTAATAATCGTGTTTCGCTGTGATGGTTACTCCAAGAGGTCGCTTATTTTAGAACCGATCATCAAAGTCACATCCTAGACATCTTTCCTACGAGTCTAACTAATTAGCTTGGAAAATACGAATATGTTGTTTGTGGGGAACCATAATCAATTTGAATGACCTATACCCATAACCTGAACCCTGTGCTCAACATGGTCTTGAATATCTCAATGAATTGTTTTCATTGTTTACTTGCTAACTCAAGATGAGATTTGGAAGCTTGGCATGAGGGAAAATCTAAATAAAAATATCTTTCAGTTTATTTCAAACTAGTAACAACCTCTCTTGCTCGTAAAATGAGTTAGGATTGAAATTAAATAAAAAGGTAAATGATTGAGAAAGGCTTCCTACGTAGAGAGGTGATGCAACGAATTTGTTGGGGTACTGACCAAAATCACTGGAAGTGGAGCAACATTTGTGATTTCTTGGAGTGAATCCACTGAGGTACTGTCCAAGCCTGCTTGCAGTGGAGCAACGCCAGAAACCATATTTTTAAATTCTGAATACAATAAGTTATCTTCCTTGTTTTATGCATCATCATTAACTACTAGCATGCACGAACTGCTAATTTGGTGTTTAATGATTAACCTAACTTAGCTAAGACACAGAGGAAAGGCACATTTGTAAAGGTTGAGGTAACACAAGTTGTACACATAATGATTTTTCAATATTTCCTCGCATTATCATTCAGACTCAATCGATTGTAGGGATGCACCCAGAGATGATGGATTCTACCAGTGGTTCACCAATTGTTGTAGCCGCTACAACAACACCTAAAATTTCAGGTATATTCAAAATTTTGGGTCCCACTCTACTCGCCCCGAGCCGTTAGCGTTTTGATCATGTTTCTCAACTAGTTACTCTCCCTGCGACCCTTCTTATCAAAGCCTGTTGATGTGCCCATTCACAGTTTACATATTGAATCCACATATCATATTTTGTCTCAGCTACTAACCTTATGACTGCATTATGGTTTTGAAGGTTTGTCACTTCATTGATGGGTTAAGAGTCTCCGATAAATTCAAAACTTAAATTTCCATAATAATCATCGCTAATTAGTGCAGGCACTATGTGTGGACATAAAATACTTCAATCAAGATTTCATTATGTTGACCATACTAGGGTTTCAGAGAAACCCTAAATTGGAAAAAGAGTTACCCCCTTCATGCTTTAACCTAATTCACATGTCTCTAGGGATACATTCTCATTTGCATCACACGACATTATGGTGAGAGGCATTGCAGAACATATTCCCCTAGGTTCTTGACTGGTCCTACACCTCAACATGTGCATTAGGGTTTGCGAGAATTTAGGGTTTGAAAGACTATGGTTTTTTCCATATATTATAAAACCCTAAGTTATCATGGCCAAGAATCTAAGGTTAAACCTAATTCTCTTGAGCTTCACTTTGGCTCACATTATTCAACTTGCTCTCCACCTAGTTTTAATGGTTCTCAATGGCATCGATCACATCCATCATTCCTTTAATGTTCATGGACATAGGAATTTATTTCCCAAGATAAGGTTTGTTTATGCATGAGAGATTAAGCTGCCAAAGCTTGGAATTCCGCTTCATATGTTAATCACTTAGAGAATGTTTGAGCAAGTTGAGTCATAATGGTTTACAAAATCACCCGAAAATATCTAGTGTAATCATTGCAATATTTACTTAGGTTCAGGGTAATTTGATCATGCTCGTTAATGTCCTTAGTGTGTCGCTAAAGTCTACTATTTGATTGATAACCTCACCTTTATATTGAAAACATGAAATACCATTGGATATTGACACCCTAGAGTCATAAAGGACTTATTATTTGCACAAGTATTTGAATTATTTTATATTGTGACTCATACCTTCTTGCAATATGGCGCTGCAAGCCTTTACTTTGACCATCAAGAGAGGACCACCAAGTGAAAAGAAATAAAAATTTGTTGGTTGACACACATAAAGACTCTCCACCATACGTATATTACCTCACATAGTCATGGAGTGGCTTGAGTTAAACTGTGATGGTGCTATCATACTCTATATGGGATGTAGGTGTTGATAATCTTCTTATGAGGTTGATGTGTGAGCATATGGAAAAACCAACTCGGATCTTCAGTGACAACATCACCAAATTATGACATCTCAATGAAGATAGGGAGCACTGAAGGCATCAAGCACAACTTTATGGCCTCAACCACATTGGTCAGGCATACACGTCCCTGTTTGCATCTATTGCTCACCAATAGGGGATTTTTTTAGAACAGTGAATCAACAGACCAATGACATAGGGGATTTTCTCATCTTAAAATGGAAAGAAAATCAACAACAACGGTTGAAAATGGAAAAAAAATATCAGGTGATATGGAAACCAAAAATTTAGGTCAAGTCAAAATTGTTTCAACAGACAAAACAAGGAAGTGGATTTGGGTAAATGCAAAGCAATATCAGGGCATTTAAAGGCGTAGGCTTTCTCGCCTCAAATGGGAACAAGGGAAAAGACAAAGAAAAAGAAAACAGTGCCAGAGAAAGAAAATACGTAAGAGCAATATAAATAAAAAAGAGTCAACCATTTACAGTCCCACATCCACACCTCTCACATGGTCATAAGATCTCTATGTCGAAGAACTGATGAGGGCTAGGACAAGGCTGGAGATTTTGGAAGCCAAATAACAGGAAAGGGACTGTAAAATTTCAGAGATCACATTTGCAAATCAATGTTTAATGGAAGGTAATATAATTTTAAAAGAACAGGTAACAATGTTACAAGAGGCTCTAGAGATAGGAAAGCAAGAATGGAAAAGCATGAGCACATCGTGGAAAACCATGACAGGATCAAGGGCAACAAACAATGATGTGATAATTTCTAAAGCAACTCGGGTAGATACACACGTATCTCAACAAACAGAGCTTTCAAAAGAGATGACAAAAAATAACAATATGGATGGCGGTCCAAAAGAAATCAAAGGTAAAGTTGAAGACACTAATGGTTACATAAGGAAATGGGAAGAAGAAAATGCAAGTGCTCGTAGATCACAAGAAAGAGAATACAAAGAAAGAAAAGACAGGGAAACAAACTTTATTATCAGGGGAATAAGAGATTATGGGAGGAATGAAAGTACTCTCAATTTGACAAGGGACTTTCTGAAAGAGAAATTACATTGGAAAGGGAAAATTTGCCAAGCAAGGAGGGTGGGGAAGATATGTGAAGAGAGGCCTCGTCCCATAAAAGTCACCATGGCAACTGTGCAAGACAAACACCATTGTATTGAGCAAAAATAAACTCTTGAAAGGCTCACACTTATTCCTAGATGAAGATTTAACCAGTAAACAACAAGAGGAGAGAAGGAAAGAAGTGAAGAAAATTAAGGCAACAAGAAATGAAGGGTAAAGGGAATGGTTGTACAATGGTAAAGCAATTATTGCAGTGTTTGGGACTCGAGACAAAACATGGCAGCAAACTGACAGTAAATACAAAATAGAGAATTCGATAATAGGGAGGAAAACAACAAGAGAAACATGAATGGAAATGGGTGAAGACTCAAAGTTTAGTCCTATGTGTCAAACTGCGTAGCAGTCAAATCCTACCCAGGTATACTTAAGTTTAGTTTGTTGGAATTGTAGAGGCTACCCTTGGAGGAGGGGACCTGGGTTAGGGCCTATTGTGGAAGGTAGATACACAATTTGTCTCACATAAACTCATGAACATGATGGTCACAAAACTCCTGTGTTTGACGGTTATTTGAAGTTAGCAGTTTGGAACAAGGTAGCAGAAAATGGCAAAGGGTATGGGAGAGTACTAGTTTTAGTGAAAGAAAAGGAAGGCTGTCACATTCAGTTGATGAAAGAAGATGAAAATAAACAATATTTATGGTTCAAAATATCAGAGAATGAGAATCACATAAGAATTGCAACATGCTATTTCGCCCCTCAAGTCTCAAAAATTACAAAAATAAGGGGCTAGACAAAAAATATCTGTATGCAGCTTTAAAGTAAGATATTTTTTCACACTATCAGCAGGGAGAAGTGATTTTAGTTGGTGATTTTAATGCTAAAACAACAAATCAGTAAGCTAGTATTCTCTGTTGCAAAGAGGATCAAAATTTTATTTGTCTCACTGAAGAGGAGAATCCCCAATGGGTGAGATGTTCAGAAGATGACAAAGTTAGCAATAATTTTGGAGAGGAATTTCTTACACTATGTGGGGCTTTCAACTTAATTATTTGCAATGGTTTGGATAGATGGAAAAGGTCTGGGAGCTTCACTTGCAACACATACAATGGGGTAAGTGTCGTTGATTATGTGATTTGTTCATAAATATTGATAGAAAAGATAGATGAAGTTGAGATTGGAGAGCATAATTAGAACTTAAAATCAGACCATGACCCAATTTATATGAAGTTATCATGGGTAGAAGAAATGGAGCATAAGAGAAAAACCCAATGCTCTCGACAATCACTACCAAGGGGAAAAATTCGTCTAACACAAGAAAATTGTACTATCTTCAAGACAATGCTAGAGAGATTAATTCAGAAAGAGAAAACTGGTTTCCAAAGCTTCAACAATCATGAGTTGACAAATATAATTCAAAGGGCACTTGAGAAATGCAAAAGAGAAAAAAATAGGAAATCATAATCAAATTGTTTTCCTGTAAATTCTTGGTTTGATGAGGAATGCAAAATGGCAAGGAGAACCTTGAAAAAGACAGGGAAGGATAAGATGAATGTAAAGTTATATAAGCAGATACTAAAAAGGATAAAAGATGAGTTCATGCAAACAAGGCGAGAAGAGTTAATATATCTAGGAAAGAATAACCTAAAATTTTTCTGGCAAGAATTTCAACCAAGGAAGAAGAAAATTGAAAATAATATTACAGCTAATCAATGGTTTGAATATGCAAGACAACTCTATGAGAAAGAACCAGAGGTTGAGCCTCCCTTGGGGCTCAACACAACTACAAAGCTCTTCACATTACAGGAGCTGGAGATTGGAATTAAAAAGCTGAAAACATGACAGGAAAAAGACTTAGTTGAACTTCAAGCAGAGTATCTAAAATGGGGAGGAACACTCGTGCACCGCACATCATGAAAATATTCAACAACATCATTCAACAAGGATTACCAAGAGACTGGACAACTAGCCTAGCAATACCCATTTTTAAAAGTGGAGACATTTAATAATCCATCCAATTATAGAACCATTATGATCAATCCTTTGTTTGCAAAGCTTTTTAGCAACATGGTAGAAAATAGAATCAGTAAATGGGCAGAAGTAAAAGAAAAGAGAGTAAAAGGACAAGCGGGTTTTAGGCCGAAGCATTCTACAGTGGATCACAACATCACGTTGAGATACATTATTGAAAAGGTTTGGGGGGATAAAGAATAAGTATTATGCTATTTTGTTGACTTCAAAAATGCATTTGACACAGTCCCTAGAGATAAGTTGCGGCGTAGAATGGAAGAACTTGAAATTCCTTTGCATTATAGAGCTACTGTCCATAGTCTTTATGAAGAGGTGATATCAAAATTAGAACCTCAACAGGTATTTCAAAAAGCTTTAGAAGTTGTTGAACCCTTGGTTAAACTGAGAGGGGGGGTGGGGTGAATCAGTGTAATGCAATCATGTTCTTATTAAACTTTCTTTTATAGTCATTAACATCATCATTTTGTGATCAACTTAATATACAATGGAATATCAATGTTAATAAGTGAGCAACAGGTATTAAGCAGAATAAATACAGAGTATCAACACATAATCATCATGCATATAGACAACAGATATAAGTGGAAACCCATAAGGGAGAAAACCACATCTTATTATTGTTGTGATGCAAAGGCAAGCTTCAACTCCCTCTCACCACCATTGTAGATCCAACCCTGAGTAGGTTCCTACCTCAATTATGTAAGCTGGCAACTCAAAGAAGCTCCAACCCTATTCATTTTCTCGTAGGTTCCAACCCGATGATAGTTCTACCTTAGCTAACTTTAACTGCTTCTATCAAGCTATAATTTGATATGGAAGCACCAATCTCCTTTATTTTCTCGCAGGCTACAACCTGTTGTGAGACTCACCTCAGCCACCATAAATTACACCGTCAGCTACAACTTGATATGGAAGCACCAACTTCCTCACTCTTTCAAAAAAAACCACATGCTGATTTACCTGGATATCAGCTCTGTTCAGTTCCTTCTTCACTGCTGTCCACCAGCCTTCATATTTGCCTTATATCATTTCTGAATCATCACAGCTTCTCTATCTGCTCGTCCTTCTTCTTACCCTCTCTGCCTCATTTTTCATTCTTTAACTTTTTCTATGCATATCTATGTGATATCATTTATAGAGTTCACCTCATGACTGTTTGCATTCCACAGGGAATTCGAAGTGAATAGCCATGACTCTTTTCCTTCCACCTTCTCGTTTTCTTGCCTAGCACATTCAGAAAAATATAACAATATGTATACATTTCAATATTACAGTGCGGTATTTCTTTGCCCTCGGAGACTTGCCATTGCATCACAAACAATATAAAAATAAATACAACTTTACATTTTTAGTTACAATAAGTATTTCAATTCAACCCATTCAGTTCTTGGCTCACTGTGTGTTTGTCTTTTCTGTTGCTGTCATATAACAGTTTTGTAGACTCTCCTGCTTTCTATGCATGTAGAATGCATTTCCCAAATTATGTTCTAAATCTGGCAGTTTTATCATTGTGGAAGCTTTCTTCAACCTTCATGGTTCAAGCCAAAATCTACTTTGCCTTCTCAAACACCGCCGCCACATTTACTAACGTCCATGCACTTTTCCCATGCGCATCACTCTGCTGGAGCTTCCGCATCAAATCGGACGGCTATCGTTGTCGACCTCCGACCTTAATTTAAAAAATTACGCGACATAGGTGGTATAGGTAGTTTTAGTATTGTGAGGCGTCGTAATATGATACGATCGCATTCCAAATGGAATAAACCGCTCACGGCCCAGAAGCTGCGCGAAACCAGTGGTATGGTTTTGCAAAACCACCTTCCTTGCGGGCCCCACTCTAATTTCCTTTGTTTGTTTGACTGGACCTTAGGTATAGCATTAATACCTTTGGAAATACATCTCTTTAATAAAACTCTTTTTTACCCATGTGAAAACCTTTGGAACATTATAATAAAGCATTCAAACCAAAGTTAATTACAATGCGAACTCATGTCATCGCATCGCAAATACAAACACTTGCCAATTCCTTTTATGTTTCGCCGATTGCGATATGTGATTGCAATCGCAACTTCGCATCGCTTCTTCATTAGTTTACCCACCAATTGTGATGTGTGCTATTCTCTCCTCCACTGCCTCTCTGCTTCTTTGCTTCCTCTGCTTTAGTTCGCTGCCTCTATTTGCTGCCCTCACTACCTCTGCTTCTATTCGCTGCCTCTGCTTTATCCGTTGCCTCTGTTCCTTTTCTGCCTTGCTGCCTTTGCTGCATTTGATGCCTCTATTTCTTCTCTAATGCTACTCCTTGCTTCTCTTTTGCTATCTCCACTACCTCTGCTTCTTTCTCTGCTTCATTTATTTCCTCTGATGTCTCTACTGCCTCTCTACCTTGGTTGTTGTTATTCCTTTGTGCTCCTTTGTCTTGATGATAATTCAGGTGCTACTCCTGTCTTCTCCTTTTCGGCGCGTCGGTTATTATTTTTTCCCTAGTGATAGTTCGTGTGCTACTTCCCCGGTTTCTTTCTCCTTTGCCATCAATGACAATATTTCCGTCAGCTTCCCTTTGGCATTGATGGCAATACACCACCAATACTCCAATATTTCTTCTTTATCTTCCTCCCCCTTTCATTCTAAAAGGTGTGTTTTGTCTTCCTCTGCCTATCTTCTTTTGCTTGCTTTTCCTCCCCCTTTGACATCAATGGCAAAGGGTTTCACATTTCCCAGTGTGGATTCTATCTTTGCATTTCCTCTCTCTGAGTTGTGTTTAGGCCCTTCTTCTTTTGAATTTATACCTTGCTGCTCCAGACTGGTGTACACGAGTTGTTGAGAGAACACTTTTGAGAATTATTGAACTTGTATATACACAGTAAGTTGATACCATCCCAAAGCACAGACTCCTTGCACTTGTATAGAGTGTAGGTGATGATAGAACAACCATATATAATCAAACTTATATAATTAGAGATGCATCATTGGACCAAAACTAAAATAATGAGAATGCTTCAAATATACTTCAGTCTCTAGTATGATCTTCATCAGAAATACATATCTGTTGAGGAATATTGTAGATGGAATATGTCTTCTTCTGCAATACACATCTGCAGTACAACATCTGTTCAATTATGATGATGCCAATATATCTTTTATAGCTGTGGTTCACCTTTCCTGCCTGTTGGTGGTGATATGAGCTAGGATGCTGACAAGGATATTACACTTAATAGCTGAACGGTCCTTGTTACTGATGTGAACAATGAATCAACCCAGAGCTTACAACTTATTGTGAGATTAGATGATATCTTTCAATCTAAGAGACCAAATGACTTTACTATTGGTACAATGTACTTTCAAAACAAACCCTTGAGGCTAGATACATTCAATGTATTGGTCAGTCTCACTTATCAACCATGCAATTTTATTTATGACATAAGGGGGTATGTATGTCAATTATCAATCTCTCTTTAAAGGTGAATTACCAGCAATTCCTTTATGCTGAAGTATGTTTTTTGATGAATCAATAACAGACTTTTGAGCTTCAACTGTAAGATTAACACAACTAGTCCTTCATACTTCCGATACTTTAACTGTTCTATCATGATGATCTTCAGCAAAACATCTTCAAGTTGTTTAATTGAAATCTCAGCAAACAGACTTCACACAGTTTTATGAATGATCTTAAGAAAGAGGCCTTGAAGATATATCTGTACCGACTTGAGGAAGGCAAGCAGCTATATCTAGAAATAGATACTGCTTCAATGCTCAATATACTACTTCAAGTGTAAACAAGATAATGATCCTTTTGCCCTTTCATTGACCCTTTTATGCTTTAAAAATGCAGATAACGCTAGGATACTACCTTGATGTACTCTTGCCATAATCCTTTGATCCTAAGGACCTGTACCATACCGCTGCTCCACTGATAACACTTGATATTCTGTTGATAGGCATGCTGCTTGTACCAAATACCAATTGATACTACTTTCACTTCAGCTCGCACATGAACCCACAGTTAAGACAACCTTCATAATTTCTACTATTGAGCTCTCCACTATTCTCAACAACAATCATCAATATACTGAATTTGATCTTGGCATCATTAACCATTTTTCTTATTCTGTCATTCTGTTCAAAGGAATGTCACTGCATGTTCCTTTCTAGGACCATTCCAGAATCATTGCTGCTTTATATTCAATTCAACTGTTCTAACATAATGATCTTCGGGAAGACATCTTCAATTTCTATACTAGGAATCTTCATGGGCTGATCACTCAGAGATTTATCACTCACTTAACTGCATTCCTCCAAGGGGACTTTTCATAGATGAATGATGTAATGATATAATGATGATAGGCACTTCTCTTACTCATCCTTCTTAATGTGATTCATTGTTAATTCTAGCAGTATGATGCACAATGTGATCATCACTAATGTGATGACATTCTCTTAGCTTACATGATCTTGGCTGATGTTCTCTCTACTACCATGGCTTCTTGTTGCCTTCTCTTCTTCCATCAATCTATCAGCTACTGAATGCTTCAGATAATCTTCTTCCTCTATAATTCTCTGTTAGAGGAATTTTCCTCTCCCTTCCTGACCTTTTAGCTGTTGTTATTTCATGGAGCTTTTCTTAGACTACTTTTGTGGGGACTATTTATGAACTGCTCTCCCCCTGAGATGTTGCTTCATATCTATCACTGGTTAGATATTTTAGTTGCTTCCTAGAGAAGCACCCCCTGAGACTATGATGTATTCATTATGTTATTGAGGTAACAGGCTCCCCCTTTCTCTTTTCCTTCCATACTTTATTGGGGTTCTTCATAATGTCTACACTTCTTTTTTATTCATAGTCTTGTTTGATTTGTTAGATTCCATCATTTGTCTAGAGTTCTTTAATGTATATGGCAGTTTACAGTCTTTTGCTTTGTGACCAAGCTTGAGGCATACATAACATCTTATTTTACCAAGGTACGTTTGAGTTGATGTATAATATTTTATGCTCCCTTTTGAACATAATTTACATTCAACAAGTTTATGTCCAAAATTATTGCATGCATAACAGTAGCCATGGAAATGATTTATGTACCTAGTGAGTGGTTGTCATTTCCATTTGTTTGCTTGAGGTAGTCTTCTCATTTTCTGCATCTTTTGCTGGTTAAACTTGATTCTCTTTGTCTTACAATGAGCTGCTACACGTCCAAAGTCATTGCATGAATAGCAGTAGCCACGGAAATGATTTGTGTACCAGGTGAAAGATTGTCTTTTCCATTTGCTTGCTTGAGGGGTTCTTCACATTTGCTGCATCTTTTGCTAGTTAAAGTTGATATGCCTTGTCTTACAATATGTTGGAATATGTCCTGGTTTATGACAAGAGAAACATGTGATATTTTTCATAGGAGGAAAGAACCTCCTTTGAGATCTTCCGAACTTGTTCAATCGATCTTCAGTAACAATTAAGATTTTTGCAACTACTTGCTTCATCCTCTCATTCTCTGTCCTTTCATGTTGCTTCTTGTTTATGTTTGTTTCATTACACATCAGGTTCTTGTTGGCTTCTGCTTCTCTGGTTCCTTTTTGAGTTGCTTCATCATTCCTTTCAATGTCTACCATCTCCGAGTTCTCCATGGAGGCAATCTCACCTTCGAGCTGCTTACACAACCTGCTCCTTTCTTCCATCAGTCTTCTAGCTGTAATAAGCTCAGATTGCTGAGGGTTAATTTTATCTTTTACAGCTTTCATGAAAGTGATATCCTTGTTATCTTCAACCTTGGACTTACTGGTTTCTCCTTCATAGCCTGTCCCATCCTTTATGAGAGGGGATATTTGAGCATTTAGAATCTGGTCCAACTGTCTAGAACTTTTCATTTGTGGAATATTCATAGTTAATTCCCTTTGGGCCTTTTCTGATTTCTTCCTTAGGCTTACCACTTCTTCTTCCAATTTTTCGCATTCCTGATTTTTCTCCTTTATTTCCCTTTTTAAAATATCATCTATTTTCTTAATTCTTCTAGTTCAACTTTCAGTTTAATAAGGTCTTCTGAGTCTGGTTCTTCTTTTACATATTTGCGGAGAATGTCTTTCTGTTTTCTGGACTTGAGTTTAAGTCTGTCTATTTCCTCCAGGGCACTTCTTAGCTCCCCCTCAAGATCTACCTCACATTCTTCATTATATTCTAGGAGATCATCTTCAAATTCTTCCTTGGCCATTAAGAAAAATTCAAAGGTTCCTTCTTCATTAGAGGATTCATCTGAGCTTTCAGATGCATTACTGTCTTGTTGAGCATAAAATGATTCTCTATTGAATATTTTCCTTTTCTACCAGTTATTTGTTATGGTTTTCTCTGTTTCTTGAGTCTTATGAGGACACTTAGATGCATAGTGCCCAAATCTTCCACAGTTAAAGCATTTAAATGGAATTTTACCTTTATATTTGTCTGAGCCTCTATCCAATCTTTTGACAAATTTGGCCTCTTCTTTATCAGAGCAAGAGCATATATCTTCTTTTTCTTCTTTGTTCTTTTCTATCTTAAAGGCTACCTCCCTCACATTTGACTTCCTCTGTGGCAGTCTCATCTCATAGGCTATTAGGTTTCGAAGTAATTGGTTCATGGTCAGAGTTTCCCAATCAGTTGTTTCTTCTATGGCAGAAACCTTGGGGTTAAAGTTGGATGGTAAATATCTTAGAATCTTTTGAACAATCACACATTCTTTAATGGTTTCTCCTAGAGCTTTCATGTTATTCACATTTTCTGCAACCCTCAAGAAGAAGCTGGCAATGTCTTCATCATCATTCATTTTTATATTTTCAAACTGAGCTCTATAGACTTGTAGTTTGGCTATCTTCACCTTTTTGTCTCCCTCATGGATGCTTTCTAATGTATCCCATATTTCTTTGGCAGTCTTGTTGTGCATTACTTTAATAAATTCTGCCTCACACAGTCCACTTAAGAGAGCATTCATTGCTTTTGCATTAGCTGTAAAATCTAGTTTGGCATATTTCTTTGAGTCAGACTCCTTTGGGGCATATCCCAATTCCATAGCAGCCCAAACTTCTATTCCTAGAGACATTATGTATGTCCTCATCCTTATTTTCCAGAAGGCGTAATTTGTACCGGTGAACAAAGGGGCTTTATTTGTTGAGCATCCTTCTAGACTAGCCATCCTGGGGAACCTAAGATCTCCTTCCAGTTGTTAAACTGATATAGAAGGAACCAGCTCTGATACCAATTGTTGAACCCTTGGTTAAACTGAGAGGGGGGGGTGAATCAGTTTAATGCAGTCATGTTCTTATTAAACTTTCTTTTATACTCATTCACATCATCATTTTGTGATCAACTTAATATACAATGGAACAACAATCTTAATAAATGAGCAGCAGGTATTAAGCAGAATAAATACAGAGTATCAACACATAATCATCATGCATATAGACAATAGATATAAGAGGAAACCCATAAGAGAGAAAACCACATCTTATTATTGTTGTGATGCAAAGGCAAGCTCCAACTCCCTCTCACCACTGATTTTCTGTAGGCTCCAACCTACAGGAGGCTACTACCTCAATTCTGCAAGCTACAACTTGCAAGGAAGCTCCAACTCCCATCTATTTTTTGCAGGCTACAACCTACAGGAGGCTCCTACCTCAATTCTGCAAGCTACAACTTGCAAGGAAGCTCCAACTCCCATCTATTTTCTGCAGGCTACAACCTACAGGAGGCTCCTACCTCAGCCAGCTACAACTGACATCTATCAAGCTACAACTTGATATGAAAGCACCAACTTCCTCACTCTTTCATTAAAAAACACATGCTGATTTACCTGGATATCAGCTCTGTTCTGTTCCTTCTTTACTGTTGTCCACCAGCCTTCATATCTGCTTGATATCATCTCTAAATATTCACAGCTTCTCTAACTGATCCTCCTTCTTCTTACCCTCTCTACCTCATTTCACCATTCTCTCTAAATTCTCCATGCATATGACGGTAACATCCTTTATAGTGTTCTCTTCGCAACTGTTTGCATTCCTCTGGGAATTCGAAGTGAACCGGCCTATCTCTTTGCCTTTCACCTTCTCATTCGTTTCCTCATTCTTCAGTTCAAAGTATTACATGAGAGATAATCATTATAACACTGATGGAGTTGTTCCTATGCCTACAGAGACTTGCCATTGCATCACAAACAACATAAAATAAATACAACTTTATGTTTTCAATTACAACAAGTATTTCGATTCAACCCATTCAGTTCTTGGCTCACTGTGCGTTTGTCTTTTCTACTACTGTCAGAAAACAGTTCTATAGAATCTCCTGCTTTCTATGTATGTAGAATGCATTTCCCAAATTATGTTCTAAATCTGGCAGTTTTATCAATGTGGAAGCTTTCTTCAACCTTCATGGTTCAAGCCAAAATCTACTTTACGGACTTACCATATGAAATGATCTTGTTAAACCGTTCAGAACTTATCACGTTTAACTGTCGTAAATGGATAATTGAAGTGCTTCAAGCAAAGTTTAAACCCTCTCCCAATGATAAAATAATAGACTTTTTAACATAGTAAATAACCTTTCGGGCCCACTTACCAAACTCTTTCTATCTGCCGATGCGATGAGCCACCTCCGATGACTTTCGATTGCTATGACACCCTTTGTGATGGTTCCAATGCAATGAATCGTCGGTCGAACGGTTGCAATTACATTGCACCGTCGCAATCGCAAACTTCAATGGCTTGTTCCATTGCTTTGCCTTCATGCCGATGCGATGGCCCCACACTGCATTGATATATATATATATATATATATATATTGGTTCATATATACTTACCGCTTACCTTTTATTCATCCTTCAGCTTTGGTCTAAAAAACCTCAGTGCCAGCATATATTAAACCCTTTTTCTTTTACATGGAACCCACACTACGGAGGCACTCTGCCTCATATAAATTTCCCAATCCGACGGTTGAAATTCCATCGCACTGTCGCAATCACAATCGCAACATTCAGTGGTCCGCTATGCCTTTGGTCATTTGATTTTCGCTGATGCGATGAGCGAAGGGTCCCACCAGCAATCAACGCTCGATCCAACGGTCACAAATAACCGTGATCTAACAATTGCAATTGGATCGCACCATCACAATCGCAAGGTTGATTGGTTTGTTCCCTTACTCTTCCGATATGCCGATGTGATCAGAGATTACTAATGCGTTGAGATCTCCACCGTTGATCTTCTATCTTCGATAAGATCTCCGTTTTCGATCTTCAACACTTCTACTTTAAGCCTTAACATTAAGACTCCGCCTTTCGCGTGATGCGACCACTATTAGATCTTCATCGATCTTGATTCGACGGATATCGCATTCACAATATACCTGTTGTTTAACATTTCCAAATGTCCATGCACTTTTCCCACGCTATCACCGTTGGATCTTCACCGCATCACATCGGACGGCTATCGCGTTACTTTGACCCCTGACCTTTAATTCTAAAAAATTACGCGAAATAGGCAGTTTTAGTATTGTGACGTGTCGTAATATGATACAATCACGTTCCAAATGGAATAAACCTCTCATGGCTCAAAAGCTGTGCGAAACCAATGGTATGGTTTCCCAAAAACCACTTTCCTTGCGGGCCCCACACTAATTACCTTTGTTTGTTTAACTAGACCTTAGGAATAGAGTTAACACCTTTGGAAATGTTTTGGCAATACATTGCTTTAATGAAACTCTTTTGTACCCATGTGACAACCTTTGGAACATTATAATAAAGCACTCAAACCAAATTTAATTACAATGCAAACTCATATCATCGCATACTTAAATACATGCTCTTCAGCCTATTCCTTTAATGTTTCGCGAAATGCGTGTGATCGCATCGCAATAACGGCAATCACAACTTTGCATCGCTTCTTCATTACTTTACCCACCAATTGTGATGTGTGCTATTCTCTCCTCTGCTTGCCTCTATTCCTTGTCTACCTTACTTTGCCTTCTTGCCTCTGTTTCTTGTCTAATGCTACTCCTTGCTTCTCTTTTGCTATCTCTGCTGCCTCTGCTTCTTTCTCTGCTTCATCTGTTTCCTCTGATGTCTCTGCTGCCTCTCTACCTTGGTTGCTGCTATTCCTTTGTGCTCCTTTGTCTTGATGATAATTCAGGTGCTACTGTCTTCTCCTTTGCCTTATTGCTGGTTCTTCTTTGCTCTTTTGCCTTAGTGATAGTTCAGGTGCTACTCCCATATTCTCCTTTGCCATCAATGACAATATTTTCAACAAAAGTGACATTGGAGTCAAGCAAGGTTTCCCTCTATCCTCTACTCTTTTTGGTTTATATATTTATAAACTGGAAGAGTGGATAAATTTGAAAGGTGGGGATGGTGTTTGGTTTGGGGATTTTGTGATAAAGCTTCTCTTATATGCTGATGATATTGCATTGATTTCTAAATTGGCCCATGGATTGCAGATGCACCTATATGCCCTTGAGAATTTTTGTAGAGCAATGGGGATGCAAGTCAATATTATCAAGACCAAGATAATGATTTTCTCTTATAAAAGGAAGCAGATTTAGCATATGTTCTTATTTGAAGGTAACATTCTTGAAGAAGCAAATGAGTACAAATAACTCGAGATCAATGTCAACAAGAAACTTAATTGGGAGGACTACAGAAAGAAGAGAATATTAGGAGGGTGGAAAGCATTATATGCTCTTCAAAGCGGATGTACAGAGGTAGAGATATGGGATTGGAAAATGCTTAAAGTGCTTTTTGGACTCCTAGTTTGTCCAATGATGCTATATGGGTGTGAATTATGGGCTAGCAGCACCCTGGTCTCAAAATGGAAGCAAATTGAGAAAATCCAAAAACGCTTGATCATGAGCAAGTTAAAAATAAAAATTTTGGTACCTTATGAGATAATGTTGAGTGAAACATGTGCGGCTCATAAGATATCTAAAAAGAATTGAGCAAATGGGAGTTGGTAGATGGCCTAATGTTATCTTCAAGGAAGGCATGAGTGAAAGAAAGGAAGAAAACATGGATGAGACAAAACTACACATGGATGAAAAAATGGAATATCTACCTCAATGCTTGTCCCACAAATAGCAAGGAGCTAAAGAATTTTGTTATGGAGAAGTTTCGTAAACAGGTATGGGGAAAAGAGTTGGGTAGAAAGAAGAAGTACTACATTGAAGAATTCAATCTTACGTATGATCTCCAACAAAAAGAGTACATTGGAGCTAACATTCTGTGGAGGGAAAAGGTTCTTATTGCCCAATTAAGAACCAACTTGCATCATATTCGGTGTGAAACAGGATGGTGGAAAAGCCTAAAGAAAGGCTTGGGAAGAACGAGTGTGTATATCTTGCATGTCTCGGGCAGTGGAATCGGAAAAACATTTCATTTTGGTATGTGATGCATTCAAAGATATCAGAGAAAGTTATGGGAATATGTTAGCATCGGTTTCTTGGCATTGTCTTTTCAGCGATGAGATTGTTGGAAGGTTGGGCCAGCTCATCATCAATTTGCATAAGAAAAGAAGTGAAACACAAAAGGCGAAAAACAAAAAACTCATAGTCTCATAGTCTATTTTTAGTCTCGTGAACGTTAAAATTTAATTTAATTTAATTTCAAACTAAAAGTTGAAGAAAGTTCCTATATGTTCAATTATCAATCTGACATTTATCAATCACCGTGGTAAAATGTGATGCTGCCAGACATATGGATGTCATAAAAGGTGTCCTCGAAGACCAATTGGATGGAATCCAATCGTGAAAGCCAAGTGATGAACTTGGGTTTTTCTCCAACGCGAATAAATTTCCATTTAATCGTTCAATTGGGACAACTCGGTGAGTGCATCCTCCATCACCAACGACTCTACGACCTCCAACACGCCATTCCTTGTAAATCAATACAAACCAAGAATATTTCTTGGACTGCTTTCTTATAGTGGATGAAGGTACTCCGAAAGGTTGAAAAATCAAGGTTGCAAGCACTGAGATTGGAGGATTCCTTAAGCAGGTTGGTAGCATAGCTTCGGGCGACTATGATATTGCAACATATGGAGGCCCTGTCACATTGTCAGGCCGTTAACAATTTTCCACGAAGAACAAACGCTGCTACAACTGCAGAAAATGAACAAAATGAAATTAAAATCCTTTGAAAGGTTTCAAATTTATAAGGCTCACTACACGTATGTGTCTCGATTGGGATCATTACACAAAAATGAATTGATGGTCTGTCAACTGGAGAGTATATGCACAATAAATATTGATTACTAGACGTGTAAATTGTTGCAAAAAGATGCCATACTCGTCCATATTTGATGCTCAGGTATATGGTTTTCCATCTGAAGTACTTTTTATGCAAGAAGCATCACTACGTCATAAACTAGGTCATAAGATCACAACGAAGGCCCCAAATAACATGCCCAGAAACGACGACCTGTCTTATTTTGCAACTCGATTACCTGTTCCTGAACTACTAAGTTGCAAAGTCTCACTTGACAAACCCAATGTGTTATGTGCTCTCACCTATGTGCGACTTTGCGACCATGCCAAGGTCACATCTCACACCTACAAACTGCAACCAAAAAATGTGACCATCAATTGTTTTCAACCGTTCTCCAGGTCACAAAGTCACACTGTAGAACCCATACAAATGACCGGGAAATGCGATCTACAAAATGTTGCGACTATGTGACCATTTTGCAAGTCGCCATCCCACAAGGTTGCATCCCCATGAAAAGGTCAGAAGTCTGCCTGCTATTCACATCCTCTGCAATCATGGGATGATCCTCACTTAAAGTATTTGCATGAAATTTGGCATGGATTGGGTTTCTATTTCACAATGTTATTGACGAGACAAATGACTTAAATGATGCATGAACTATGTTCATGTAGAATTAAGATGTTTAACAACTTTGTGGGGATTTAGTGATCCAGACTTATGCAGGAACACAATAAAATACAGAAATACACATAAACCAGATATGCAACAGAAATAAGACTTCATTTCATTAATATCACATAACTTAAATATGTTTATAGATCGAATGGAAATAAACTGGCTAAGATGCTGGTAGCTTATCTTTGAGGAGATGTGGCGGCTACAGGCCTCTGAACTGTGTTACAATGAGGCTCAAGGGCCTATTTATGATTAATAAACAATAGAAAACCCTAAACATCCAAAAATATAACCCTAGGAGTTGAAACACCAAACTATGAGCCCCATTAGGGTAAATTGTTACATCAATTTCCCGGGGTTGTAACTTTGGCATACGATCTCCGTTTGACGTACATGATACCTCGTTATAAAGATCTATTCGAGGAATACAATTGCTGAAAACAGATGTTGAGTGAAAGATTCACAGTTTGCAAGGGTTATTTTCTAAAAAAACATCATTTAGGGCCTCAAAACGGCTCTGGAAATTCAGGACCCAAAAAAATACAAAAAATAGTAAATTGGGCTATAATTAAGGAAACTGAAAAACTAAAAGAAACAATGGTGGGGGTCCAAGTGGAATAGGCGAGTGGCCACCAATATCCACTTGGATCATTTAGGTTTTTGGAATGGGAAGCGATTAAATATGTGGATGATTCTTATACCAACTTGGGAAACTTATATGATAAGGGTCAAACCCTTGAGGCTCTTATAGACAAAGATTAATGATCATAATCGGCTAAAGAAGCTCATAGACATAGCAAATGATGTCATCCATTTTTATAGTACTATGCCCCTTGGCTCTGCAAAGCAGTGGAACTACATTCAACACTCAATCCATAGTAGGTCCATGGACAAAACATTGATTAATGAAGCACAAGGAGACCCTATGAAAGACACTCTCTCTGACAACACAATGGCACAACAATTGACCACACAAGGGTTTAAATTAATTATTCATTAATGTCATTATTTCAATTAGTCGACTGTATTTCTAGATGATTTTGTTTGACCAATGTTATTTGCCTGCAGGTAGAAGGAAGGAAACATAATGTTGGTATATGAAGAGGGATTAGGGTTTCTCATCAAGTTTGCATAGATAGGGTTTCCTTCATCAAGCAAGATGACCCCTTTCGATTTCCAAGAGCCTTCCAATAAATTAAAGGAACATCACCAGAAGACAGATGAATGCAAGTAGAGGCATAGTGGTAAGAAAATAGGTATGTCTCAGGATCGAGCATACACATCATTGAAACATATGGGCAACAAACGTTCTAGGGTTTCCAAGAACCCTCTACATCCTCTTACTCTCTCCCCTTCATCGTAATGTAAATATTGCTGACCATAATGTCAATAACTATGTTAAGACAAATTTGATCATGTAACGATCATTAGGCCTGAGAAAGAAGTGGGTAAGCTCAAGAGTCATGAGGGTAGCTGAAAGGTGATTATGGGGAGGTCAAGGGTCATGATAGGTGAATAATCACCTCATCTCTATAAATTTTTCCTCCCGCCTCTTTGAAAAGGGACTTTGAGCACTTGAGTTGAGGCTAGGTTTAGATAGCTGATTTGTGCTTGAGAGCTAGAGGAACTCAACTCTTGGAAGCTAATAGAGTGAGTGGTAGTGAAGCTAGGGTTTTGTATTGGGAAATGATATAAGCAACCCATGTTCTACTATTGGTTTTTGACCAATTTCAAGATATGTACTTGAAGTTACAACAACATTAATAATATGTTCTTCATGTTTGGCATTGATTCCCATGCTTACTCATGATGGTTGTATTGGTTGTATGATAGTTTCACTGTATTTATATGTGTTCTTTCATATACACAATATGTTATGGACTGGTTCATAGTTGTTGCATGTATGTTTTTCTTTCGAATCAATGTTTACTTATTTCTCGCCATGTCAGTGATATATTGTGAACTAGTTTGCAATTAACCTCTGGCATGTTCTTATTAACGTATGTCTAATTGGGTTTTGGATCACTGGTTCCTCTCAAGGCATACTTCTTATTATTGCTATTGAGATTGTCTTGTAACTCTTTCTATAGTTTGTCAATCTTGGGATGATTTTGTTTCATTGTCTGGGCATTTCATTCTTGTCCCCACTATGACACCTTCTCGTTTGGTATCCAAGAGTGAAAGATTCATAGTGGCAATCAGGCCCACATACTGGATGGGGCTCCTATCCCAAATGATGTGAGGTCTAATTGGGACCTCACACCGGGGAGACCACCATAACTCTTGGCAGTACATTCCTGCCCATCAACAGTCCTATAGTCAACTACGATCAACCATGCGGTCAATTTCAGTACAAATTCCAATCAAAATGTAGTCAAATGAGCTTGGTCAAACAATCAAAATCATCCAACTGCTACAGTCAAATTCCTCCTTCTGTTCACAAGTGTGATTGTATAAGAATGTTGGTCAAACTTGTCTAAGAACTTGGTCAAAGAATCCTTCACACATGAAGGCAATACAAGTAGAAAGATAGATGGATGGTATCCAAAACAAACTTCTTCATGCTCAATTTGGATCTTTGTTGGTTGGAGAAAAGGAAGTGTAACATCATCTATATATACTAGTCAAATGGGGTGAAATAACCTAAGTGACACGTCCCTTCACCCTCCTGGGCCGACTTGTCGTTCATAAATCAAAATTTTATTTTAATTCTTCATAATTCTTCTAGGACAACTTAGGCATGCGATAATACCTCCATATGCTACACAAAGAATCAATGCCCCCTCTTAGCGAGGGAGGTTTTCTCCTTGGATAAAACTCACTTATCCTTAGATGAAATTTCACCTCCATAAGAAAAGTTCATGATTTTGCTATGTTGATTTAGTGTTTTTTCACTTTCAAGTCTATAGATCACTCTATCCTGCATTAGGAAATGTGACTCCTCACATGTAGGTCTATAGATCAATCCATCTTGGAATAGGAAATGTGAGTATCCTGGACCATTTACCCTTGGCCAAATCAACATGGTTCCTTAGGTACTTGTATCAATCTCCTCTGGTGAAATCAACATGACCCAACTAAAGTCGTTCATGGCTTCTCATGAAAGGATCTTCCCCTAGACAATTCACCGCTAGCCAAATTAGCACAAACCAACCAATGCCCTTCATGGATTCTCACATGAATTAAATCAATCTCCTTTGGTCAAATTAACATGACCTAGAAAAATTCCTTCATGGCTTGTTAGGTGAAGATCTATTCAATCCTAGAGTTTCCATAGGCCATTGACCCTTGATTAAATCAACATTTTCTAGTAAAATCAACATGACTATTCCGGTGAATGTATCCATCACCCTTGGTCTAATCAACATGACTCAGCCAAATCAGCATGGCTACTTACGATATGGTCTACCATATCTTACAAATACATCAACACTCCCTCTCAACGAGGGAGACATTTTGCACCACACCAATCTTGTCTCTAATGTATACAAACTTCACTCTAAACAGAGGCTTGGTGAAAATTCCCACAAATTGTTCGCTTGTGGATATGTACTAGAGATTCACTTCTCCTTTCTGCATTATGTCTTGGATGAAGTGATATTTGATATCCGTCTGATAAAATATCCTTGCAAGTCGATTCTGAAGCCACACTACATCCTCAATTTCAACACTAGCTCTGATATACCATGATTCTAATACAATGAGTGCAATAGAAGTATGCTTTATGCTAAACTAGGACATCATAGTTTATTTGAGGCTAAAGCAACACTCTCAAGGTGCTATTTATATCCTTTGCACTCCTTGCTCAATATGAATCTGTATATCCCTACAACCTCACTTCACCACCTGAGAGATATCTCAAACCATATCCAACTATACCATGCAGGTACCTCAACACATGATTTGTTGTAAACCAATGTACCTTCCTTGAGTCAACCATATACTGGCTCAGGGTGTTCACTGCAAATAAAATGTCCAACCTGGTGTTAAAGAGGTACACCAAGGATTCAATTAGCTGCCTATACATTGTGGGATAACACCAAATCTAAATATGAAGTGGAATCACTTAGGTTATTCAGATTAGAAATCATAGGTGTAGCCATGGACTTGTAGCCCATCATACCAAATCTCCTCAAAATCTGGACTATGCACTTCCTTGTCAGAGGAAGATCTCATTAGGTCTCTACACCTCCAATCCGAAGGAATAATGCACCAGGCCAAGATATTTCATCTCAAACTTCTGAGGCCAACTTCCTTTGACACTAAAGCAAACCCATCTGCGGTAATCTAGACTACTCCCTTTGTCACACATGCAAGTCCTCCTGCCACTACTGCTCCCTCTATAACTGAAGCATACTCTTATGTTTGGCATGGTTCCCTCATAGAAGGAATATAACTCCTAGAAACCTCCTGTATTTGAGCATTTGAAAATCTCAACTCATGTCATCTTCTTGGAAGGCTGCTCTTTCCATTTCTCCTGAATGTATAATCCCTTAAAACTAGAAGCTATTTTGGTCATTTGACATGGTTTTGGATGTCCTAGAAATTTGTATAATTTCCTTCTTGAACGTTTCCATTTGGCGAATGGAGCAAAAATATCTCCTTGTAGTCCATTCCATCTTACGAGGGAACCCTCTTGTCACAACCTCACCTTGTACTTCTCAATGTTTCCATCTTCTACATGAATCATAAGATTGGAAGTATACACAATGTACCTATTCTTCCTTTATGAAAATTTCATTTAGGAGGCTATGGAAGAAGAATCATAATCAAGGCAACATACAAAGACAAAAGGATGAAAAAATAATAATAATAATAATAATAATAAAGGGATAAAAATATGAAGCACTTATCTCTTGATCAAAGAAGGAACTATTAAGGATTTTTCAACTCCCTTTCTGACAAATCTATGACTTCTACTAAGGTGGATGCTTATCATTATCATCATAAAAATTGAATACTAACACATGACGTTTTCTCTTCCTTTTCTTCTCAGGAAACTAAGAGGCATAATATCCAAAATCATGACAAATGAAGCACTTAATCTTTGACATATCCTTCTTCTTCTTCTCCTTGGGAACCAATTCATGGGATGGTTGTCCTAATAATCTATATAGTCCTTCCTCTTGAATACCAATCACTCCTATTGAGTCTATGTTTGAGCTCTTTGGCCATACAAGAACCTGACCATCCACAAATTCAACTCTGTAGCCTTTATTCTCCAACTCTGAAATAGAGAGTAGGTTCTTCTTCAAACATGGTACACACAATACATCACTTACATGTATAAAATATTTGGACTCCAACTGCACTGAACCAACCTTGCCTTGTATCTTTCCTTTTCCCTTCTTCCCCATGGTTAATATTGTACACCCATTTGTTTTCTAGGGCTCTTCTTCCTTTTGGAAGCTTTGTCAACTCCCAAGTTTATAGAGGAGAGGAATAACCTGTTTTTGAGTTTTTATTAATAACCCAAAAACAGGTTATTCCTCTCCTCTATAATCTACTTCACCTGTATGGATTCTCTCTTTAAAAACTCCCAAGTTACATTTTCCAATAAGGAACCAATTTCTTCCTCGATTGTTTTCTTCTATTCTTTGTTTTTCTCAACTTTACAAGCATGTTGAAAACACTCGAGTTTGCCTTCATCAATTAATAAAATATAATTTGAGGGAAGATACTTTTGTGAAGGTTTGTGAGGCATAATAAACCTGTAAAACATTGGTAGTGGTGTATTTTCAAATAGTACTTGTTGTATCAGCTGTTGTACAATTTATTATTATTGTTTTTTTATCATTTTCCATTTCTTGTTTGCTTGTTCTTGAATATGCTCTCCATTTTCTTGCAATGTGGAATTTTATTTGTTGTTCAACAAACCTGTCAATAACTTTCTTAATCTCCATAGTACCTACAAAATTCTTAAACATCTCTAACTCATTAAATATGACATCCATGCTTCTAATAACTTCATGTTTAATCAAATCCCATAATCGGTAACCAAGCTCACAATTCACATATCCTAGAAAAAACACACTTCATGGATTTATCATCTAGCTTAGTTATGTGCTCTTTGGGAATATCCACAAATGATTCACATATAAATATTTTTAGGTGAGAATAGTGTTGAACCCTTAGTTAAACTGAGAGGGGGGGGTGAATCAGTTTAACACATACATGGAATTTTAATACTTTTCTTTTAAATCTTATTTACACCTTCATTTCATGGTCAACTTAATATGTGAGCAATCTTAATCTGTGAGCAACAAGTATTACTATCAAACAGATTTGTTAATGTAATAGCAGATTGAATATGAGAGCAGCAAGTATTACTTAGATGAGATAAACCACATCAACACATAAACATCATGCACAGAGACACCAGATATAAGTGGAAACCCATAAAGGGAGAAAACCACATCTTATTATTGTTGTGATGCAAAGGCAAGCTCAAAATCCCTCTCACCACTGTTTTCTGCAGGCACCAACCTACAGGAGGCTCTATCCTCAATTCTGCAAGCTACAACTTGCAAGGAAGCTCCCAAATCTTCCTAATTTATTTTTCACAGGCAATCTAAACTGCAAGAGGTTCAAACCTCAAATTTTCACTACCAACGTACATTTTATCAAGCTACAACTTGATGTGGAAGCACCAACTCCCATCTATTTTCTACAGGCTACAACCTATCGGAGGCTCCTACCTCAGTCAGCTACAACTAACATCTATCAAGCTACACACTGATAGGGAAGCTCCAACTTCCTTACTTTTTCAAAAGAAAACATTTGCTGATTTACCTTGGATATCAGCCGAGCCAGGTCTCTTCTCTCATTGCTCATCAACTCTTAGACACCACTGAATCGCCGCTTTCAAATTCCTTCTCCTCCTTCTCTTTGCTCGGCCTCCTCTCTATTCACATTCTTCTGAAAATAAGTGTTTACTTTTCACTCTTTGTTCTATCATACTCTCTTCTTTCTCTCACTCTTTTATCAACACTCTCCCCTTGGATATTACCCTGATTTATACAAAAATAGGGCTTCATGGCTATTTTCATCTTCCACCGAATTCACAATGGACAACATATGTTCCTTTTGCCTTCTGCCTTCTCATCTCTTTTCTGCTCACTCAGAAAAATGTAATTGTAGGTGCTTATTTTAATATTACAGTGGGATATTTGCTCTCTTCCGAAGACTTGCCAATGCATCACAACAATATAAAACAATTTCAAACCAATATCTAATTGTTCCTGGGAATTTTACTAACTCATTTAGTATTTAATTTGGTACCATTTGCCTTTTTCTTTTATCGCCTTTTTCTTTTCTGTGACTGTGTTTTATCTCCTTTCGACTCTGTTTGCTCTTCTGTCCTCTGTTGTGGTGTAACTGCTGCATACGTGTAATTGTTCCTTTTATATCCGCTGACTGTAAATCTGGAGGGATTCCAACACTTTTCATGCCACGAGTGTCTTGTTGATGTGGAACATTCCGCAAGCGGAACGGACATATATCACAGTCATATATTAATAATCGCCCTCCCGTTAAGCTGAGGCACGTGGGTCTACAGACCGCACGACATATTTTAATATAACCGCAACCATGTTTTATATATCTAACAACACCCTTTTAATATAACTGCTGGGCAGTTTCAACCAACGCGTATCATATCCATGGTCCGTTTATAATACAGCACTTTAATAATGTCGCCCTCTCTTCAATGTAGTATTTTACTTAAACTCCTTTCTTTTCACTTTAATGTATCTGAACCCTTTCTCATGTAACTTCCGGCGATATATTAATAGATCCATTTAACATAGGAAACAACCTTTCGAGCCACCTTGTCACGCTTTCCGATGCACTGACTCTCCTCCGATTGCGATTGATCGCTCCTGCTCCGATTCCGATTCAATCGGAAATCGCCAATCGATTGAATTGATATCACTCAACTATTGCAGCTCCAATGTGCTCCGATTTCGATTCAATCGGAAATCGCCAATCGATTGAATTGATATTACTCAACTATTGCAGCTCCAATGTGCCCCGATTTTGATTCAATCGGAAATCGCCAATCGATTGAATTGATATCACTCAACTATTGCAGCTCCAATGTGCTCCGATTTCGATTCAATCGGAAATTGCCAATCGATTGAATTGCAATGCGCTTCCACCTTTGGACTCTTCACATTTTCGATCCGATTGGGGAGGGGTCCCACCTTATAAAACTTTGTTTTATGCGCTCCATAATATATATGCCTTGGACCTTTGGTTCTTTTGTTTTCGGGATTAATAATATGAAACTTATAATAAAGCGCTCCTTTTGTATATATTTATGCTTTGACCTTTGTTTATATGATGCATTGCACATATATGTAAGGTGATGGATATATATATATATATGTGTATCCTCCATCGGGGTAGGCGATTCCCGGAATTTATGTGCCTTGCCGCTTGGGGTTAAGCGATTCCCGGAATACGGTTCTGTGCAATTCCCAGAATATTTGTGTTATGTATAATGCCGATTGGAGTGTGCGATTCCCGGAATATTTGTGTTATGTTTTATGTATAACGCTGGTTAGAGTGTGCGATTCCTGGAATATGGTTCTGCATTATATGCGTAACGCCCGGCTTGGGGTATGATTCTCGGTATTTTATAACTGCTCTGCCTCTGCGTCTGCTGCTTATGTCGTTCTGCCTCTGTTGCTTCTGTCGTTCTACCTCTGCCTCTGTCTCTGTGATAACGGCTCTGCCTCTGTTATATTCGCTTCCTCTGCCTTCATTTGCTTCTTTGCTACCTCCATTGTATTCGTTGCTTCCTTTGCCTGTTTCTGCTTCAGCGCTGCCTCCTTTGCCTGTCTCTGCTTCAGCGCTGCCTCCTTTGTTTCCTTCATGTGCTTCTTTGCTGTCTTCATGGCCATGATAACAGCTCTGTCTCTGTAGCTATTTGTCTTACGCTCTCTCTTTTAATTCATCTGCTCCTTGACTGATGCTACTCCTTAATTCTCCTTTTGCTGCCTTTGCTTCTTTAAATGAACTTGTCTCTACTGCTCGACTCTCTCTATATCTTGCTGCTATGCTGCTCTCTTTGCCTTGTTGCTGCCTCAGATGTTCCTCCTTTTCCATCTCTGTTGCCATCAATGACAACATTTCCAACAAATAGTTTACCTTTTTATCGGTCCAAAATTCTTTAGGAATGTCATCATCCAATGTTGTAGTAGGAGATCAATTTGTGAGGTAGCAAGTTGTATTTATCACTTCTACCCGAAAATGCTTTCCAATCTAGAATTTAACAACATACTCCTCACCTTTTCCATTATAATGAAATTTATTATTTTTGTGGTACCATTACGTTGAAGAGTAAGAGGGATAATCTTATCATGCTTTATGCCAAATCTATTATAATACTCTTTGAATTCATTGGAGAAATACACTTCATCGTTATATGACCTCAAATACTTGAGCAATTTATTAGTTTCTCTTTCAACAACATGAAACTTCTGAAATATCTTGAATAACTTACCCTTTTTTTCATAGTATAGGCCCAAATATTCTTAGTTGCATCATCTATAAATATTAGAAAGTATGACACCCCTCCTAGTGACTTAAAATTTATCAGCTCGGTCACATAGTAGTGCATCAACTCTAGCAAATTTGTTTTCTGTTCATGGCCACTTATAATAAATGAAACCCTTGGTTGCCTACCATATATGCAATGCTCATAAAAGCCAATATTATAGGATTTCAAACCTTAAAGAAAATTTTTATTAGCAAGAATTTTAAGGCCCTTCTCTTTCATGTGACCCAAGCACTTATGCCACAAATATGCTATTATTTCTTCTTTTGCAACAACAACCACATCTTATTTTTCTACTATTGCTCTTAATGTATATAATGTTCTTTTATTTGATCCTCTAGCCATGAGTAACACCCATTTACTAATTTTCTAGCCATTTCCCCCAAAAATTGTGAAGAAACCTTCACCATCCAATCATCCTACAGAGATCAGACTCATGTGCATCTCTGGAACGTGATAACTTATTTCAGTAAGATAACTTGTCCATTCTTTGTCATGATCTAGACATCTCCCACTCCAGCAATGTTGCAAAAGTGATTGTTTCCCAAGTGAACTTTACCATAATCACTAGGATTTTATGTAACATAATTTTTTTGCTTGGCGTTAAATGTTGAGATGCCCCAAAGGAAAGAATCCAATCAATACTACAATTCTAGGTATATAAACATGCATCTTCTATTGAAACAATACATGAAACATAACCATTTGAAACTAAAACAACAGTCTTACCTTCATCTTTACTGGTTGTTTTTTTGTTTGTTTGTGCTGATTGGTTTTTGATCCCTCTATTCTCGCTTTCAAAATCTACACTCTCTTTTCATGTGTCCTGGTTTTCCACAATGATAACAAGTGAGCCCACCTCTTTTCAATTTTAATCTACCTCTTTACCTTAAACACCATTTACAGTTTCAATCAATTTTCCTACTATGATAAATTAGAGTTAAAGCTTCTATTCCGTAATTTTTTTTTGTAATTGATTTATATCACAATTCACCATTCATTAAACTACTACTGACATCAATAACCTTCATGGTTCCAATAGGTGCTAAAATGGTCATAGATACAATCAAGTTATTGTAGTTGTTTTACATGGAGCACATTAGTAAGATGGCTCTAATCTCATCATACAAAATGAATTTAATAGAGGTGAATTAGCTAGTAATTATGTTGAGCTCATTTAAGTTCTCTGATACTAAAGCACTCTCCTTCATCTTGAGATTGTATAATTTCTTCATTAGAAAAACCTTATTTGATGTTGTGTTTCTCACATATATAATAAAATTTTTTCCATAGAGATCATGTTGTATTTTATTTGCCCACATTAAAGTAGACATTATCTGCTAGAAACTGACGAATTGTGGCAATGGCCTTTCTGTCTAGCTTGATACAATCCTGGTTTTCAAGCTTTTGTGGTTATCAGTTGATGAGGAAGAACCCGGATTTTCCACAGTGTCAGATAATAAATGTCAACGTTTCGAATCTCCATGGAGATCCATCTTCAGGACGAATGAATGAAGAAATGAAAGAAGGAATTAGGTCAAATTTATAGAGTGAAGATTATTTTTCTAAAGAATCGACCAACAATAATATCTAGGAAAAGATTAATTTATTTTTATTTTTAATTTTTAATTTTATTTAATGTTCACTTAAATTTAAAAATAATTAATTAATTAATGAATAATTTGATTAATAATGATGAATGTATATAATAATAATATATCATAACTAATAATAAATAATATTATTATTTATTTTAGAATTTTCTAATAATAGCTATCCAAATCTAATTTTATTCCTAGAATTTTTATAAGTAATATTAAATAATTTATATTGATTCCTAGAATTTCAATAATTCTAAAAACATCTAATAACTAATAATAAAAAATACTACTTTAGATTTTCATTTCTCAATATATATATATAAAATCTAAATCTAACCTAATTCCTAAACTTTTTAATAAGAATATTAATATCCATAATTCATAGTTTATTAAGTTAGCTAATTTTAAGTGTAGAGCTAGCGCAGAACGACCAAGGGTTAGCTAATTTTGATACAATCTTCTTTTGTCATTGATGAGGGTTTCCTTGCTACTCCCCCAATTGGCACATATCTATCCTTGAAAATCATAATATCCCCATTCATGAATTCCGTTGGGAAATATCAACCCTATTTAATTTCCCCATGGCAATTAGCGTTGTTGTGTCCATGTTCAGTGAGACCCAACTTTAACAATAATCTAACACTTCTTAAACAACCAAGAACTTGGTGGAAACCATGCAACCTTCGATTGTCCCTTTTGTCCATTAGAACCTTGTTCTGATACCATGATTAGGAATATGTTATTGCAAATAAATAAAATTTATGTGGAAATAAAACATAAAACAACATGATACAAATGGAGACACCAATATAATGTGGTTCACTCAATACAAACTGCGTGCACAAATAATTTTTTGATTAATCCAAAAAAATGAGTATTTAGATGATTTAAAATGGGGTAAAGTTATTGAAACTGATACTTTGTGAAGCATAGAACTTAAATTATGTCTGAAATTTTAACTGATACAACCCCATTTCTTACTTAAAAAGGAGTTGTTTGTTACAAAATAGCTTATTCTTTTTTCAAATATTAAATTCTTATCAATTTTCATCATACATAGGAAAGACTCACAACAAATAATAAATACTTAAATAACATTGAAGCATTACACGATAAGATCAAAATCCTTTCTAAACACAAATGAACCAAAATGCTAATTCTTTATGTTTTTTTTTAAGCTACAACCATTCTATTAATTCAAAAAAGTGTTACATCAAGGATGTCCAAAAATATATTAACCTCTAAAAAGAACCTCCAAACCAAACTCCCCATGACAACCCAAGAGTTGGGCTCTTTTTTTAAGCACGATCAAAAATTTCCAACGATAAGGCCAAAATAAGAGATGAGGAACAAATAATCCACCATCCCAACAAAGGCTGTGGAAACATAGATACTTGCGATATACAACACTAACCAACTGGTTGAAAGAAAATCATAACATAGAACCACAATGCTAAAAATATCTGACATATGATATGAGTTGCACCAACTAACAAAAATAAAAACATAACATAGTGCCGCAACACCAAAAAGAGCCATCACGAAATATGAGTTACTCAAAAAACCAACCACTGCCATTCTTAAATAAGAAAACCATAAGTCCACCTCAGAAGCCGTAACATAAGCCCATAATTTTTAAAAGGCATGAACAAACTACATTTTTTTTCAGAAAGAAAAAAACGCTGAATATATTGATAGTATATATACAGTACATATTCATATAATCTCAGCTGTGTAGAGAAACATCGAGAATTCAACCATCATTTGCCCCAATAAATTCTGCTCATTCTAGAGCAGGCTCTAATGAGTGGACAACCTCATGTACAGGTCAGGATCCGACCTGGTTACATATACAGTCATGTGTGAGAAACAGGAAAATCAAAAGGATCAAAAATCATTCCATCTACCTGATTCATATCGAGAAGGTAAATACAACTGGAATAGGCAGCAGATATGATTATATGAAAAAATGAAGATGCTCCTATAATAGCAAATTAGAAATGAAGATTAGATGGAATCAGCCCGATCCAGAAAATGATAAACATGATAAAGGTACAGGTATAATACGTCATTTGGGCTACCAAAATATATAGAAACACGCTCGCCTGGAATATAGTTTCACGCTCGCTTGTCATAGTTGCCCGCTCGCTTGCCGCAGATACTCGCCCGGGAGGATGATATGCTAAGATAAAAAAGGACCAGCAATGATAAAGATGCACGAGACCAGGAAAGATAATCCTAGAGAACTCTGGACATGTAAATGTTCACGCTCGCCTGATGTAGAAGTAACCAAAAGCGAGAGCCTTCCTATGTGAACATAAATGAAAAAGTGCCAATATATAAGGGGTGCTGTACTGATGCTACCTTAACCTGTAGATCCAAAAAAACCGATACCATCCGTTTGCAGATAAATAATAGGATATAGATATATAATATTACGGTAGGGGAATGTCGCGAATGTCCATCTGTCGACCATTTTGGATATGTGCAACCTTCAAAGAACCAAACTCCTCCAGTAGACCCCTCTTGGATAGGCGGTCAGCTCTGGTATTGTTCTCGCGATAGATATGGTGAATAGGATGACAATTTAAACGATACCAAAGCGCTCTGGTTCTGTCAAACCACCCTTGCAGATACGGAGAGTCCATATGAGCCTCATTTGATAACCATCTGATCACCAGTTTAGAGTCCCCATATATGCCAGCAACCTGAATTTGGAGGTCGAGAGCAATGAGCAAGCCACCCCACAACGCCATGGTTTCTGCCTTGTTGTTGGAACCTAGACCCCCATTCCAGTGGATGAGAAAACGTTCATGTTCAGAGATCTTTATCCATGCCCCACAACCTGTGGAATCATTAGCAGCAGCACCATCAAAGTAAATAGCAGGAATGGAGATAACATGAGGTCTAATTCGACGGGAGCCATCAATGATATCAGGCGAAACACAAGGGGAAGCATCCATCCAAGACATGATGGCGAAATAGATTTTATGGATCTGAATGGGGATTTGTTCAAAAATCCGCCTATTTCTAGCCAGCCAGATCTCCCAAATGAAGAAGAATGGCAGAGATCGAAATGGACTGCGCAATTTGTCCCATACAATAGCTGTGGACATGAAGTCCACAGGTCGCCATGACTGATCCGGGAAGAAAAACCTGAATAAACTCCATATGTGAATAACAGAGGGGCAAGTAAAGAAGATGTGAGAGATCGACTCTTCTGCCTCCAAACAGAAAACACACCAACCGGGACCGTGATGACCCCTCCTCCTTAAATTGTCCCACGTGAGGACATGATTCTTCCAAGAAAGCCATCCGAAAATTATGATTTTGTTTGGAATTTTCCTTTTCCAAAAAACTCGAAACGAGCAAGAGTTCTGCATAACGTGGACAGCTGCACTAAAATTTTGATAGATGTCTTTCACAATGGGAGAGCCATTTCGCATCGGGCCACCCCACACAATTTGATCACCTCCTGTAGCATAGCATAATTCCGCCCGACGGATTGAGTCCCGAAAAGTATTCCACTCGACTGACACAGCACCATCCAAGCCGATTTGTTCCGCTGTCTTGATGACAGGAGCAGAATGATACCAACACAGAATAATCTGAGAGTAAAAATGAAATCCACGAATAGCAAGAGCGTGGATAAGGTTCTGAGATGGACCGCATTCTGGTGCCAGCTGAAGGACGGAAGCCGTTCCAATGGGAATATTACTACCATCTCTAAAGTTCCATCTGAGCCAAGGAACAACCAGAGGGATAATCTTTCTGAAACTACGCCAAATACATGAAATGTAACGTGGAAAGAGCAGAGAGTTGCAGCTGATCAATTGTAAAGCATTCTCCGGTAAATATTTGACTTTTATAATATCGTTCCACAAGCCCAGACATGTGATGGCACGCCAACATGATTTAGATAACAATGCACAATTAAAAACCCTGGGATCAAGTATCCCCCATCCATCAAGACCCTTGGGTTTGCAGATATCCTTCAAACTGCAAAGATGATATTTCTTGTCGAGGTTGGCCCCTCCCCATAGAAAACTTGAGATAATACCGTTAATCCTTGTGATAATACCTGCAGGGATAAAAAGAAGATGCGCCCAATAGACAATCATCTGTGAAAGCACTGATTGGATAAGAATATACCTGCCTCCCATCGATAACCATCGATGATTCCATCGTTGGATCCTATCCCTTAACCTATCAATGATCCATAACCAATCTCTGTTTTTGTAACCACATGGCTTAATAAAGAAGCCCAGGTATTTGAATCCATCTGATAAATGACGCATTGAAATCCCCATGAACTCGGCAATGAAAGTAATCTCCTGTACATCACCAAAATCATACAGAAGGAAGGACTTACCGCAATTGATGCTAAGACCTGTAGCACGTTTGAAGCGCTGGAACATAATGTGAATATAGAACCAGTGATTCCGTCGCAAATAGCCGAAGAGCAATAAGTCATCCACAAATAATGAATGAGAGGTGGAGACAGAGTTTGAGAAAGCAAAACCCTTTATATATCCACTCCGTTCAGCAAAATGCATAAGTCTACTAAATCCATCCATCACCAGAAGAAAGATAAGAGGAGAGAGGGCGCATCCCTGTCTCAGCCCCCGGCCAGCTTTGAAAAAACGCGATGGATAGCCATTAATAATAACCGAAAATCTAACATTAGAGATACAAGACAAAATCCATCGCATGACCCGAATTGGAAAGCCGATCTTGAGTAGCAATAACCTGATAAAAGCCCAGTCCACTGAATCATAAGCTTTATGTAAGTCGACCTTCATGATTAAAGCTTCTTTCTTGGCAGAATGCATGGAGTGAGCAACCTCCTGGGCGATAGCAATCGCATCGTGGATGGATCTTCCACTTAAGAAACCAAATTGTTCTCTTGAGATATTGGTAGACAGAACTGCCTTGATGCGATCAACAATAATTTTTGAGGCGAGCTTGTACAGCAAGTTGCACAAAGCAATAGGCCGAAAATATGCAAAAGTCTGCGGGTCCGAGACTTTGGGGATGAGTGCAATAAAGGTAGAATTAAGATTTGCTGGCATAAAGCCCTTACATCGGAATATCTCCAGAATCTCAACGATCTCATTACCCATGAGATCAAAAAAATGAACAAAGAACTCAGAGGGCCAGCCATCCGGGCCCGTGCACTTATCGTGTTTAAAAGACTTCAGGACCTTATAGGCTTCATCCCTTGTGATAACACCATCAAGAGCAACAATGTCTTCCTCTGAAAAAAACCTGGGAAATTGTTCAAGAACCCAAGCTTGATTCGCATCATCAATAGCCTGGTCAGATGAGAAAAACTTGGAAAAATATGAGAAGGCCTCATCTTGAATATCTGATGTAGAGTAGACGAAATCACCATCATCCTTCCTTATGCACCATATGGCATTTTGATTGCGTCGAGCATTGGCCGATTTGTGGAAATATTGAGTGTTAAGATCGCCTTCCTTCAGCCATATCATTCTGCTTTTTAATCGCCAAGAGACCTCTTCAATACGAAGGATCTCACGTTTCCTAAGACCGAGATCATGCAGGAGCCGCAAGGTAGCATCATCTGGAGAGTGAGCAGCAAAAGATAAGAATAAATCATCCATTTTGGCAGAAATTTCTGACAATTCCTTTTTGAGGCACGATTTCTTCTGTATCTCCCATGCCTTTGTAGCTTTTTTAACACTCTGAATCTTGTAATAGAAACGATCCCATCCCGTGAGGCCAACATCATCATAGCTTTGTGACCAGATCCTATGCACCAATTTGGAGTAATTCAAATCTTCAAGCCAGACCCTGTTGAATTTGAAGGGTCGGCCACATACCACAGATTCAGACTTCCATGAAAGCCGAATAGGCATATGATCGGAAGCGGCAGAAATAATAACCTCAGAACGAATCTGACACCATCGATCCACAATATCGACATGTACCATAGCCCTGTCCAGTATTTTGGCAATGAATTGGTCATTGGCACGTTTATTTGTCCATGTCGGCATCAAAGGGAGAGGACAAATGTCAGTCAAATTAAAACCATATAACAGGTCGCATAAAAAAGGAGAGAGAGGATCTGGCCTGGCATTTGAGCCCCAGACTTCATCTGAACGCAAGGTAGAATTAAAGTCACCCATCAGTATCAGGTTGTGAAGAGCGAGAATACCCGAGCCCGCCAAAACCTGCCAGAAAGAACGCCTGTTGCGATAGGGAGCATATAAGTTTACAATATAAATAGTCTCCTTATACCCCCTAATGTGCCCAGCCAACATAATGCCACCAATGAACTTGTAGGCCACGAAAGAGGCCATCACTGGATTCCAAATAGCAATAAGACCACCCGAGTGACCAACAGCGTCCACCGCAGCAGCATTCCATCCTAGTTTGATACAGAGGAACATCTTAATGGCCTTATCCCTTGAACATAGAGTCTCCTGTGCGAGGAAAATTATAGGATCACCCGATTGCAGAATCTCACGTAGGCAGTGAGTCTTGGGGGCACCACCCAACCCCCTTATGTTCATAGAGATGATGTGATTCATCTTGATTCAGGTTCCGGGTTGCGTGCTCTAAGCGCCCGAGAATCATCCATGGTACCCTCACAAATCGATATTGGAATCTCAGTGAGGTTATCTTCATTTTCAGAGAAAAGAGAAATGGCTTTAAATTTTCCTTTGGTGAGTCTACTGGTACCTTTTGGCAAGACCCTATCAGAGGAATTTTTGATAACAGAAGAGGGCGGTCTGTCGAAGACAGTGAGGGCAGCTATGTCAATGTTAGGGTCCGCCAAAATGGCTTCAAGGTTTGATTCAATGGTATTCCTGGGAGAGTCCTGTATATTAATGGAATTTGTAGATTCAGGAGGCATATCCAGGATGGAATGGGGATAATAGGAAAGAGTAGGTTGCGAATTGGAAGACTCGCCGACCTGGAAATTCGAGGAAGGGTACAGTGGAGGATCACTCATGGATGGGCGCTGAGAAGCTGTGTTAATGCCTCTAATAAAGTCATCAACATAAGAGAAAGTAGGAGCTACAGGACCAGAGTCATCTTTATAGTTAACAGTTTCTGTTGGGATAGGGGTTGGTGAAATATTGTCTACCAAATGAGAAGAGTTATCCGGCAAAGGAGCATCAGCTACAGGAGAAAGATTTGATTCTGGGGGCAGGACACGGTGATTATTTTGCATGCCATCCGAATGATCCTGAGCAGTATAAAAATCATCATCTTCAGAGACATGAGGACAAGGATTACCTGTACAGCCATCCAAATCACTCGTAGTATCAGGTAGCTTATTCCTGTCAGCCCGTCTAGCCTGTGTAACAGCATCTGCGCGTTGCATGCGGAAGCGATAGGGACAATTCTCCCTGAGGTGGCCTGTACGATGGCATATAAGACATCGAAAGGGAATACCCCAGAAGTCGATGCGCTGTCGATGCTTTCTATTCCCCCATACCAAGTCGATGTCGCCAGGCAGACCACCAGTATACTCGAGCTCAACCAGAATCCAAGCAATGCGTTTGTCACAGGCCCCGATAATACTTGGATCAATGTATTTCGTGACGCCTACGGAGTTTCCAATTGCCTGAAGCGCCTTCATAGTCCAAAATTCCAATGGAAGTCCCGGCAGTTTCATCCATATGATGCGATTGCGTGGAGCTTCTAGCATCGGGTTGAAGCCAACATACCATGGAATAAGCTGCAAGAAACTACGACCACGAACCCAGGTGCGGTTGGTAATTTTTTGGACATCCTTGGCCTCAATGAAATGTACACTGAACCAACCATTTATGAGAATAGAAACAATAGGCGTGTATCCTAGTATAGACTTCCAGTGTTTTTTGATCCATGAAGCCGTATCAAATTCACAGTTCTCCGGGAATAACCACCGGCCAATCACTTCCCTCTTCTGTAGACTTGTCACCCTCTTGCAGAGATCATCGAAATCCAACTTGACCTCCTTAATTTCCATATTTTGTTTGTAGCAGGTCTTACGCTTCTTTCGCCGGCCACCACGCTTCTGAAAGGATCCACCTATAGGCAGATGCGCCACATAACCAGATCCATGAAGAGCTTGTCTAATAATATTCTCGTCAACCTCGTCACACTGTAATCTCTCTCCAGACCTTTGAGGGGGGATAATATGTTCAGCAGCCCCAACTGTCCTCGCCATATGACCTCAATAGCCTTTCAACACACATGCATGAAAGGTGGCGGGAACTAGTAAAGTACGTAGATAGCTGGAAAATTCATGTGTTCATCGGGAAAATCAAGCGTCTTAGGCAAGAAATCAGAGATATAATAAAGAACTAGCACCGGCGGTACCCTAGGATCGAGCAGAAAGATTACTTGTACTTAGAAAAATGCCTTTGGATAGCCGGGTGGGAGAAGGAAAACCCAGAAAAATGATAGGTTTGATGTCATCATGGTTGTCAAGGATCGTAATCAGCATGTTTTGTCAGGAGAAATAGCATAGTTTAAAGGGATGTCAGCAGAAATTGACTCGAAAAATGAACTTGACAGAGAAATGGGGTAATTCCCGCCTCCAATACACATTCTTTTATCGTCCCAAGGTGACAGATTGAATTACATCATGCCTTAAAAGGATATTTAAAGAAACCAAGGACTGATCATATCTGGAGAGGCATAATGCTTCCTTAAATAACCCTTCAACACTAATGGAGGCAGATGGTAGATCCCGGCTAGGACAGGTTTTAGGTAGGAGAAGATAAGGCATTAATGGCATTCAGAATAACGGTTCGAAATTCAAAATTTCCGGCAAGGGAGACGTCGGCAATTCTGAGAGGTCAACCGGAAAGACCAGAGCAGAGGGTCTCAAATTATGGTTGACAACAGCAGCAGCACCAGCATCCCGGCAAAGTCCACCACTGTTTACGGACTCTGAAGCTAAAACTTTTGCATGGTCTAGTAATAGAGAAGAGAGAAGTCGATTTGTTCCAAAAGATATGCCAAATATCTATGAAACCAATTTGAAATTGAGATGAGTCAGAAGAGAAAGGTTGCGAAACAGGAGAAGAAATAGAGACTTCACCGTCTATTCCGACCATCTGTGAAGTGTACATGATAAGTGGATCTAAGAATGATCATAGCAATCACGAGCATAAGGAACAGCGAAACCAGTTCAAAACAGTCCCGTAGACTTGGCAGCCCGAATAAATACATAATATTACCACCACTATACAGTAGAATAGATAGGATCATAAATCATTGAAGCGAGTAGCTAAAATAGTAGAATGATCCCATGTATCCAATAATAATAGATATTCGTTCAAAAACACGGCATCCTAGTCCAGACCAACCAATAAAAACATGGCACGAATGTGGAAAACAAAACCATTCCGGCGAGAAAGAGAGATTCTAAACAAGAGAATGGAGTATTCCACAAAAAACACATGAGCAGACCTCAATAAGCAGTAGAAAACACACCCAAAAGTGGCGTGAAAGAGATATTCATACCCACTAATAGAAAGGATTTTTACATCGCTTACGAGGAAAATGTCCGTTGCTCAAATACACTCGGCCATGTCATTGATACTGGAACATAGAGCGAGTAAAATCTTCAGGTGCTCCGTCATTCTCAGAAAACAACCTTTCATGCAATGTCGACGGCTAGAGTTTAGCTATCCACCATCAAACCATGATGCCATGAAGGAAATAGATATGACAAACCAAAAGAACCATTGATCACTACAATTGATTGCCAGAATAATAAGCCATAGTTTCCTGCACTCTTCAAAATATAAGGCACACAAAATATGCAAGATACAATGTCAATTACCTCCCCAAATCCCTGCTGTAGAGTGTAATAGGGTCAAAAGCCTCACTGAAAGAGACTTTCTTGCAAAAAAGCAAAACTGAATAACCATAATCCTCATTCAGGATCCGAGGAAACAACAATGCACTCATGACTACTGCTCTCAATTGGAAGAGTAGGATTTGTTGGAGGATCTTCCAAGTCACAAGAAGTAGAAGCCAATAGTAAGAAACCCTCCACACGACCCAAATGAGCATCAATATTATTAAGAGTGAACCAATGATTCCTTAGAAGATGTTTGATGTCTTCGAGGCCAGAGAAAACACTATAAATATCCACCTGTTTATCCTTGAATACCAACATAAGCAAAGTATCCAATTATTGGAGCAGAGATAGAGAAAATAAAAAATTGAGACGCCTTTTCCTAAAACGTCCCAAATTTGGCACCCATTTTAGGCCACCTCCAGCTATTTCAGAATTCAAAAAGTAAGTCGTTTCCTTGGCTTCCTAATACTATAGAATGAGAATTTCCATGTGAACTTCAAGAGGGGCATAATAAAAAATGATGGCCACAGAGACATAGACAAAAGGTTGTGCCTATTTAACACCCACATTCCCTAAGATAGCATGTTGAGGTACCATGCGTTGACGAGGAACCATAATGGACATTGCTAGTGCACACAAAGAGAAATTGGAACTGACATCTTGACCAAAATAACAAATAGAAGGGTGAAAATTGCCCCCTCTAAACCGAACGTGAAAACCAATAGGTCATCCCCTAGCCTTAAAACCAAACGTCCAAATTCTAAAAGAGTGCTAAATTAAGGGCACATAAAGACATTAAAAAAAAACAAAATATGCCATTCCAATAAGTTATAGAACCGAAGGGAACTCTAGAATAATAAGCTAGAAAAGAAAACCTGTCACCTAATTAACAAAACAATGAACTTAATAGAATCCCGACCACAAACATATAATTGATCGAGAGATCAATTAGAACTCCAACAAGTGATTTGAGAAAACACCAATACCCAAAACCAGAAAAAGATAATCCAATATCTTTCCTGAGAACCACTCTAATATTAGAAGAACAACAATCCCCATAGATCTAGAACCATACAGAAAAATGACATGGATACCAACAACCTGAAACCAACATAGGACAATGATAGGAAATATCTTGGAACCCAATATCTAGATAATGTGACTGTCAAAAAATGACCACCAATTCAAAAACTGGTCCAAGCTCAGTATTGTGTAGGCACAATATGAAAAACATCGACATTGAGATAATAAGTTACACCCGAGCACGAGTATCTAGAGTACCAAATACTGTAACCAACATTCCTCAAAACATATCCCAACAAAAGAGAATCTCACAATAGATGAAATGAAGTTGATAGAGGTGGAGGGATGAACCTCACCTCCGATCCTCAACAACTCATATTTGCACCTGCCCATATGAAATGAATGTAATTTATAATGAAGGGACACCAAGTCAGCACCCCAAACTCCTTCCCCCAGACACTTCCACACTACCCAACTCGCAAGACAAATTTACCCCATCACGCCATCCCAAACAACTACCCTCTCCAGGATGGTTCTCACCCCCATTAGGGATACCAATTCCTTATGTTATTCCATAGCTACCTAAGGAAATAAAAGTTTTCATCATAATTAATTGGTGAATATTTGGAATTTTTCAATATTGTAATATTGAAATATGGGAAGCCAACAATTATGTTTAATGAAAATGAATACTAAATATACTAGATTTGAGAGTTATTAAAAACTTTTACAATATTGATATTAAGCAATCAATTGAAAAATTTGACATTGAAACAATGTAAAATTGTAATTATTCACTTTAAATTTTAATATTATTATACTTGAAAAAATAATTTTACACATATAATCTTATGGAAAAGAATGTGAATTGTTATTAGGAATTCAAAATATTTTTAAATATGAAACCGAACATTGTGATTACATGTATATTTGATTAATGAAATGAATGCATGCTTATCATTTCATTCATGGTCTACATCCCAACAATGGTATGCCCAGGCTCTCCTTTCAGATCTGTGCCGTGCTTTGGCTTGCATTTAATAGATTCCCTTAGCCCTTTCAATGGTCATTTATTTGCTCGTCTCAGTTTCTCCTCTGCTTAGTTTGCTCCAATCATGGAAATTTCCTTTCACAACGGTTTCACAGCTTCATCCTCCTCAACCTTTCCATTCTCCTCCATTTGCATTTTTCACTATCCCCCAATTTGATTGTTGGTTTCTGGCTAGTTGAGGCTCACTATAAGAGAAAGAAAGGCGTTGTTTACAAAGGCAACAATTTCACCCATAATATTTTTTTAGCTATAATTTGGCTATTTTTAGATTACAAAATCACAAACTTTTAGTGTTTTAATAAAGATTTTAACACACCAGAAAAATATTCAATATAATAAAAAATCCTTGGGCACTCCAAATTCCATAACTTAACAATGGTAACCTGTTTTTTTTTTTTTTTTAATTCCTACTAGATTAAAAAAAAAAATTGCGAGAAAAACCAACAATTTCTAGGAGAATTTTTTGGCTATTTAGATTACATGATAAAAAAAGGCTGTGAATGGTGCTTCTATCCATATATCACGATTTCAATGCTTGGAAAACTTGTCATACATTATTTCACTGAAGACCTTGAGAAATTGTGTGTCAATGGCTGTGTGACAATAAAAAATAGGTTAAAGAGATTTGGAAGCAACCATTGATTTCACTTTATGCCATGGTATTGTGATCAAGTGGTGACACCCTAATAGTTAAAGTGGTTTAAGCAATTCTTTAAGGTTGCAAAAGGTAGTTATATTGCTAAATTGTTCAATTTAATCTTGTTTGGCTTGAGATGGAGACCTGCAAAAACTCGACAACTCCTAGTTTGAGTACCAGTCTAGGCATGGAAGTAAACACAATGGCTCATAATGGAAATATTATTTTATGGTCCCAATACCACATACACGAGCCACCATTAGACCATTTCTCGTTTTATTAGTTTTTGTAGCATTAGATGTGTTCTAGCCACGAGATTTGGTGGAGAGGCTAGAATATATGTATTCTCCAATACACATAAATCGTTTATGGAAATTCCACCTAGAGACGACTTAATTAGATTTATTGATAAATTTTTAATATTTCCTAAGTCTAAACTTAGGGAATATGAATAATTAATCAAAATTAATTAAGTCATGGTATGAATGTTCTAGAAACTCAAACAGATCGATAGGGAAATAATCAGGGCCATCAATTATGTTTTAATATTGGCCATTGGTGCTGCAATAGAAGATTATAAGAAGAAGTCGATGGGTAGATAGAGAACACACCAATGAAGTTACTGAGTTTCCCAGGCGAATCAATTTTCTTAGTGGCTGAATTTCAGCAGAGGAGATAGAGCCAGAGGGTGAGTTGCAGGTGAGAGAGAGAGGGTATCAATAGTGGTCTCGAAAGTGCAGGTGTTATGAAATCAACTCCAAAAATAGAATAAAAGAGAGATCAACACCGTAGAAATCAACCACTTCGAGGGGGAAACCTCCTTTACATTAAATAAATGAAAAATTATTGGATAATACAAATGACAAAACCTCCTTTCTATATATAGGAGTCCATGGGGTCACAATATCATCCTATCCGACCTAAAAATAACTATGTAAGGGCACAATAATAACAATATGGGGGTTATAGGGGTACAACAATAACAATAAGGGGGCTACACTAATAACAATAAGGGACTACACTAGTAATATAGGGACCTAACATTCCCCTCTCCTTCAAAAAAGTTTTTCCTCAACGCTAGAGTAGCTCTGGATGCTTATGTACAAAATTCTCATCCTCCCATGTAGAATCTTCGGTGGGTAAGTTCTTCCACTTGATGAGATACTCTGAAATCGACCGATTTCATAGCTATCAAGTTCTTGTTTCTGTGACTGCTTCAGGTTCCAATATGATTTTTCCTTCCTCATCAAGTTCTAAAAATATCGTTTGAACTGGAAGTTTTTCACCTATAACCTTCTTTAAGCATGAAACATGGAAAATTGGATGCACTCGAGAAGAAGCAGGAAGCTCTAATTTTTATTCCATAGTACTAATGTTTTGCAACACCTTGTAAGGACCATATTACTTTATGATAATTTATTATCCTTATTAGCTTGCTTGAGGGACATTTGTTTGTATGGTTGTAGCCGTAAAAATACCCAGTCTCCTACATCAAACTTCTCTCACTCCGATGTTGATCTGCCTATTGTTTCATTCGATTTTTTGCCAAATTTAGGTTATCCTTTAAGAGTTGGAGAACTTGTTGTTGATGCTCGATGTGATATTCCACCGCTTGAGCCTTAGAATTTTCTCTTAAAGATGATGTGATGGATGGTGGATGATATCCATAAAGTGCCATAAATGGGGTAATTTTTACTGCAGTATGGAAGGAAGTGTTGTACCACCATTCAACTAGAGGTAACCACTTGACCCATTGTGTTTTTTTATCAGACACAAAACAACGAAGATATCCTTCCAAACATTTGTTCACTATCTCAATTTTCCCATCGAATTGAGGATGATAAGATGAGCTATGAGCTAGTTGAGTACTCAAACAAGAAAATAATTCCATCCAAAAATTTCCAGTAAAAATGGGATCTTTATTGCTTACAATAATATTTGGGTTTCCATGTAGCTTTTGAATTGTTTCCATAAATGAAGTAGCAATTGTACTTGCTTTAAATGGATGAGATAATTCACAAAAGTGTGCATACTTGGTAAGTCTATCAACTACCACCATGGTGACACTATTTCCTTCGGACTTAAGTAAATCTGTGATAAAATCCATTGAAATATCCTCCCAACGTTGAGTTAGAATGGATAAAGGCTGTAGAAGACCTGAGGTCTTAATTGTCTCAACTTTATTTTGCTCGCAAACTAAACATTCCGCCACAAACTTTTAAATATCAGATTTAAGGCCATCCCAATTTTTTTTTCTTCACTGTGGTAAGTTTTTAAAAATCCTGAGTGTCCTCTTAAGGGAGAAGTATGCAATTCCAAAATAATCTTTTGTTTTAGTTTGGAATTATTACAAATATATAAGCGATATTTGTACTATAAAAAATCATTTTTCCAACTAAATGTATCGGATGTACTAGGATCTTGCTGCAAATTTTGAATCAGTGTCCATACTTCTTCATCCTTTTTCCATTCATCCCTTGCTTCACTTATCCAATCTGGTTGGATAATAGAAATGTCACAAAGCAATGCTTCCACCTCTTCATCCTTTCTTGAGAGTGCATCTGCAACACCATTTAGCTTCCCTTTTTTGTAGATGATTTCAAAGTCATAACCCAACATCTTTGTGATCCATTTTTGCTGCTCTTCTGAAGATAGTATTTTTTCCAAAAATAATTTAATACTATCGTGATCAATTTTTACCTTGAAGTGTCTTCCCATTAGGTAAGCTCGCCATTTCTTTAGTGCATTTAGTATTGCCAACATTTCGTTCTCATGAATAGCTTTCTGTAAATACTTTCATTTGATTGGAAGACTTTCAAAAGCAATGGGTCTTCCTTCTTGCATTAAAACAACACCGATTCCATTTCCCGAGGCATCACATTCCACAATAAAGGTTTTTGTGAAGCTTGGCGTAGCTAAGAATGGTGCTAAGCACATTGCCTCTTTAAGATGTTCAAAGGCCTTAGTTGCTTCAGGAGGAGTCCATGAAAATGCATATTTCTTCAATAATGTTGTTAGAGGTGCTTCTATTCTCCCATAATTCTTAACAAACTTACGATAATACCCTGTTAACCCAAGAAATCCTTGCAACTGTTTTATGGTTGTGGGGACTTTCCATTCATTAATGGCTTTAATTTTGTTAGGGTTTACCTTAACACCCTCATGAGATACAATATGACCCAGATATTCCACCTCTTGTACTCCAAAGAAAAAATTGGAGGTTTTTTCATATAATTGTTTCTCCTCCAATAGTTTTAGCACCATGTCAACATGTTGAACATGATCCTTCCTAGACCTGTTGTAGATTAGTATATCATCAAAAATACTAACAAGGATTTTCTAAGGAAGGGTTTGAAAATGGAATTCATCAACCCTTGAAATCTAGAAGGTGCATTGGTAAGGCTAAAAGGCATGAAAAAAAAATCATAATGACCCTCATGAGTTTGAAATGTTGTTTTTCAGAATATCTTTAGTTTTCATTCTAATTTGATGATATCCCGAACAAAGATCCAACTTGGTAAAATAAATTGCTCCATGTAATTCATCCAATAATTCGTCAATCAGAGGAATGGAATATTTATCTTTAATAGTGAGATTATTGAGCTCCATATAATCCGGACACATGCGCCATGATCTATCCTTCTTGTGCACCAATACTACTGGAGTAGAGAAAGAACTTTGACTAGGTTGAATTATACCAACCTCTAATATTTTTGCAATCATATGTTTAATTTCAATCTTTTGAACATAAGGATATCTGTAAGGCCTGATGTTTGGAGGAACACTTCCTAGAATCAAATGAATAGAATGATCATGATCACGAATAGGTGGGAGTCCTTTGGGAGTTTCAAACACCTTGGAATGATTGTCCAAGACTTGTTGGAGATCTGCAGAAATAGATGATTTTGATGTTGGAACTTCTAGTGAGCATAATTGTACAATTACGCCTCGTTGTTCTTTCTTTAGAAGCTTTGTCATGACATTAGAGCTTATTATCCTTCCTGGCTTCCCCGCAATACCCCGTAATTCGACTTCCTTTCCTTCTGAAAAAAATTTCAAGAAAAGTTCTTGAAAATTAAAAGCTACCGTCCCTAAAGATTGTAACCATTGTACTCCTAGTACAACATCAGCACCTCCCATAGGAATGGAAAGCATTGGACTAGTCAATACATATTCCCCCATGGTTAGCTTGATATTATGGCATTTTCCGGAGCAATTTATAGTTCCTCCATTTGCAACCATCACTTGACATTCTGGTGCTGGGTATAGGAAACAATTCAATTCCTTGGCTACCTTACAATGAATAAAATTATGGGTACTACCTGAATCAATCAACACTAATACCTTTTTCTTCTTGATATGTCCTTCTATCTTGAGAGTTTGAGGAGTGGTAATTCCTGCCAATGCATTACACGATATGGTCGGACTCATTTCTTCCTCTTCTAGGGTTGGTTCATGGTGTATACCCTCTTCTTTTGAAGATTCTTGTTCATTTTCTTCTTCCTCTTCATAATCTATGTAAAATAATTTCTTCTCAGCACACTTATGACCTTTAGTGTATTTTCTATCACAACTGTAGCAAAGCCCTTTTGCTCTTTTTTCTTCCAGTTTTTGTGGTGTCAACCTTGTAGGTTGTGGAAATCTAGACGTAGCAACACTTCCTTCTTTATAGAATTGAGTGGTAGGCTTCCTTGTCGCCATAATTTTACATTCAACTTTTCTTGCCAACCTGAATGCCTTCTCCAATGAATCAGGTTCCAAAACGCGAACTTCATGTTGGATGTTATTCTTTAAAGTGCCTATGAAGAGATCAATCCTGTGTTCCTCTGGAATATCAGTTACCCTTATATTCAATTTTTGGAAGTCCTCAATGTGCTGCCCCACTAAACCCTTTTGTTTGAGATTTATCAATTGGCTAAAGAAGGTGTTGCTCTTTGTATCCTCATAATGTGCTATTATTTCCTCCGTAAAAATTGACCAAGTGACAATTTTTTTATGGGAGCAAAGCCATCGATACCATACAAATGTATTTTGTTCTAAATGTAAAGTTGCAATGCATACCTTTTGTGTGTTTTGCACATTATTGAGATCAAAATATTGCTCCATCTGTAGTATCCATGTTACGGGGTCCTTGCCATCAAACTTCCTCATATCCATCTTTGGAATATGGTGGTTCTTCCATCCAACATTAGAGTTGATAAAATGAAGATTAACATTTATTTTTTTCTCATCATGAGAGTCCTGTACTACCTTTTCACCATTAGTGTTGAGGAGGTAAATCCCCTCTGCGGACAGAGGCGATCCCTACTAGCCCAGCAGGGGTCTAGCAACAAACAAACAATGCTATGACGCAAGCTCCTAGTTACGAATGAAAGACTTGGGATAAGAGCCTACCTGGATTCCAACGCTAGATCTGAAGAAGAAGATGTCCCCGTCCTTCAGCCTTGGCAGATCACAATCCTTCCACGATCTCCATGGATGAACACCTGCACACAGAAGAAACAAACAGATACATGCATAGGAACCGGCATACGTAACTAAACATCGGTCAGAAAAGATATTACTCGCATTAACATGATAGAAAAAGGAGTGGAACCATAATCATAGTCATCTATTAAAGTGATAAGCGAATAGAAGTTACAACCAAGTTCTGACGTCGCAGCTTCCTTCGAACGGGTCTCCGGTTGTCCACGTCTCGCAAAGCTCGCCAAGGAAAGGGAAACCTCTCCAGAGTCTCGTAACGATGGTCTCCTCACTTTAATGGGCCTTAAGGGAAAGAAGGGATTCTTTACGGCACAAAGGCACTTGGGAATAGGGAGATGCAAAGCTTCAGCACTTCAAGACTAGCTTGCCATGGATCTGAGCAAGCTTTTATAGATGGGGAAGGAGGGAGTTGGGATCCCTATTATTATGGGATTGGCCCTATCAACAAGGAAGGTTCTATAGAAGGTGGCAAACCTACTTCCCTTCCATAGAACTCCCGCAGCCAAACCTCCCAACTCAAGATAGGCAATGGTTGTGAGTTTGTTTGAACTCAACTTCCGCCATCCATATTTAGAAAACAGTCCCTAAAATGGGTGGCGCGATTGCTGCTCTATGACAGAGCGCCAAGTGGCGCGACCTCTTTACAGGATTTCCCTGATTGGCGCGAGCACTGAACTGTCTACCCGCGCCAATGCAAAAGAGCTGTTTTTCATGAGTTTTGCAAGGAGATGTCTCAAGGGGAAATGAAGCTCATACTCAGAGGGATGCATTGATGATGTTTTCAAGGCATGACAGTGTTCACAGGTCACATAATGGGTCCTCCATTGTGCGGGACGGGGAATGGTAGGGACGGTGACAAGTTACTGTGTAACAGATGCCCCCTAAAGCATGAGGCCCGAGAGAGAGAGGGGTGAAATGCTTTACGAGAACATGTCCAACTGAAGGCCCGCCGTCGGAAAACCTGCACAGAAAGATACAACTGATATCTCAAGTACATGATGTATATATATATGGTATGGACGCAGCCATCCGAACAGAGTATGCTATAATCCGGATCTAGGGTATGGGCGCAGCCATCCAACTAAGATCAAACAAATAGACTCAGGTATGGTCACAGCCATCCAATCATTGAGTCATGTACATAATGACAATAATCCGCAATCGCAGCCTGGATTACAACAGACACAATCCAGGGTCTTGCGCTCCATCTCGACCCAAACAAGTACAAGTTCTTTCATGCGAATGTGTGAGCTGATGTCGAACATGCAAGAACATCGTCTGATTACCAGCCAATGATGAAAGCTGTTAACAGACGCGAGAGAAACCACCAATAATGACGATGGTCCTCAAGGTACTACAGGTACAATCTACGGCGTGTGAATAGATGAGCTGACGTCGAACACCCGCAGAATCATCCGATCGGAGGCCAATGATGAAAACCTCATGTCGAATGCGACGAACCTGCCATTAAGGCATGCAGGCTCTAAGGTACCATCAGGAGTCTCTAGACCAACTTCCTGGATAATGAGTTGAAGTCGACAGGAAGTGACCTTGATCGAAGGTGGGCCATAATGATTCCCACATCATCGACACGAGACAGAGGAACATAATGTTTTGTTGTGAATCGGGATCATATGAGAAACAGAGGAAGGTTGATATTCGCAGAGGTCAACTTCTCTTGAACATATAAACGGCACGACAATGGACTTGGCAGTATTTGACATCAACAGATCAAAGGTCATGGCGACGAGGCAGTGAACAGATGAGAGGTCAAAAGAGATTACCCAAGCCCATGGAAGCAAAGTGAAACAACGAGATGAGATGTCCCCAACCCGACACGAATGCAGACAAGTGCCATGTTCAAGAGCGACATACTGCCGACGATAACGACAATGGTTCCATTTTTCCCCCACCATTTCTGGCGAGTACCCCAATTATTTTTGATAACAAGCTTGAAGGGGATAGCATATGCTTGTGATATAAGTCCACCCTTCGGGCGAATCCACCCTAGTGCATTTAACGAGTCCTAGGAAGGAGAAACTCGGAGAACGTCATTTCGACGAAATCCAATGTCATCAGGGTTTAACGAGTCTGACAAAGGAAGAACTCGGCGTCTTTTCATGTTTAGAGAGTTTGAAAAGACGGCGGAAAAGAAAACTCCACAGGTCCCTTTTCGTAAATAGTTCCCCAGATCCGAAAAGGTAGAAAACAATATCCGGGAAAACCTCCTAGTCACAATAGGCTAGGGTATTCCTTTTTCGTAATCAATCATTGACTGAAAAAGGTTAAGCTTATCTTGGGTGAATGTCGTTAAATTGTCCATTTTAGCAGAGATCGAAGCGACAAGGGGCTCGACAGATCTTTTCATATTTAGAAGTCGGAAAAAATTTGAAAGATGACTCGAGTGACTTTTTCGTGTTTTTACTAAAGTCGAAAAAGTATAAAATACAACTCGTTTCCACCTTTTAAGTACTTAAAACACATCACTTTGCACATACCCAACAAGCGTAAATCCATTTAGAGCATAATGCATGCAAATATTTGACAAAAATAACTTTTAAAACTCATTTAACGTCGTAAAAGTTATAAATATGTCAAATTGGTAAAAATAAAATTACTTTTACTATTTACCTTGGTGGAGGGCAACAGTGGTCCTTTTGGAACAGAAACTTCTGACGGTGATTGCGACAAATCCAGCTAACCATTCAGCTTCTCGTCTGTCACAGGTAAGAGGTGCTCTTTTGCTCTTTCTTTCCATGCATTTTTTAATGAATTTCCCTTATAAATCAGCTCTGTAAGGGCACCTTTGAAATTTTAGGGCCGGGCTAAGTGGCGCGGGTATCGGGCACGGACCCGCGCCACTGAGATCTTTTTACCGAAGGGCTCGCGCCACATGGCGCGACTGTTTTGCTGACAGTCGCGCCAGCGGCGCAACCCAAATTTCCGCCTAAAAAACCTCTACTTATGCCAAATTTCTTGAATTTTTAAGCTCACAGAAGATCTAATTAGGGGTTTTGACCCATGTGAATGCAGATAAACAGTCAGAATGGTGATTGAATGGAAGGAACGGGAACACGGAGATGAGGACGAAGAGGCCATGCAAGCCAAGCATGTATAGATACTACGAGAGGCTGACATGGCAAAGTTCTTCCTCACGCCATGCTTACGAGCTCGGCCTAGCTCCTCCAATGTCCCGATCAACCTCTACCGGGATGCATTGACCAAGTATTAGGAATACGAGACCGGAGTGTTAGGTGGAGGGTCGAGAGATTTATTTAGATTCTTGGATTATCCCGCGGGAGTCAATCCTGTGCGGCGGGCCAGACCATCAGGGGAGAAGATGGAAGAAGTAATGGCGCGGGTGTGCCGTGGGGCACAAACGGGAACAGGGAGTAAGAAGGTATACATCTCAACCATCCCTGACCTAGCACTGAGAGTTGTACTCCACACCATTACGCGGGCTGCTGGATCGCAGGCACCGCACGAGGCTACAAAGACTCAACTCTTACTGGCCTCAGAATGCATGGGTCCCCGACTGTATGACTGGGCAACAGCTGTCACCATCAACATGAAAAGGCAGCTCACAAAGTGAAAACAGAACAAACTGAAGCAGTTTGGGTATGGTTCCATCTTGGTATCGTTCATTCTGGAACACATACCAACCTTCCAGGGCCAAGAGGCCCCTGTGGCGAGTCCAGTACCACGAGAGCCGAGAATGGCTCGCTGGGCAGCACTGATGCCCAGATCTGGAGGCGGGAAACAGATGTCCTGGAAGCCCGAGTTCTTCAGATGGATACGGCGCCAACTGATCGTTGTGGAAGATTGGCCTTATGCGGGAACTGACTTTACAGGGGACCCGGATCTCCCGCTACCAGAAGGAGACCACTGGGACGAAGAGCTGGGTAAGACCTCATATTTTGATTTTATGTTTATATGTTTTTTTTATTAATACACACTTGTCTTAACACAATTATATATGCATGCAGATGTAGGACCTGAGAGACCAGCCGGGATGTCTCCTATCTTCTGGAGGACACAAATCGCCCCTGAGATCCAGGGGGAAGGTACCGGAGGAGAGGCACTGGTTCAGAACCTCGAGGGGATCGTCCATGGGATCCCAGACTATGCCCGACTGTCAGATGTACCGATGGAGTACCAGCGCCATACAGTGGGAGTCCCAAACCGGCTCCACCGAATCCTGAGGCGGCTAGTGCGTGCAGTAACGTGCTATCATGAGCACCATGCTGATTAGTCTCTAGGATTTAGCCACACCTATTTTTTGAGAGACACAGTGTCTCCGGATGTATTAAGACACCTATGTATATTTTTTGAGTTTTACGTGACACACTTCTATGTAAACATTTCGATATCTATATATATGCATATCTATTTCTGGATGAGTCTTCTTTACATGTGATGATGATTTATAAGTTGCGCAAATGTCTATCTAACACCAAATTTGCTACTGCATCTGTTAATGTATTCAAATGCCTGGGTATATGATGATATGTAATATATTCAAAATTCCTTTCCAGTAATCGAATACGCAAATACAATCGTAAAATGGACGGGTTTCTTACCGAATAGTGCCCGTTCAGCTGCAACACTACAAGCTGTGAATCTAGTTACACGAGCAATTCACGGATACCAAGGTTTACTGCCTCGGTTAATAATTCCAACACGGCGCTATATTCCGCGATATTGTTCGTGGTACGTCCTAAACAAACACCTTGCAGGTCGATCAACTCACCAGCAGGATCGTAGATTACCCAGGCTGCAGAAGACAGATTCCTGGTACTGCTGGAGGCACCGTCCGCGAAACCAACAAATGGATGAGTAGACATCTGCACAACCAGGAAGACCCGATCAGCAGAAAGACGTTTACAAAGCACACCACACCATGCACACAAATGACAATCACACACCTATGTACACACACCACACCAAGAAATCATTTTAGGCGTAGTACTTCTTAAGGTACAGCCCATTTCTGGGCTGCGCCAATGGAACTCCTTCGTAGTCTATAAGCTCGTAGGCCCCATTTTTCAAAACACGTTTTACTATATAGGGACCGTGCCACATGGGCTGGAGTTTACCGGCACCAAGCTTATCATGTGCTTGATCGTACAAGAGGACTAGGTCTCCTTCAATGAAAGAACGGGGAGAAACAGATTGATCAAAATGAGATTTGACCCTCTTCTTTTGTGCTTCGATGATCAAAGCAGCTAGACGACGGGTTTCATCCAATCGTTCGAGATACAGAAGACGCTCTTCCTCAGGAGAAGTATCCGGTAAGAGCTCCACAGCTAACTTAAGCGAAGGAATTTCGCATTCAACCGGCAAAGTAGCTTCCAGACCGTACACCAGTTGGAATGGTGTGAATCCGGTTGCAGTTTTAGCAGACGTTCGGTACGCCCAGAGAACTGAGAGCAGTTGGAGATGCCAACTGGATTTATGAATCCCAACTGTTCGTTGAAGCATAGTGACCAAAACCTTGTTCACCGCTTCAACCTGACCGTTCGCTTGAGGGTAGTATGGCGTTGAGCTGTCGTGACGCAGGCCCAACGCAGCTGTCAGCTCTGCCATCATGTAGTCACGGAAATGAGTACCGTGATCAGTGACGATAGCTTGAGGGACCCCGAATCGTGCAATAACATGGTTGAATAAAAAAGAAGCAGCCGTTCTTCCGTCAGCAGCAAGTGTAGGCATCGCCTCGGCCCACTTAGTGAAGTAGTCAGCCAGCGACAAAAATATATACATGCTGACCGGTGTATGAAAGGGTTATAAAATCTACGCCCCCATTTCGCCGAAAGGGCAGCGGTATGCGGGATGCAAAACAACATTGCATCTGGTTGCATCTACTTGTGGGACATTTGAGTGCGATGATACAAATCCCTTGATCAGAAGATGAAATATCCTGCCCTCGAGAATATTCTGAGCGGTGGCATATCCGGACATGTCCTGAAGAACATCCTTGTGTGATCATTCAGAACTCTCAGCCTCGTCCAAGGTAAGGCATCGTCGGAGCACCGAATCTACTCCAATACGATATAGGGTATCTCCCACTATGCGGTAGGGTTGGGACTGGTGCCGAATCCGAAAACGTGCAGCTTTATCCAACTCAGACCGAAATGTCGCGGTCTGAAGATACACTATGATGTCCCCGTACCAAGGATCACGAGTATCGATAATCAAGACTTTCTCAGCCTCGCCCAAGGTAAGGCATCGTCGGAGCACCGAATCTACTCCAATACGATATAGGGTATCTCCCACTATGCGGTAGGGTTGGGACTGGTGCCGAATCCGACGGCGTGCAGCTTTATCCAACTCAGACCGGAAGGTCGCGGTCTGAAGATACACTATGATGTCCCCGTACCAAGGATCACGAGTATCGATAAGAAACAACGTTTCGTCCGGAATATGATCTTCAGAGTGTTCAGGAAGAGAGTCTGTAGGGAGAGAACAAATCAAATCCGCGAAGACCAGTGATTTAGTTGACTTGGCAGTGGTGAACTCCAAATCAAACTCCTGCAGGATGACGATCCATTTGGAGTACTTTCCCCCCAGCAATTGTCTAGAAAGAATATATGTCATGGGGTTGCAGTCTGAAACCACCGTTATCGTGCGCAAAAGGATGTAATGGCGAAAGCGCTGTACAGCGTGTACGGCTGCTAAGGCCAACTTCTCAACATGTGCGTAACGCGTTTCCGGGTCGAGAAGGTTCCGAGAAAGGTAATAAACAACATGTTCATCACCGTTCTCGTCATCCTGCACCAAGACCATGGCGACGGTGCTTAATGCGGCGGCTAGATACAAAGTAAAGTCGCGGTGGTAGTCCGGAGGACGAAGCAACGGAGCATTGACTAGCAATGTCTTCAGCTTCTCAAAGGATTCTTGAGCGATTTCGTCCCAATGAAAGGGAACATTCTACTTTAACAAACGAGTGAATCCTTTGGCCACCTCGGCGTAATTCGGGATGAAGCGCCTAAGAAAATTCGCTTTCCCTTGCAGACTCTGCAACTGGTAAAGGGAGGAGGGTGACGGGAGATTTATAATGGCCTCAACCTTCAGAGGGTCGAGGCGAATTCCGTCTTTCGAGACTATAAAGCCTAAAAGACGGCCAGAGTCGACGCAGAAGACGCACTTATGAGGATTCAGCCTAATATTGTAGCGTCTGCAACGAAGAAATATCTGGCAAAGATGTTCCGGATGATCCTCTCGCTTACCCGAATGGGCAGGCAAGTCGTCCAGATAAGGCTGGAAAATATGGCGGATATCATGAAAAGCATATGACATGGCACGTTGAAACGTGGCGCCAGCGTTCTTTAAGCCGAACGGGAGTTTTTTATATGCAAAAGTGCCCCACGGACAGATGAATGTGGTCTTATGCTGATCCTCAGGTGCAATGTTAATCTGGTTGTAACCTGAGAAACCGTCCATTAAGGAGTAGATCTCACTCCCGGCGCAATCGTCGATAATCTGATCGATAAACGGAGTGGGATAATTATCCTTAGGACAGGCGCGATTTATATCGCAATAATCCACACAGACTCGAATGGTACCCTGATTTTTATCGACAGGGACGATATTGGACACCCATTCTGTAAGGGGGATAGGATAAATAAACCCCGCGTTCAGAAGTTTTTCAACCTCTGCCTTGATAGCGGCGGCTTTCCGAGGATGCATGGGAAGCAAGCGTTGGCGCACGGGTTTCGCACCTGGATAGGTTGGAATCTCGTGCACGACAATACTAGGATCAATTCCCGGCATTTCCTCGTAGGACCATGCAAAAACATCTCCGAACTCTTTGAAAAGTTCCGTATAGACCTGGATCTCTTCGGGAGAACAGGTCACACCCACATGAATGTTCTCAACAATCCCTGGTTTAACAGAGATGTTGATAGGAATCGTTTGAGTAATGTTACTCAGATTGCCTTCCGAAAAGACCTCATGCGTCAAGATCGGTGTTTGAAGAGGAGGGGAAGGAACCTGAGTAGCATAGCGCTCGAGACAATCCGTCATTGCCCCCAAGCTAGGCATAAACGAGGAACGATGATGCCCATCGCCCCAAGGTAGCTCTTCCAGAGACATAGTTTCAATTATAGCCTCATCTGAGGGAAAAGTCTCTCTAAGAGGATCAGGCGAATCAGCCTGACCAAGCCAGGGGGATTGTGAGTGACGTCAAGAGCCATGCTCATCGGAGCATGCTGAGGAAGTGGAGGGTCCGATGCAGCAACAATCTCACAGTAGCTGATCTCTACTGGCGTTAAAGGCATGGACTCTCCAAACTCATATACCTGCTCAGGTGTAGGAATCAGCCAGGGGTCATCAGTCCTGGACAACATATTGACTTGAGCGGTATTTGGTGGCGGCGCAGGGAAAATACCCATGAGGACTGGGTCTTTGAAAAGACCAGGTCCTATGCTGTCTGGGGGATTCGGAATTTGATCCACATACGGCACGTTGTTCTCGGAGCTAGAGGTAAAAAATGACAACTGGTCTACCGTGACAATCTTGCCCTCGTGAGGGAACTTGATGAATCGAAAGACAGTAGACGGCACGCAGAGCATGGCATGGGTCCAACTGCGGCCAAGAAGTATATTGTAGTTGAGTTTAGCGTCAACCACTTCTACTTCCACGTTGACAGTTTTTCCTTGTAATGTAATCGCCAGACTCTCGAGAACTCCCAGGGGTTTAGATTCCCGGCCATCAAATGCCTCAAGGGCATTGGGAGATGACGATAAGGTTGGAGAGCCGATGGCTTTCAAACAAGCGGAGGACATAACACAAGTAGATGCACCCTCATCTACGACGGCTCTGTGAACGTTCAGACCGTTAATCCCGACTTGAATAACCAAAGCGATTTGATGCGGAAGCCGGGGAGTAAAATTCTCCAGATCAAAGGTGAGAAGGCTCGAATCGGCGGGATCAATACCACCGATGGCAGACAATAAAGCCTTCCGTTGTGAAGGACAACTCTGAAGAACCTCAAGTGCAGACATGGCACATGGCGCCTGTGCCAGATCCTCAACAATACCGTAATGTTGAGCGGCACGAGCGTTTGGATTATAAGAGGATCTCCGAAGAACACCCTTGGGAGGTGGCTTCACAACGGGTTCGAGAGTCGGCTTCTCAATTTCCAATGAACCAGAAGCGGATGCGGGAGGCGGTCCATCCGCCACTGCCTTCCCGGGTGCCTGCTGCTGATTATTGTAATCCTTGGACCTCGTAGCGATAGTGATAGGTGCATTAGACTTCATCATGAAAACTTGAGACCCAAACGGTGCAGATGATGAACTTTGTTCGACCATCTGGGTCTGCTGAGATGGAAACGGCTCCTTTAAAACAGCCGGAGTTCCCTTTGAGCCTTTAAGAAGTTGACTGACTTCGGATCGTCTTGGACAATCCTTAGTGTAATGGTCACCTTCACAGATGAGGCAAGGAAATTTCGGCTTACGTTGGGAGCCATCCTCAGTTCGAGATTTAGATTCCGGTTTTGGGGCATCAGATTTTGATTTGCCTTTGCCCTTCTTCTTCCCTTTGGAGGATTTGTCCGCAGGATTGGCCTGAACGGCATTTACCTCCGCGGTTTTACCAGAATCGGATGAGGCGGGATTAGCAGAGGTATTGTTGGAATAATTAGCCTTTTGCTTCCCATTCGAAGACTTCTTCGAATTTTGAGAAACGGAACCAATGACACCATCCACCGAAGGGGTGGGCGGGGCCTTTTTGGCTCCGGGCCGTGGTGCATCAGGCAGGATGTCATAAAGCGTGCCAGATTGTGAATAAACAAGATCCAAGTACTGGGCACACGCGATAGCTTGTTCCTCCGTCACACACGCTCCCATCGCGATATCCTGAGCGATTTTGTTCACAAAGGAGGTGGTGAACCAGTGAGTCAAAATCTGATCAGGTATGTGAAACTTGATCAGTCGACGACGGCGTCGCCACTCATGGATGTGATCCGAGATGTGAGTGGCCGAGTCCTGCTTCAGGGAAGACAGGAGGTGCGTCCCAGTCTCATACCGGACTGGTAACTGGAAATGCGTGAGGAAAGCCATAGCTAACGAGTTGAAATCCTGAAAAATGCCACGAGATAGCTCTATGTACCACTTAGCAGCAGCTCCTGTTAACGTACGCTGGAAAAGACGCAAACGAACTGAATCGTCAGTCCAAGAGTTAGACGAGCACCAGAGGTGATACGTCATCACATGCGCCTGGGGATCTTCTCCAGATTTGCCCTCAAACTTGGGACAGTCTCCTGGTATCTTGGTCGGAACCGGGGGCCAATATGGATTATGAGCAATCGGATCATTGGTCAACTTCGAAACGTCCGGGAGATCCAAGGTAGCCAGGAACGGCAATGGAGGGTTAATTCCCATGCCAGTCCCAGAATAAGGTCCGGTACCCATGCTCCACGATGGTTGTGAATATCCCTGCCCCCATGGGTTCTGTCCCGTAGGATTCTGACCGTGAGGGGCATAATTCATATAGCCAGACTAATTTGGTTGCTGGTAACCATTGTGTGGGGCCTGATAACCAGGGTTCGGGCCCTGATTAGGCGTCTGCCCCGTATAAGCAGCGTTTGGATTTGGCTGCTGAGCATAGTTAGAACCGGGTGGAGGAGGATGATACTGAGAGCCTCCAGAGTGGTTATAGTTCGGTTGAGATTGACCATGAGAATAATAACCACTCTGAGGATGAGTAGACTGCTGATAAGTGGAACCCTGCGGAGCTTGGTACGTAGGGCGCAGCTGTTGATTCGGCTGCGGCATTGAATGAGCAGGCTGCTGAGCAGAGTGAACGGAATGAGAGGGCTGCCCTGAATGAACAGGTTGACCCGAGTGAGGGGGCGGCCCTGAATGAACAGGTTGGCCCGAATGAGGGGGCGGCCCTGAATGAACAGGGGTGTTGGCCCTGGAGAACAAAGGGCACTGCCAGGCAGCCGATCCGCTGGGGTGAGCCCTGTGTTGCACCGAATGCTTCCGCTGGCCTAGGGAGGCGCCATCTCGTGTCAGACCATTAATCCTGGCTCCGTGGTGCGCCAGACCAGTGCTTGCCGGAATAACTCTCTTTTCCGGCGTACAACCCATGGCGCAAGGGTCCCGCCTATATGCAACTAGGAGACAATGTGATACGTGCTGCATCTGAAGAAGGCCGGATTTGCCCCCTGTGTCCATAGGCCGGGCCCTCGTTGATACCTCTACCGAGGCCGAGCCAGGTTGACCAGCAGGGTTATAATATGGTCCTTGCGGATTATAGAATGGCCCTTGCTGGCCCGCAGAGTAGCCTTGAATGGGCTGTCCCTGTGGGTCGTACTGATAGCCAGGTTGTCCTGCAGGTTGACCTTGGAAAGGTTGTGCCTACAAGTTCTGAGCCTGGTTGTACGGTAAACCTTGAACATAAAGATAGGCCTCAGGAGCAGGGAGACGCAAAATGTCCCCATGCTCGTCAAGCTGACCCGGAAAACCATACATGGGAGTGCCGTCTTGTGCATAGTGCGAAAAGAAAGATCGGTAAGGATCTTGGGGGAGCTGTCCAGCTCCGGCGTTCGGCTGCTGTAAAAACAACCGATACTCCTCCGGAGAGATATTCTCCGGAATAACAGTAGCTAGATAAATGTCCTCTGGAGTTGGCCCAGATCTAGTAGCAGATGCTGAGGCAACAGCAGAAGAGGCAGCCACACAAACAGTGGGTCGCACGGGAATAGAAGTGACGGGCGTCGAAGGAGACACCCCGGGTGTAGTGGCAGCTGGCCTCGAAGCAAGAGATGATATTCCCATAGAGGCAGCAGCTGAAATAATCTGACCCAGAGATCTGTATCCCTGTGGCAAAGAAGGACCAGCTGACGATGTGGTAGCCAGCTCAGACTCGTCTCCCTCAAACAATCTACGAGGGATGCGCCGATAGTCATCAGACCCGGGAATTTCCTCACCAGAATCACTCATGGTTGATCCTGCCGTTAAATCACGCAGAAGACGGCGAGGACTAGGAGGAAAAACAGCAGCAATAAACGGTGAACCCGATGTCAGAGAAAGGAAATCAGCTCCTAATCTCAATTCAGACACAGGGTCCGAAAAGGGCCAGTTGAACTCAACTGGTTCTCCAAAGGGTTGCTCGGCGAGGACCGGTCCCCCGTCAGGGAACTCGGAAACAACAGGCTGCTGTGATTCAACAGAAGGCTCAGAAGCCTCTGAAGAATCGTCCGTGTAAGGACTACCAGTAGACGAAACCGAGGGTTCCGCCACCGTGACAAAAGACTAGAAGAAGAGAGCACACACACACACGGGCTGAAAATGAATTAAGACACACGATCAAACAGTCACAAGCAATATCTAAACGGGTGTGTTATCGTGGGAGATTGATTTTACCACATTGGAAAATAAACAAATTCTACCGTTGCATGTTTTAAGAGTCGAGAAACGATAAAAAGATGACTCTATCTCTTTCAGAGTTGATACAAGCGTGAAAGGACAAGCGCTTGACGGTCTTTTCAAGTTTAGGGAGTCAGAAAAGACCAAATGACTGCTCAGGGAAAACTAGGCACAAAGGGTGTACCAAATATCCGTGAACTGCAATATACACCTTGGTTTCAAAATGAAACAGAAATCGACCAAGGACTTTCCGTACGTGCAGGTAGTCTCCCCGAATGCTGTGTTCGGTGTATCACGGGTATAGGGCGGCAGACTCGGCTTCCTGCGGATAAAGGATTGAAAACCTATAGGGGTCTCCCTTTATATACGCGACGGTATGGGGAGCGCAAGTCCGTGCTAGTGCTGTCTAAAGCCAACAGGCGAACGACAGCTGCTAGGTTTAACGACGCCGGAACACGTCTCTAGCCTAGACCTTCTAAATATGTTGCATTAAGTTCCAATGTTGCCTTAGGTTAATTGAATAAATTTTACAGTTGATCTTCAATTAAGTTTCAATTTCCAGGCCTTATCGTATGTAGTGTCTCCTAAATGCAAGCTATATGCCACGATGCAACATTTCATTCGATGAAAACTAGTTAAATGAGAGTTGAGAGCTTTTATACAAACGAAATGAACGGAATACAAACAAGAATGTCTCTAATGCAACTAATGCAATTGCACACTTTTCATCCAAACACTAATCACTAGCAATATGGAAAAGATCACAATTTGCACTAATTTAACAAAAGCAAAAGAGATTATTTTTTGATTTTCAATGTTTAATGGCTAATGTGCACTGAAAACAAAAGGAACAATTTGAGAAATGATATCTAAGAGAGTGAAGAAAACAACATTCACTCAACGAAGCAAGCAACCAAATCTCTAAATCGACCCAAAGTCCCTCAAAGCAAAGAAAGACTCGAAAACACCCAATGGACCGTGTGATCTAGGTCCAAAGCAAGGGCAAATGAATTCTGAATGAAAGAATGAACAATCACTCAAAAGACGCAGCAAAACAACCAAAGACTGTTAAGAGAGTGTGGAGAATCAATCAACAAGTTGACAGGACAATCAAGACACCAAAAATCCCAAGGAGGGCTCGATTCACTATGCCACTAGATGCCCTAGGGCTCAAATCGTGAAATCGATAGACAAAGGCAAACAACCAAAGGATAGCGGTGAATTCCAGTCAAACAAGACTCCAACACACTCAGACAATCAGGAAATCAAGAAGAAAAGTACTGGTCAAGCTCAGAAAGCCAAAAAATGAAGAAACTCAAAAAAGTCACAGTGGTGGCGCGACTGTGGCCTTGAAACTAGCGCCAGAGGCCGAGTGGCGCGACACAGACAAATGCAACAAGCGCCAAGTGGCGCGACTGTCGGGTTAAAACCCGCGCCAGTCGAGTTCTTCAATAAAAGTTAAAAAACAAGCTATTCTAAAAGTAGACCAATACAAGCTAAGCAAACCAAGAGGCTAAAATAATGAAATAATCCAACCCAGAAGGTTCATCAAGCAAGGAGAAACAATCAAAGCGAACCAATCATACAAGGGACAAGGAAAACCGGATGATCCCCAGTATGGTCGCCAATTTGTTGAGGAGGTAAATCCCCTCTGCGGACAGAGGCGATCCCTACTAGCCCAGCAGGGGTCTAGCAACAAACAAACAATGCTATGACGCAAGCTCCTAGCTACGAATGAAAGACTTGGGATAAGAGCCTACCTGGATTCCAACGCTAGATCTGAAGAAGAGATGTCCCCGTCCTTCAGCCCTGGCAGATCACAATCCTTCCACGATCTCCGTGGATGAACACCTGCACACAGAAGAAACGAACAGATACATGCATAGGAACCAACATACGTAACTAAACATCGGTCAGAAAAGATATTACTCGCATTAACATGATAGAAAAAGGAGTGGAACCATAATCATAGTCATCTATTAAAGTGATAAACGAATAGAAGTTACAACCAAGTTCTGACGTCGCAGCTTCCTTCGAACGGGTCTCCGATTGTCCACGTCTCGCAAAGCTCGGCAAGGAAAGGGAAACCTCTCCAGAGTCTCGTAACAATGGTCTCCTCGCTTGAATGGGCCTTAAGGGAAAGAAGGGATTCTTTACAGCACAAAGGCGCTTGGGAATAGGGAGATGCAAAGCTTCAGCACTTCAAGACTAGCTTGCCATGGATCTGAGCAAGCTTTTATAGATGGGGAAGGAGGGATTTGGGATCCCTATTATTATGGGATTGGCCCTATCAACAAGGAAGGTTCTATAGAAGGTGGCAAAACTACTTCCCTTCCATAGAACTCCCGCAGCCAAACCTCCCAACTCAAGATAGGCAATGGTTGTGAGTTTGTTTGAACTCAACTTCCGCCATCCATATTTAAAAAACAATCCCTAAAATGGGTGGCGCGATTGCTGCTCTATGACAGAGCGCCAAGTGGCGCGACCTCTTTACAGGATTTCCCTGATTGGCGCGAGCACTGAACTGTCTACCCGCGCCAATGCAAAAAGAGTTGTTTTTTATGGATTTTGCAAGGAGATTTCTCAAGGGGAAATGAAGTTCATACTCAGAGGGATG
>CM076572.1:539425405-539617332 GCA_034641835.2 Pinus albicaulis
TGAAAATTAAAAGCTACCATCCCCAAATATTGTAACCAGTGTACTCCTTATACAACATCAGCACCTCTCAATTGAATGGAAAGCATTGGACTATTCAATACATATGCCCCCATGGTTAGCTTGATATTATGGCACTTTCCAGAAAAATTTATAGTTCCTCCATTTGCAACCATCACTTGACACTCTGGTGTGGGGTATAGGAAGCAATTCAATTCCTTGGCTACCTTACAATGAATAAAATTATGGGTACTACTCGAATCATTCAATTCTATTAAATTTTTCTTCTTGATATGTCCTTATATCTTGAGAGTTTTAGGACTGTTAATTCCTACCAATGCATTACAAGATATGGTCGGACTCATTTCTTCTTTCTCGAGGGTTGGTTTCTGGTGTATATCATCTTCTTTTGGGGTTTCTTGTTCATTTTCTTCCTCCTCTTCACAATCTATGTAAAATAATTTCTTATTAGCACACTTATGACCTTTAGTGTATTTTCTATCACAACTGTAGCAAAGCCCTTTTGCTCTTTTTTCTTCCAATTTTTTTGGTTTCAACCTTGTAGGTTGTGGAAGTCTAAGAGTAGCAACACTTCCATCTTTTTAGATGTTAGTGGTAGGCTTCCTTGTCGCCATAATTTTACTTTCAATTTTTCTTGCCAACCTAAAGTCCTTCTTCAATGAATCAAGTTCCCAAAGGTGAACCTTATGTTGGATGTCATCCTTTAAAGCCCTTATGAATACATCAATCTTGTGTTCCTCTGGAATATCAGTTACCCCTATATTCAATTTTTGGAAGTCCTCAATGTGCTCCACCATTGAAACCTTTTGTTTGAGATTTATCAGTTGGCTAAAGAATGTGTTTCTCTTTGTATCCTCATAATGTGCTATCATTTCCGTCGTAAAAATTGACCAAGTGACAATTTTTTTACGAGATCAAAGCCATCGATACCACACAAATGTATTTTTTTCTAAATATAAAGTTGCAATACGTACCTTTTGTGTGTTTTGCACATTATGGAGATCAAAATATTGCTCCATATGTAGTATTGGTGTTGGAGATGTCTCAAGGGGAAATGAAGCTCATACTCAGAGGGATGCATTGATGATGTTTTCAAGGCATGACAGTGTTCACAGGTCACATAATGGGTCCTCCATTGTGCGGGATGGGGAATGGTAGGGACGGTGACAAATTACTGTGTAACAATTAGGAATCATTTCTTGTATCAACATTGTCAAAACTTCCTTCAAACCTTCCATGTCTGCTTTTAAATCATTCTTCATGTCTTCCATGTTAGCTTCCATGTCATCCATCTTAGCTTCCATGCCATCCATATTAGCTTCCATGCCATTCTTCAAACCGTCCATCTTAGTTTCCACGTCTTTCTTCAAACTATCCATATTATATTCCATGCCCTTCTTCAAACCATCCATCTTAGCTTCCATGTCTTTCTTCAAATCTTCAATTTCATTTTTTGTTCCTCTTTGCGAGAGCAAAATTTGGTGCACTTGCTCTTGTAGTTTTGATATATCATGTTGCAATTATTCCTCTTCATGAGTCATAGTAGAGTATTTTGAGGGCTTAATGGGTGTTGAATTATTTTTAGGGGGAATTTTAGAACCCAATATTGATATCTATTCTTCAATATGCCCTTGGAATCAATTCAAAATGATTTTTCAAACAAGACTTATGCAATTTGAAAAATAAAATACACACCCTTTTCTTTCTTTTGAGGAGCTCGATATTGAAACTAAATTATCTTTGCGATTTCATAATTTCAATATCTGAAATTTGATTCTGTAGTAGCCCTCTGAATCATATTTTGAATGCCACAGGTTTGACCTGATTTGGATTCTTCAAGACAAAGTTATGCCCAATCTCCCACAATGACCTAATTATGGATTGGTTCAGTAGAGCGAATTTGTACGGAGTGCCACGTGCCACTGTTTTCTCTTTCAGCTCTGAAATTGATACACATGAAACTAAATTTCGTGTACTTGTAGCCACTTTTTACAAAATTCCAATCCGATGCTGAGAGAGAGAGTTATGACTATTTTTTCACCGTCACCTCTTTGAGATGAAATTTGGGAGCTTGAAAAAACCCTAACTTCCACAAATAATATCTTCGAAATTATTGCGAACCAAGATATGAAATTTTTACACAAAGTTCCTCAGGATTTCGACTTCCTATGGTAAAAAAAACTTTTGAACCTTCGTAGAAAAAAATTTATAGCGAAAATTCCACCATGACCTGTTTGGAGCAGTGAAACCCTAGAATCCAAAGCTCTGATACCAAATGTTATGAAACCAGCTCCAAAAATAGAATAAAAGAGAGATAAATTCCTTATAAATGAACCACTTCGAGGGGGAAACCTCCTTAACATTACATAAATGAAAAATTCTTGGATGATACAAATGAAAAAACCTCCTTTCTATATATAGGATCCCATGGGTTCACAATAGAATCCTAGCCGACCTAACAACAATAATGTAAGGACACAATAATAAAAATATGGGGGTTACGGGGGTACAAAAATAACAATAAGGGGGCTACAATAACAATTATAAGGGACTACAGTAGTAATATAGGGACCTAACAACATGAAGAATTGAGGAAGATACAACATGAGGAGTGATGCAGTTCACTGGAGCACTGCGCACTCACTGCACAGAGGGTGACGCAAAGACACCAGCGTATGGGCAGTGTGTCCATCTCAAGGTTAGAGAGTTACCGTGGAGAGTGAGAAAATTTTCACTAAATTTCTCTCAATATTTTTCCTCTATTTTTCTATCTGAATTCTTGTACTTGAATTACTACTAAAGATTAATAAAGAAACCCTCATCTATTGCACCAGTTTTCCCGCATTATGTTATTCCAAGGATAATTGTCCAAAAATAAATATGTCAATATATTTATGTGTATGCTATAATTTATCTAATTTTCCAACATTTATTTTTCCGTAGTATTTGTTTTGTGAAGGATGCAGTGTATATGTTTTGATATTTTCCATAGCAAATTGCAAATAGTTTGTTTAATAAATTTAACAAATAGAAGAAATATTATCAGTTGTTGTAGAAGGATTCTGGATTACAAAATTTTAACATGGTATCAGAGTGCAGAAAATAAGACAGAGATCTCAGTAGTAGGCAGGAAGGAGGAGATTCAAAACACTGTGTAAGAATCTGCTCGAAACCCCAGAGGCAGCACACTCCCTTTGGCTAGGAGGGTCAATTTTTGAGGAAATTTCTATTTCTCTAAGAGAGTTAACAGAGAAGTTAGATTTTCCAGATCAAATATTGTTAGAGTCAGAGGGAGCAACAATATTTACCTTGCAGAGCATATCTTCAGCTGGGACCCAGTATTTTGCAACAAAAAAATCAGAGTTGGAAAGGAAAGGCAAGGAAAAATATAACAGAAAATCATGGATAGAATCAACAATCATGAAGCATTAGAATTATCTTCCAGGTTGGAGGATGAGTTCACGTGTTCGTCAAATTCAACATCATATGGTGTCTGGTATATTGATAGTGGAGATTCAACTCATATGACAGGAGTTAGAGAATATTTCCTTAGCTATTAGGAGGAGCATATGGAAATCCAAAACACTATGGGAAACAAAACAAAGAGTACTCTAGTAGGGAGAGGAACCATATAATTCCATATGGAAACAGGAACCAACACCAACGCTACTAATGTATTGCATGTGCCAGGACTGGGTATGAACCTAATTTCAGTGTCCCAATTACAGGACAAGGGGTTTGATGTACACTTCGTAGGGAAGAAAGTGTATGTCAAACACTCTAGCTAGAAGAAGGTAAGATAGATTGGAGCTCGGATCAATAGGTTATACAGGCTGCAGATCGATTCTCCAATGACACTTATAGGCAATGATAATAGCAGTGGGAAAGAGTTGAACGAACTATGGTATAGGAGGATGGGACATTTACACCATGGAGCGCTCAGGATATTCAAAGAAACTGTAAAAGGAGTTCCAGTTATTAGCACCGATCACGATGATGTGTAGTTGAGAAGTACGCAAAGGAAACATTTACTAGAATTGACAATAGAGAAAATGGTGTATTGGGATTGATACAGTCAGATATTTGCGGCCCTATGTCCACTAGATCTCTTAGCGGTGGCGAATATATCATCACCTTTATTGATGATCATTCCAGGAAGACCTGTATCTATTTGTTAAAGAACATAGATGAGGTCTTTGATTGGTTCAAAGATTTCAAGGCTCTCGTAGAAAACTCGACAGGGAAAAATATCAAGGTGCTACGTTCAGATAATGGTGGAGAATACATGGATAAATACTTCACAGACTTCTGTGTGAGGGAAGGCATCAAAAGATAATGTACAGCTCCATATAATCCACAATAAAATGGAGTAGTGGAGCAAAAGAACAAAACAATAGTTGGGGCTGCAAAGGCTATGTTGTATGACCATGATTTTCCTAGATGTTTATGGGTAGAGGCATGCAACGTAATAGTGTACATTCAAAACAAAAATCCTCATAGAGCATTGGCGAAGAAAATTCCAGAGGGGGTCTTCACAGGAAAGAAGCATGAAGTAATTCAATTAAGGATATTAGGGAGTGTGGCTTACTGCCACACAATAGATGAAAAGTGTAGTAAATTGGATTAGACTACAGAGAAGGGGTTCCTCATAGGGTATAGCAAGACCTCAAAGGCATACTAGATCTGCATTCCTAGCAACATGAATATTGTAGTGAGGAGAGATTTAAAGTTCATGGAAGGTAGAGATTTCAGAAGTTCTCGAGAGATGCCTGAATATGACTTGTCAAAAAAAGTTCCGTTAGTCCAGCAACAGGGACATCAGGTGGGACAAGCAGGAGGACAATCACAAGGATCAAGTAAAGTGACCAATACCAATATCTCCTCAGGGGTAGGAGATCCATGGATTTCTCAGCAGAGAAAGCAGCAAGAACAAGTTGAGGAACTGATTGAACCTCCCATCACCAATGGTAGATCCAATAGGGAAGTGCGTCATACCTTGAGGGACGCAGAGGAGTTCGTTGGAGCTCCTAGGACAAACAAGAGACAGTGCAGGCAACTTAATAGATATCAAGATTTGGTAGATTTGGTTGCATAACTCTCTAGATTTCAGGAATCCACACAACACTAGGTGTGGGTAGATGCCATGGTATAAGAATACAACCCTATCATGAAAAATGATGTTTGGGAGGTAGTGCCTAGGCTATAAGACATAACATTTGTAGGTTCTAGATAAATCTACAAGATCAAGTACACTGTAGATGGAAGTGTAGAAAAGTACAAGGCTAGATTTGTGGAAAAGGGGTATGCACAAAAGGAATGGATAAAATATGAGGATACCTTCGCCCCAGTTTCCAGATATACCTCTATCAGATCTATTTTGTCCCTAGCAGTGCATATGGGACGTGAGATTCACTAGATGGATGTCAAGACAACATTCTTGAACATGGTGATAGAAGAAGAGGTGTATATAGAGCAACCTGAAGGCTTAGAAACACATGAGAAACACACTCATGTATGAAGGTTGAAGAAATCCCCATACAGGCTCGAGCAGCCCCCTAGGGTATGTTATAGTCATATTGACAGTTATTTGCAGTAGTTGGGATTCATCAAGAGTGATGCAGATCCAAATCTCTACTATTTGGTGGTAGAGAATGAGCCTATCATTCTGGTTTTTGTATGTGGATGATCTGTTTTTGATAGGATCATCAGGGATCATAAAGGACTGCAAGAGGATCCTTAAAGCAGAATTAGACATGAAGGATATCAGGTTGATGCACTATTTTCTAGGATTGGAAGTATGACAGAAGAATGGGGAGATCTTCCTTGGGAAAGGGATGATGAACCCTTGACTAAATTGAGAGGGAAGGGGGGGGGAGAATAGAATCAATGAACGCATTCACACGGAAATTAAAATTCTTTTATTAAACTCATTAACAAAACCATTACATGAGAAACTCAATACATAATGATCAACAAAATGAATACGTGAACAACAAGCAATAAGAAGAGTAACACATCACATCAACACATAATAATAATGCACATGGACAATGGGAGAAAGTGGAAACCCATAAGGAGAAAACCACGATTTTATATATTGTGATGCAAAGAAAACTCCTACCTTATATTAAGATTGATTTTGTGTAGGCCCAGGTCCCACAAGAGACTCGCTAACTCAAAATTTTCCGTGCCACAACATGCAAGGAGAATTCAACTCCCATGTGTTTTATATAGGCTACCAACCATAGGAGGCTCCTATCTCAACCAACTCCAACTGAACATTTTATCAAGGCACAACTTGAAAGGAGACCACAATCCCCTCACACAACATGAAAACAATATGCCTATTTATTGGTTATCAGAACAACTGTATATCTTCCATCTTTACTTCTTCTTCTCAAATCGCCTACATCACCCATATGTGCATAATATCTCAACAATCCTTTCATCTACCTCTCTAACCTATCTATACACTCCAAAATGAAATATTTTGTAGAGATAGTTGATGGTTGTTTGTATTCCACTTAGAATAGGAAGAGAATAGGTTTGACTATTTTCCTTCCATTCATTCATTTCCACACACTTCATATTTTGAATATTAGTCCACAAAATACATAAATAATCCAATAATAATTTCAGCCACATGTAATGATTGAATGGATCAAATTACTGCCAACATAAAATAACAATGTATATCATTAATGTATCACAACAATTCAGCTTAATGCATCTTTGTCTTTGCCTTGGAGTCTTGCCTTTACCTTAGAGACTTGCCTTTGCATCACAACAATTTAGCTCAATAAACAATTTAAAATTATTACAATTTCTTCAATGTAATGGTTTCATTCTCGGTTTTTCTTCTTTGCCTTGCTGTTTGTTTATATCTTTGCCGATCCTTATCTGCTCCTTTGCCATCAATGACAATATTTCCAACAGTCTCCCCCTTTGGCATTGATGGCAACACATCCTCCCCGTTTCATTCTAAGAAATGTATTCCTTCCTATGATTACATTACCTCCCCCTTTGACATCAATGTCAAGAGGGTTACAAATTTTTCAGTGTAAAATGAGCATTACTACTCTCTAAGTTATGTATAAACATTGTTCATTCTGTCATTCTGTTATTGAATGAATGCCACTTCATATGGCTTGTTAGGGTTGTTCCAGTTTGAGTGAGTGTTGCTTGAGTATGACTACTGCTTCAAAAATGACTGATGCTCCATATGGTAGATAATTATTGTTGGGAGAACACTCTGTAAATTGTTTCAATTGCATATATATACAAAATAAATTGATACCATCCAAGTGGCTTGCACTTGCATGATGCTGAAGATGATAATAAAAATTCTCCATAGAAAAAAATATACAAGAATAATGAAAATGCTCCATGTGATATATAAAATATGCTCCAAATACACTTCAAAATCTATTAACCTTGCAAGAGCGCTTAAGAGAGGACAAGATCATGTGCAAGCTTGTAGCTATCAATAAGAATATCCATGATGAGAGTTGCTAGAATTCAGGGTCTTCATCTGCAATACACATATGCTGAAGATATTTTTTGATGGAAGATGTCTTCAAATTTGATGATGCCAATATGCATTTTGCAACAATGTTCCACCTTTACTACCCTTGTTTTTTGTTAGAACTGTTTCTAGCTATGTTTCCAATGATAAGCTTCAAAATTGTGCAACATAAAAACGGCTTCAGAAATACAATATCACACCTTCTACAAAAACAACCTAGACAATCCTTAAGCAAATAATACAATGATGTGCCAAGGTTAATCTACCACATATCAATCAGAAACACAAGTTATACCAAGTTACTTCCTTTGATTAGGGCACATATATGTCTTTGAAAAATAATTAAAATAATAAGCGATGATGCTCCAGTAACAGATCAATGTATCAATAAATTTAGCTTCAAGTGATGTCACGAAAATAACCTTCAGGATAGACCCTCAAATACACCACCAAAGATCAATTAATCGGGGAATTCAAGTAAGTTCAATATGCTTGAAATAAACATCATTACCTCAGCAAATGACTAGAAATCCACCTTGGGATGCTACAAAATGTTGATAAATTGTAAAAAAAATTCTGATAAAGAATTTGTCAGTGAGAAGATATATTTATATTTTATCTTGATCATCCAGATTGACCTTTAAGTTCCCCGATATGGGTATCCGGTTTTGGCAAAGAGGGCATGTATAGGTACTCCAAAAGCACACTGATAATGGCTTAAGACAGTGTAACCTTCACTTGCATGAAGAGGGTGAAAAGAGACTCCCATGTCATTAGTCGAGGCCATGTGCTCACGAGAATTCATCACCATCGCATTTTCACCAAACATTCTTCCAACATCAACTACGAAACTGGTCACTTGCCATGGTTTCCCATCTACCTGGCTAGTTGTGGTACCAAACCCATGTATATATGCTTGAGTTGCATCATGATAACGATTGCCAAATTTAACAGAAGAATATATTTATGCTTAACTTCACGCAGACATTCAATGGATTCATGTTTAGCACTGCCACTCACACCAAGAATAGTGCTACCCAACAGTGCATGAGGCCTCATTTCATCTCTAGGTGGAAATAAATATGGGGTATCATTATCTTGGATTCCAAATTGTTTTTGGTAAGTTGTACAGGGCTTGTTTTGAACCACATCATCACTTTTATGAACCTGTTGATTTGCCTCAGAGTGTCCTGATTTTGGATTTAGGGTGTATGGTTTGTAGAGAACATATCTATCTGATAACGCTGCTAATTTCATAATATATCAGCTGGAAACATTGCATAGTTCAAAACCATGCGCAACTCCATAATTTTTTCAAAATTAACACTATCATACAACCATGCACAACTCCATAATTTTTTCAAAATTATCGCTATCATACAACCATGTGCAACTCCTTATTTTTTCAAAATTAATAATATCATGCGATACCATTTTGATTCCAACGCCATACCCCAAAACTGATGCGAGGGTCAATGCCAAGGAGAATGAAAATACGGATGCTGATGCCATTGCATATGGACTCTCGTATGCCGATGTAGATGCAAATTATGTCGATGTTTCTGGCACATATTATCTGGCACATAGATTTGATCTTTGATGAAGTGTTTTCATACAACATAACATCCTTATCTACGCATTGAACATATGTCCAAAAAAAAAACCCTTCAGCAACTCATGAAATTCTAGTTTTGAGACACCAAGCTAACCGAGTAGAATGGAATGGCTGGTAGGCGTGAAACCCTTCCTTTGCCTTCTCTCTTACTGAAGTCTTTGTGATAGTGGAGGGAGGTTAGCACCGCCTCGTTTTGTAAAGAGTCTCCTTATGATGAGGGCATACTACATATAGAGGTGCTTCATGGACTTTGAATGTCTGTTGCTTGCTGGTTACAACATTTCAACCCCAATTTGAACCAACGCTAATTCAAGCAATAACACAAGCGCTCTACTCTGGCATGTAAATCTACACCAATAGTATTTGGAATTTTTTTTCAGCAATTACAACATTGGGCCCGTCAACTTGTTTTATCTCCAAATTAGCTTTCTAGTAATAGGAAGTACCACAACATTGGCTTCTTCCATATCAATTATCCATGTGACCAAGAAATCAAATTTAACTATAGATTCCAAACAAAATACAAGTGGGTCGCTATATTATCAATGTAGGAAGCCCAAAAAAAGAACTGTACTGCAACAACACCTTAGCCTTCCACATTTACCCAAATATGCACACTCACAAACACCCAAAATGGTTTGATGCCTCCACAAATTGCAATCGTATTCCTTATAGAAGTATTAGTTGTCTTCTCCACCTACCCCAATTGGCAAAAATTGCATTCAGAAACACAGAGGATAATGCATAATACATTGGAGCTACCCACTGACAATATTCATAATACCTGCATTATATGTTTATCATGAGTTGTGTGACCCAAGAAACACTGTCGAATGTCGAAAAATAGTTGCAACGACATCACCAACATCACAATAATGCACCCTGCAAATAGTAATACACACTGCACATATATTCATTGTCAATGCTATATTGTATGGTGCTGTGTTATTTTCCCTCAGACTCCTTTCTATGTTGCCTCATTGCTGGAGAATCATGTAACGCTTCCATAAGTTGTGCCAAATGTTGTGCAAGACGTTGTGCCAGATATTAACGTTGTTAGATATTAATCTTGAGATCTTAACACTCCATTCGTTCTGCTATTGCACCCCTGTCACTATTATGCACCCTTTTGTACCACGCCACTATACCATTAATAAATGTGCTCTTTGACAGGTAACGTGCCTCTTAGCTAGTCTTCTACCCATAACACATCTGCTTATGTATTCCATATTGGCACACCATTGATACCCCAGTCAACAATCTGATAATAGAAACAAACTTCTGCAACCTACCGCAATCTCTTGACAATATCCTTGGCTGCATGCAAGGGTGAGTAAATAATGATGCCATGTATTAGGGCATAAAAACCTAAATACTGACAGTCCATAATAAATCATTCCAACCAATGTCATAATGCTGCTCTCCAAAGCCCAATAAAGACTATTCACGATAAAAAATAAATCATTTATTAGTTATGGAGTTACTATAACGTCTTTCCAATGTATGGATAATTTCCCAACCAAGAGGAATAAACACTACTCCATATCAGATATGATGCTTAGTTCTACCGCAAGCGATCAAGACTACCACTAATGCATTTTCATGCCACAAATCAACTAGAGATGGTGGAAAAAAAAACGCTCCTACAACTTGGAAGAATAGCGCCTCTCAATATCATGATGGTCACATTCCCAAAATATATCGATTATTCTACTGGTAAGACAAAGAGTAGTGTAACGTTCTTTGGAGAATGTGTAGACTTAGTGTCCATTTTTCAAATGTTAACGCCTCAGATTCCCAAATTTTCAACCTGTATATTACATCGTTACTCCATATGTTCTCATTGCAGGAATTTAATGATGATTAGCATATCCTCATTAGCATACACATTAATATACCAACAATGAATATTCACTAGTAACATATAGCTAATAATGTTCTGCCTTCCTTGGGCTTTTATCCATTCACTTGTCACCTGTTCATATGGCCTCTGTAATTTCTATTGACTGGTTGTAACAAACATGTGGCATAAAATTATTTTCCCCATTCTCCAACAACTTATCAGGCTTTGTGTCATAATGCAAAACCTCACAATTCTTCATATTCTTTAATGCAATAAATAATTTCTTCGCATTGCAGTTGATTTGAGACCAATATAGCGACCAAAATCTTAAGGAAAATCCCGAAGATTCATGTGCAGAGATTCAATCATCAACCTAATATTATTCCATGGCTATAACGCAGTCCATGCATAACACAAAGTTTGTCAACTCAAGACAGTTGGGAGGACTCTCCTCGCATCAACATCGAAAATAAATTTTTATGCTTTGACTTACATTCATATCAAATTTTTTTTTTTTCAATTTAAGTGTCAGTTCCTGCACAACTGCGTGGGAGTCATGGAGCCCATTGTACAACATGGTGTTGAGGATGAACTATATTGTTTGATAACAGTCTCTTATGTTCTCCATAATGATATGTGATTCTGTCGAAGCATAAGCCCAAAAATTTCTCTGGTTATGAAAGGCAACGAGTTCCTTTTCAGTGATGATTTTAATCCCATAAGAGTTCATATGGGACGTGGAGGGTCTCTTCTGAGAATTTCAATGGTGTTAATTTCATAGTCTAGTGGAGCTGGTGCTTCTTTCCTCTATGATTCTTTTTATTGCTTGCATCTGTCTTTTAATTTCATGAGATTGGATCTACAAATGTTCCCGAAGTGTCCGGATATCCTCCTCCCTTTTTTTTTTTTTAAAGAATTTGTGATGCTATCTGAGATCTTTAGAACTCTTCACATGCTACCCCCAAATTGTAAGCAATTCTAAAAATGATTCGGTCAAGGCACTCTTTTAGTATTTTAGTAGTACTCTCCAAGTAAAGAATAGGAATAGTTTCTCGCACATTGATAGTCAACATGAGAAACCATCCAAGATGTTTAGAAAATTTACATTCTAGATTTTAATTGCATTCCTCCTGTTTTCTCCCTCCTTCCTTTGATTTCTTTGGATCTATTCATATTTTCTTTAAGTATTATGGAACTGCTCTCTCCTCCTTCTTTCCTATCTTTTGCTGTAGGAAGAGTTGCTCAAAATCATGGTTGGGAGATATATGTCTAAGAATTTGAGAGCGTATCCATAATTTTTTTCAAGGATTGAATACAATAGAAGAGGTTGTCGTTATTTTATCCATAAAAGCATATGCCCGATATGAATCATGATGTTCATTAGGAGTAGAATCCCCAATATGAATAGGATGGTTATTAGTTGCAGCAACTAAAACACAAGTAGTTGGATCTGAAGCCAACATATGAGAGTTATAACAATAGTCATAAACCTAATCTCTCTCATGGGTCAACATCCCTAAGATGTTGTTTCTCTAATACTGATAGATTTTTCTTTGATTCCTTGAAAAAATCCACCCGAGATCAAGCTAGGTCACTAGCTATTCTTTGTTCTTCCTCTTCCACACTTTAGTAAGCTTCTGTCTATTGTCTTTGTTTCCTTTTTTCACATTGTTTGGTTTTCTTGTAGTGTACATATTTTTTTTGGGATTCTTTAGGGTATGTGATAACTTCCAGTCTTTAGCTATGTAGCCTAGATTATTACGCTTATGACACCTTGTGTTTCCCAGAAAATGTTTGTATTTTCTATTTTTCGTTTCAACATGTTTTCAATCAACAACCTTATGTCCAAATGCATAGTAGAAGAAACAATAGCCATAGAAGAAATTTATGTACCTGATGACATATGATTTTCTAGTAGATAGAGGTCTCCTTCGATGGCTTACTTGAGGTAGCTTCTTTTTTTGCTGCATATCTTGCTGATAATATTTGGTTTGGTTTCTCCAATAGTGTGTTGTTGTATGACCAAGTTTATGGCAATGGAGGCATGTGACACTGCTCTTCTCGATTATTGTAGGCTTCATATCCTCATATTTAGGAGTAGATTGCACTTTCTTCAATCCATTTTTTCCATCTTGATTATGTTTGTTGCCTTTGTTTGTCTCCCTGTTAACCACACCGCTTGTCTCATATTCTACATGCGTTTTCATCATTGTGGTGTCCTCTTGAATAGATGATTTTTCTGATTTCTTCATGGAGATATTATGTTCTTCTAACCTTATATATAATATTTTCTTTTCAACTAGCTCACTTTTAGTTGAAACAATCTCAGCCTCTAATATCTCACACTATACCTATTTCTCTTTTAGCCGATTATTCATCATCACCTCTATTCTCCTTGTTTCTTCAAGTTGTGTCCTTAGGCTAATAATTTACTTCTTGTATTTATTTTCTCTTTCATCACATATCCGCACTAATTTATTAAAATATTTGTTTTCATTCTTCAATATCCCTATTTCAGTCAAAACAAGGTCAAGTTTGGCTTGTTCTTCAACAACAGTTTCTTCATGGCAATCACGTCCATTCACAGTAGCAGTTACCTCATTTGATTGAACCTTTTCCTTTTGAAAGGGATTTTTCTTCTTCTTTTTTATATTCTCCTTGCAACCACTAGTGTCTCCTTCATGCATGAGATGCAATCTATTCCAGATTTCTTTTGAAAAAGTTAAATCCATTACTGTATCAAGGTCCTTGTTATGAAGACTGTTATACATTACACATTTTTCCCTGGCATTCCATTGTTGTTCTTGCCAAGAGGGAGATTATTTGCAGTAACCATTGCATACAAGTTTCCATACCTCGGGTCCATAAGCCATTAAATATATTTTAACCTTATCTCTCCATTCATTAAAGTTTGATGAACTCAACACAGGTACACTTTGATAGTCCATGACTAGACCAGACCAACCTTCAAGTTGTTAGAATTATATAGAAGGAACCCACTCTGATACCAATTGATGAACCCTTGACTAACCTGAGAGGGGGGGTGAATCATTTTAGTCCATTCATGGACATTAAAATTATTTTATTAAACTCATTAGCAAAACCATTACATGAGAAAATCAATACATAATGATCAACAAACTGAATATGTGAACAACAAGCAATAAGTAGAGTAACACATCACGTCAACACATAATAATAATGCACATTGACACCAGATATAAGTGGAAACCCACAAGGGAGAAAACCATGATCTTATTATTGTTGTGATGCAAAGGAAAGCTTCTACTCCTTAGTACATATGATTTTATGTAGGCTCCAACCTACAGGAGGCTGCTACCTCAAATTTCTGCAAGCTACAACATGAAAGGAAGCTTCAACTCCCATGTGTTTTCTGTAGGCTACCACCCACAGGAGGCTCCTACTTGAACCAACTCCAACTGAACATTTTATCAAGACACAATCCCCTCACACAACATGAAAACAATATGCTGATTTACATGGTTATCAAATTTTCATATCTCCATATTTACTTCTGCCCCTTCTCCCTTCAAATTTGCTTCACATCAGCTCCATATGTGCATAATATCTCAATCAAATCTCTCACATTCTCCAACTCTCTAACCTCTCTATACACTCCAAAATGACATCTTTTGTAGAGATAGTTGATGGCTGTTTGTATTCCACACAGAATAGGAAGAGAATAGGCTTTCTTATTTGCCTTCCATTCATTCGTTTCCACACACTTCATATTTTGAATATTAGTCCACAAAATACATAAATAATCTAATAATAATTTCATCCACATGTAATTATTGAATGGATAAAATTAATGCCAACATCAAATAACAATGTATATCATTAATGTATCACAACAATTCAGCTTAATGCATCTTTGTCTTTGCCTTGGAGTCTTGACTTTTCCTTAGAGACTTGCTTTTGCAACACAACAATTTAGATCAATAAACAATTTCACATTATTACAATTTATTCAATGTAGCAGTTTCACCACCCTTTTGTCTTCTTTGCCTTGTTGTTCATTTATATCTTTACGTATCCTTATCTTCTCCTTTGCCATCAATGAAAATATTTCCAACAAGGGAGATATGCTACATATATTCTGAAGAGATTCAAAATAAAGGACTGCCAACCCATGACGATTCCCATGATCACCAATTGGAAGAATATATATGCATCATGGGACAAGGAAGTCGACCCCACCTTACACAAATAACTCATTGGGTCTCTCATGTATATCGTTAACACCAGGCCATACATTTATTTCACTATAAATACCATTAGTAAGTTCATGGTGGAAACAAAAAGGGTACAATGGGCAGCAGCTAGGCACATTCTTAGATATGTGCATGGAACAATCGAGTATGGGTTGAAATATACTCAAGGAGACGACGCCATATTGTGTGGATTCACAGATGCAGATTGGGAAGGTAGTTGAGTGGACATGAAAAGTACCTCCGGGTACTGTTTCAATGTTGGATTAGGGATGGTCTCTTGGTGCAGCAGGAAATAGAATTCAGTAGCACTAAGATCAATAGAAGCAGAATATATGGCGACAAACACGACTACGTGCGAAGCCATATGGATTAGGAAACTACTCGTGTGTTTTTTCAGGAAGAAGATGGGAGCGACCAACGTTTACTGTGTTAATGAAAGTTTCATAAAACTCTTTAAGAATCCAATATCTCATGATAGGTCGAAGAACATTGATATTATATTTCATTTCATCAGAGGTTGTGTTCAGTGTGGGGCAGTCCAGCTGTAGTATGTTCCCACAGGAGATAAGATAACATACATACTCTCGAAATCTCTAGGTAGAGCTAAATTAATCCAGTTCAGGAAAAATATGGGTATGGTGGAGAATCCATTTCATTAACAGAAAAAAATGGAGTCTCAATTGCAGCAACAATAGATGAGATGGAGTTGTAGTGCAGATGTGGTATTTGGCAGTAGTACAACATGGCCAACAATAGCACAGATGCAACGCATATTAGTTGCGTAGTAATTGGTGGGTAGCAGTAGCCATACATAAGCAACGTGATAGGAGATGGTGCAAAGATAATGTGTTGTGGCAACAATTGCAACACTAAAACACTTTCCTCGCTAAGGGGGAGTGTTAGTATTTGTAGCATCGTATGTTTTCTAGCCACGAGATTTGGTGGGGAGGCTAGAATATATGTATTCTCCAATACCAAGAAATAATTTTTGGAACTTCCACCTAGAGATGACTTAATTAGATTTATTAATTAGTTTTTAATATTTCCTGAATCTAAACTTAGGGAATATGATTAATTAATCAGAATTAGTTAAGTCATGGTGTGAATGTTCTAGAAACTCACACAGATCGTCAGGGAAATAACCTGGGTAATCGATTATGTTTTAATATTGGCCGTTGGTGCTCCGGCAAAATATTATAAGAATATATCAATGGTTAGATGGAGAACACACTAGTGTAGTTACTGAGTTGCCTAGGGGGATCTATCTTCTCAGCGGCTGAAGTTGAACAGAGGAGATAGAGCTAGAGGCTGAGTTGAAAATGAGATATAGAGGGTATCAACAGTGGTCCGGGAAGTGCAGGATGAATTCAAGAAGAGACAATGTGAGGAGGGATGCCGTTCACTGAAGAAATGTGCAATAATTGTGCATAGGGTGACACAGAGACACCAACTATGGGAAGTGGGTCCATCTCATGGTCAAAGAGTTACCGTGGAGAGTGAGAAATTTGTCACTAAATTTCTCTCAATATTTTTCCTCTGTTTTGCTGTCTGAATTATTGTACTTCAATTACTGCTGAAGATTAATAAAGAAGCCCTCATCTGCTGCACCGATTTTCCCGCATTGGGTTTTTCTGGGGACAATTGTCCAAAAATAGTTGTGTCAATATCTTTATGTGTGTGATAGAATTTCTCTAATTTTCCAACATTTATTTTTCCGCATTATTTGTTTTGTGAAGGCTACAATGTATATGTTACGATATTTGCCGTAGGAAATTGCAAATATTTTGTTTAATAAATTTAACAAATATAATAAATATTAACAATTGCTGCAATAGGATTCTGGATTACAGAATTTTCACACGTTCATCATGGTCTAGATGGTGAACACCTCGGTAGACTTGGTATGGTCCATGGTGAGTTTCTTCGCAAACATACAATGACTTCATATGAAGGGAAATAAGGGCATGGGTAGCATGAGGGAGGTGAGACTCATATTAGGGCTCATGGGCATGACCAACATGAGTCACCTGAAGAGGATAGACTCAAAAAACAATTCCATCATATTTTGTGTTCTTAGATTGAAGCATATGCTCAACAAATACCACTCAATGACCACACTGAATGAGTTTAGGGGTCCATAGGACTTGGACCATGGTCTTGGAGTCATATAAATTTTGAAAGGAAACATCAAGGAGGAAACCTTTTTTTTTTCAACTAAAGAAATCGTGTCTCGATAAGCTTCCATGCATTCGTAGTCTTGTCCTAGAATTGGAACACAAAATCTGTGGGGACCAAACCTCCCCACCTAAATCTTGGACCAGATCCTTGTGACTAAACACCAAAGATGACTCTTGCATCTTTTCCAACATACTAAAGGAAAAATTTGCATATGGAGATATTTTTGGAGTGAATGATGGAATGATGTATTTTGTTGATTGTGTGGGATCAAATATTATTGCTTTGTATTTGGAAAGTGGTTTATGGCAATTGAAGTTCGTATATACACATTGAACACAAAACAAGGCAGGAGTGGGATATGGAGGGTGCTTTCAGAAAGCCAACTTATTAAATTTAGGTTCAGTTAATGTTTAATTCTTAACCTTGGTAATTCATATATAGTTATTTTGTGAGTTTATTTGTATGTTTGTCAACTGATTTGTACGGGGGTGCATTTTTGGTAGAACCTGAAATACTCACAGAATTGGTCTTATGAAAGATCATAGTTTTATATTTTCATCCATAAGAGCATTGTAGAAAGAAATTCACCTTTTTAAATTTTATCCAATTAGGAGGAATGATATAAATTATTGACAATGAGGCTTTCAGTTTTGAATCCCCGTCAATCAAGCATGTATAAGCAAGCCCAATTCACAACCATAATCAAAGCCTCAAGCTAGAGCTTGAGTCAGAGTAAGGTCACAATGATGGTTGCGATTTAGTTCGCTGTCATATTTAAATTAACATAACTTTGTGGTCATCTTCAAATTAACTTTAGTTTCTGGTCATTGTTCAATCAAAGTCAATTTGCATTCATCTTAAAATCACCATATGCATATAATCACAGTTAGATTAAGACATAAACTTCCAGCTAAATCAGGAAATGTTCTAGGAACTATTGAGCCTCAAAGACAAGTTTAAGTAGTTTGTAGTCATCTTCAAATCACCATTTGTGAGCACTTCCAATTAGCAGAAGACATCAACTTCTAGCCAAATTTATAAATGTTCAATGAATTAATAAGTGTTATAGCCGAGTTCTTGAGTTGGTGGTCATCATTAAAACACCTTTTAGTAGAAGAATTTGGCTTCTCCTACCCATTTGGTTTGCGGTCTTCCTTAAACCACTATATTTAGAGAGTACATTCAACCATTGACAACTATTGTCATCTCTCTGCTTGGACTCACATAAACCCCTTTGGATTAAAGATGCATGTTAGATGCATAATTTGTAAAGGTTATAGGAAGAAATGTGAATATACATTGAGAATCTAAGAAACCTTGGAATATGAGCCCAAACATTGTATTTATATAGGCATAGTCTAATTTATAGACGGAATAACCTTTTCACGACATTTTTTTCTGGTTAATTTTAATCAAATTTTAATCAAATTTTTTCTGGTTAATTTTAATCTATTTTTGCATTCAAAAATATAGTTTAAACAACAAAAAATCTTGAAATTGTATTTCTGTATTTTGGTGAATTCCAGTTAAAAAGACTATTTCATCTATAAGTTAGACTACACCATTTATATATATGTATAATTAATGAAATGAATTCACAATTATCATTTTAATCCTAATATATAACTTAACAACTAATTTATAAAAGTAAAATATTAAAAATTAATTGCAATAAAATTATATTGTTATCTATTATTTAATAATATTTATAATAATTTTAGATATTATTTGTTGTTTATCAAGTGGCCCGAGTTCATCAGAGATTACATCAGGCTTGACATGTGGCTTAAGAAACCGCGACCCAGTGGCATCTAAACCGCAAAATCACCCGGGTATTGCACCCGGCCTGGGCCATGTTAGTGTTAATATATCAGTGATCACACATACTCTTTCAGTCAATTTGCTAATGTCATAGGTCAAAATTTTTAGTATTTTCAAATAAATTTTCAAAATAAATGTTGGTCACTGAAGGGGTCTAGATCAAAATTGCTGCTCCCTCATCTCATCCATGGCCATCATCACTTTAAAAGTCATATCATTCATTATCATTTAAAATTTTAGGGTCATTTCACTTCATCTCATCTAGGTCTAATATCTAGGTGTCATCATCTACCTTTGAAAACATTCTAATTTGTCATCAAAACAAGGAAATCATCCTTCATTTCACTCATAAGACTTTAAAAGGGAGCTAGCATACTTAGGAAGTAAAGTAAGACAAGTTGCCTTATTTTAAAATGTGTTTAAATGTTAAAAAGTTTCAAAAGGCAGAATTGCCTTATTGTTTCACTACATGACAAAAAAGGTCATTTCAAGGTTATAAAAGAAAAAAGCAGGCTTATCCAAACTCATTATTTCCTTTTTTTTATGGTAGAGCTCCTCTTTTACCTCATTTTCACTCCTTAGGTGGTCATAGGTTCGAAACCAAGGTGAAGAACCTATCTAAGAACACTTTTATACACTTTTGGCTGCCTTTGTTACGCTTCTGTAGCCTCCTGCTACACTTTCATAGATAATTGTTATGTTTACGATCCTTTTGTTACGTTTCTGTAGCTTCTTGTTACGCTTCTGAGGTTGTTGTTACGCTTCTGTTGGACAATTGTTATGTTTCTGGGCAGTTGTTGTGCTTCTGTAATTTGGTGTTACACTTCTAGAAGGAGGGAAGAACTCAGGTTTTTTGGCTCCCAAGTCATCCAAACAAGCTCAAGGCTTGTGGGCATCATTCCTTGGATCTCTTATAACAGTAAGTCATCCCTCTTATAACATCCCATGGTTAAATAATCAAGTTTGTTATTTATTTTCATGCTCACTCCTTACTACACTATATCATCACTTCTGCATGTTATTGAAAGACTCTAGTTGAATAAATCCTAACCCTACTATCTAAAAAATATCCTACACCTCCCATATACCTCATACTCTCATCTCCTACCAGTCATATCCTCTCTAATAGTCATTTTCATGAAACCCTAATTTCTAGCTAATTTTCACAGTGATAAATTGGAAATTTCCCATGTTTCATTGATTTAACCACCTTCCTCACATCCATTTCACTTGATTTCACTCACAACATGGAGCTAACATGCAACCCTATCTATTGAATTTTTTGTAGAAATTTTCCTAGCTCCATAACCCTTCATCTCACCCTCTAAACCTACCCCATCCCTAAACTCTGTTTTTCCAAAATTTCACTACACATACCCATCCTATCAACACACTAGGGTTTCATCCTTTCAGTGATAAAAAATATGGAGAGTGATAAGAATAATTTCAAGGGAAAATGGCACCTCAGGTTAGAACCCTTCACCATGCATGAAATCAATGCTTCACCCTTGACCAAAAGATGTCTTGAGAGGACTGGATGTTTGAGGTTCTATGAGAAGCTCATGGAGGAAGGATATCATCTTAAACTTACAAGATTATTTGCCATAGGTTTCAACATGGGAAAGGTCATCATTGCAGGTTTAGAGTTTAATCTATCAACATACTTGATTTCTTCAGCAACAAGTATTCCTTGTCATGGAGAGAAGTGGTTCAAGGGCATGGACTTAGACATTGAAGATTACAAACAATTTCTCAAAGCTCATGCTAGAGAGGAGCCAGATTACCTCTTCCCTTTCAGACACCTGCATAAAAAATATGCTCCTTTGATGATGTTAATAATGAAGTATTTCACATGTGAAGGAAGATTTTCCAGGTTGTATAGGTACCATATCAGGTTGTTGATGCATTTCACCTCTATCAAAGCACTTTATTTGCCACATTACTTGTACACGAGTTTGATTAAGATGACTGAGAAGGTTTAGAGCATAAAACAAGATCATCACCCTAGAATTTTTCATCATGGTCTGGTCAAGCTCATTATATTTCATCACCTTTCATCCATCAACATACATGAGAAACCTTCATGGAAAGAGTAGCAGCATCGCCTACCATTAGCCCTCCTGTCATGCATAGGACATCATCACCATCACTGTCAGCACAACCAATGGAGGTTGGCTCTTCTAGCATGCAAATTTATATTTCAGAGGCTCCTAAGGTTGTTGAGTTTAATCATATCTATGAGAAGGGGAAGAGGTAGGTATTTGCGCCTAAATCTATCAAACATTTACTTAAACTTGACACCATTGTTGAACAAAGAGAAATGGAGGAGCAACCTCTTATGCATCAAGATGAAACAACTTTGCACCAACATAGTGAATCAACACCATTGGAGGTTGAGGTGGCAGAGTAGGCTGATATCAAATCAGCTGAGGAGATCATTAGAGAGAAGGATGAGGAAATAACAGAGTTGAGGAGGATTTTCTCCATTACTAATTCTCAAATTATTTTCCTACAAGAGGAGAATTTTCAATTGAAGGTAAAGCAATTGTTACAAAGAAAACCCAAGCCAGACCTAGAGGCAGATAAAGGTAAAGGTAAGCAGGTCATAGATGTTGATCAAATGCAAGATATGGAGACTAAAACAAATGCAAGAAGGCCAAAGACAAGAGGCCTGAAAAGCGCATTGGATCTAGAATGAGATCCAACTCATCCACCTGAAGAGTTGACCTTTGATGAGCTAATAGCCATGGAGATTAATCAAGATAGAGAAATTTGGATGGAAAGGGTAAATGAACATTTGGAGAAGCTCTTGAAGAGGGATAAAAGGGACAATAAACTTCGAAGACACATGGAAAATCACTATCGCACTAGGAACACAATTTCTCAAATAAGGATAAAACAACTGAAGAAAAGGCTTAAAGAAACTCAAATGAAGCTTAAAGAGAAAGATAGATTAGATTTTTTAGTGGAAGCTTCCTTATCGGTTTATCCCATCATAGGTTCTACAAAACCAAATTTGAGAAGTTTTGAAGAATTTTGGTATTTTTTGTGATTTTTGCACAATTCTGGAAATTCCTCCTCATAGAGCCGTATCAAAAATTTTTTACACTTATTTTAGGGGCATCCAAATGATGATTTATTTACATGGTTGGATGAAATTTGATGAGTGCATCGCAGATCAAGAACCGTCTTTGCATGATAGACTTTAATTTTGGAGAAAAGGCCAAAAAACCACTCATTTTCTATGCTTCTGCCACCTTTTTGGAGGCCTTTCTACGCTTTCGGAGTAACCTTGGGAGAATGAATTTTTGGAGGTCTTCCCATTGGTAATTTTTCAGAATTAAAGATGTTATAGAAACTAGAAACACAAGGCTAGTTGACCGTTGTTTCAAAATTGGATTTGGACTCCTAAATATTCCTCAAAAGTGGATGCAAACTTCTGCTACTCTTCTGTAAAATTCTGCTACGCTTTTGTCAGAAATGTTACACATCTGCATTGGATTCCTCATGACACTTTTCAAGCTCAGAAAATGTCACAAATTCAAGGTTTTGATTTCATATGAGTTGGAATTCGAGTAATTTAGTTGGTTTTTTCCTCCTATCATGAGGGAATATGTAATTTAATGTAAGGGACAAACACTCCTAGTTCATAGTTGAATTTTAGGGAATGGTTTCTAACCTCCCTAGAATCTAGGAAATGACTCATCTTGTGTATTTATGATGCATTTTGGATGGGATTTAGAATTGATGAGGTTTCATAGTTCATATTTTCTATAAGTAGACTCTCTTTAGTCTTTTGTGGGTTGGATAGTCTTATTTTGCAGTGGAACTATTGTAACAACATTTTGGAATGAAATCAAAGATAGATGTGAATAACTTGTGTTGAGAATCTTGTGGTATGAATTGGATCATTTTTTCTTCTTATGTACGTTTATCTATTCATGCTAAATGATATATTTCTTGTTTTAGATACATCTTTCCATGTGTTTATCTTGTAAGTTTATAAGCAGAAATCATGTCTGTTCATGCTTTGTTTTAGACAAGGTTTACATGATATTTCTATTTACTTCTAAATGAATGGATTCAACTCAGTGCTCATTCAGATCCTCTATTACTTCATTCTGTACTCAATGACCAATTAAGAATGCTTTCAAACTACCTATCTGGCCTCACACATTCTCTGCAAATTGACCTTGGAATTCAGACCTAAAAACCCTAGACCTAGCCTTCTCACTGTATTTTCTATCCAACACTTAAAACATCAAACAAAATCCTATTTACTGAGCTTACATACCTAGCCTAAGATCAATAGATATTCAGTCAATCCAATGACTGCAAAGTGACAACGAGAGAGCCCTCTCTAGTCCTAGTAGGGCTAGCTACCTGACCTAAATGTTGGTCTATGGTTACCTTTCTTCAATCCCATTTTTAGCCTTAGGAAGTTGGGGAGAGTGATAACAGGCCACACCGGAACTAAGCTAACTGTGTTTAACTTGTTTCCTCCTCTTAGCACGAGAGCAACAACCTCCGTGAGGTTTGATCTTGGGTCACCTTTTTGACGAGGCCCATCCTCAACCAGTTGTGCTAGTGGGACTTGACATAATAATTTCAAATATTAAAATTAATTTCATATGTATATATTTTTTTTTCCACTCTAAATTCTAATAATATTTTAACTCACACATATATAAAATTAATGATAAATAAGTTATTAACTCTCACATATATAAAATTAATGATAAATAAGTTTGTTGTTATTATTTATAGTACCAACGTAGATTTAACTTTGGATCTAAGAAGGGTGGAGGTGCATATTAATAATATTTACTTGTGATGTTTTATAAGGAAAGCCATATTTTTAATCAGGTTTAAAGTGTGTGCAAATATGTATAGAATTTAGATTTTTTTTTTTAATTGCAAATATTAAGTTTTTATATATCTATTAATTAAATTAAAATATGAAATTTTAAAATATAATGGTTTATTTTTTAATTTTCATAATAAAACATTTATTTATTTATAGTTATTATTTATATATTATATATATTTCACATTTCTATAGGTAGAAATATTCTTATTTAATTAAATTTATTAAGTTTTATATATTTATTAATTATATGTTTTGAAATATTATGGGAATAAATATGAATTGTTATTATTTAAATTTATTTTGATGTGATATCCATGTTATGATTTTTTTCTTGAAAAAATGATTTGCAATATTCTTGATAAAAATAAAATTACAATATAAAAATTGAATTGAATGAATTTATTATTATTATTATTATTTTAAATTAAGTGGATATTATATTTAATTAGCCAATAGGTGTGTTTATTTTGAAATATGACCTTTATAATTTTAATTTAATTATCAATAATTATTTGGTGGATGGTATAGATTTCACCTCCATGGAATATTCTAGAATATTCATAATAGTATACACAAATCAAAGATTGGAATTTATCTCCAAAATAATTAGGCTCTATTTTCCCTTTTAATTAAATTTATTAATTAAAAAATGCCATATGAACAAGTGTAATATGAAACGAAGTGAGTTCTAGTTTTGTTGGGCATGTGGTATTGATAAGCCATGGTATTGTAACAAAGCCTATTTACGGGTTAAGAATCTCCATGGTAAAGTGGGAATAAACCTCCATGGTTAGGATCTTGTTCCATGTTTTTTTTAATGTACATATTTTTAACTTTCATATTTTTTCTTATTATTGATAATAATAATTTAAAATAAAGTTAAAATTTAGTTAGTTTTTATGATTTTTTTAATTTTAACAATGTGAGATGTATAATTAAGTGTGTGTTTTGAGGCTTATTATAAATTGATGTCTATTGACATTCACCGACCGTCGTAACCTAATTAATAGACGAAATGGTCAATTTTCAAGCACTTTTAATGGTCAATTTTGTCCAAAATACAATAGAAATTTTAAAGAATCATAAGCTGTTTAATTTACAAAATTCTAGTGTCTGAGGAGTTTTTTCAGGGTGTTGAATCCATGTATGCATTCAAAAGTGTGTTGTGAACAACAAGAAATCAAAATATTTCTCAAAATTGTATTGTTGAATTCCCACCAAGAAAGCCATTTCATCTATTAGTTGGATTGTGCCTTTAATTTATATGGTTGCACTAGTTATTATTACTTTTTGATTAGGCACATCACTACTACATATCCCCATATTAGTTTGTGATGCAATAAGTAATATCATTGCAAATTTAAACCAACCTAGATCCATCTAACTCTGGATCTATCATGCACCGAGAGGGATCAAATCCATCGGAGTGCAAACCTTCTTTTTGGAGTGTAGAATTTAAGGAAATGTTTGCACCTCAAGGGATTTGACATGGATCTAGGCTGGTTCCAGTTGAGGGAAACAATGACACATTTTAGATTATCATTATTATTTATATGTTTGAGATAAACTGTATACTTTGAAATTTACATTATTTTTTTGTTGTTTGACATGACTACATCATTCTCTTCTTTAATTTTTTTTGTTTCTTGCCTTGAATGGTTTGTAAGTCAACCTGCATCATTTGAGTGGTTTGTGTCTTTGGATTTGGCGAATAATGTTTGTGAATGTTACATTTGTTGTGTTATATTTGTATATGTGTATGTAATTGTCTGTTAGTAATTAATTGGTGATGAAAAAGGGAGACAATATTGCCAATAGTTTGCAAGAGGATTGATACTGCACATTTATTTCATTTAATTTTAGGTATCACAACTTTTGAGAATTAACAATTCTTAATAGTGTCCCTCCACGTATTACTAAATATATCTTGAAGAGTAGTTTTAATAATTTACTGCATCAAGATCACTCTTGAAATCATTTGTTTCATTGCTAATGTTTAAAATAATTTATTTCCTTCAAAATATTTTGATGTATTTTTTTTTTTTAATTTATAATTTGTTTTGCAAAAGTCAAGAAATAATGTAATTTTAAACTTTTTTTAATGAGTGGTCAAATTTACAAAATCTTTACATTAATTTTTAGTTTTTCCATCTTTTCATATCGATTATATGAAAAGGATAGTTGAGTTTGTAAACCATTCAAGTATTTAACTCGAACTATTATAGTAAACATCATAACTTTTCTCTCTCTCTCGAATATGAATAGTTTGAATTACTATAACACGAAAATCAATAATCATTTTTTTGTGCTTACACTAAAATCAATGCTCATTGGTAATCCAATAATTTTAAGTTAATGTACCATCATACATTGAGTTACATAAAATAAAAAATAATCATCTACACTAAAATCAATGCATATGATGCACACATTCAAATAATATTACAAAAGATCTACACTGAAATCAATGAATCTATTGCAAGCAATCAAATAATATTAGAAATCAACGTCTACACTAAAATCAATGCATCTATTGTAAGAATTCAAATAAGATTAGAAATCAACATCTACACGGAAACCAATGCATCTAGTGCAAGCAATCAAATACGATTAGAAATCGACATCTACACTGAAATCAATGCATCTAGTGCAAGCAATAAAATAGGATTAGAAATCACCATCTATATAGAAATCAATGCATCTACTGCAAGCAATCAAATAGAATTAGAAACCGCCATCTACAGCAAAATCAATGCATATAGTGCAAGCAATAAAACAAAATTATAAATCAACATCTACACTAAAATCAATGCATATAGTGCAAGCAATCAAATAAGATTAGAAATCAACATCGACACTGGAACCAATGCATCTAGTGCAAGAAATCAAATATGATAAGAAATCAAATATGATTAGAAATCAACATCTACACTTAAATCAATGCATCTAGTAAGCAGTCAAATAGGATTATAAATCACCATCTACACAGAAATCAATGCATATAGTGCAAGCAATCAAATAGAATTATAAATCACCATCTACACCGAAATCGATGCATATAGTCAAGCAATCAAATAGAATTAGAAATCAACATCTACACTCAAATCAATTTATTTAGTGCAATCAACCAAATAGAATTAGAAAAAATCTACACTAAAATCAATGCATTTAGTGCAAGCAATCAAATAGGATTAGAAATCAACATTTACACTAAAATCAATGCATCTAGTGCAAACAATCAAATATCATTAGAAATCAACATCTACACTAAAATAAATGCATCTAGTGTGAGCAATCAAATAGGATTAGAAATTACCATCTACCATGAAGTCAATGCATTTAGTTCAATAAATATTATTCCCTCTCTCCCCCCTCTATCTATATCTATATCTACCTCAATATCTCCTTCTTTGTCTCTATATATCGCCCCTAAACATACATACTCTCTCTCTCCATATATTCCTTTTCACTCCCCCTCTCTCTCTCTCGCTCCACTTTTCTCTTTGTATGTCTTTATTCTTCCCTACCTCTCTCCCCTTCCAAATCCATCTCTTGGTACTTCCTCTCTCCTCCTATTTCTCCCTCCCTCTCTCTTCCTCTCTCTCAAGTCATCTTTTTCCATTTCTCTCCCATCTCCCTCTCTCTCCCCCATCTATATTTCTCTCTTTCTCTCTCTCTCTCTCTTTACACTCCAACCCTATCATTATCTCCCTCCCTCTCTAATTCTCTCTCTCCCCCTATCTCCTCCTTACATATTTGTGTCTTCCTCTCTCTCTCTCTCTTAACCTTCTCTCCCTCTCTCCCTCCTCTATTTCTCTCTCTGTTCATTCCCCCTCTCCCCTCTCCTTCATTTTATCTCCTTCAATGCAAGAAACCAAATAGGATTTCAAATCACCATCTACACTAAAATCAATACATTTAGTGCAATAATTCTTCTTCCCCCCCTCTCCCCTACATCTATATCTATATCTCTCTCCATATCTCCTTCTTTGTCTCTCTATCTAAACCCCCTCCCCAAACACACATGATTTATCCCTCCATATCTATGTATCTCTTCCTCTCTCTATCTCTCTCTTCTTCCATATCTTCACCTTCCATATATATATATATATATATATATATATATATGTCTCTATTTTGTCTCTCTATATCACCCGCAAAACATACACACTCTTTCTCCATATTTATCTATCTCTCCCTCCCTCTTCCTCTCCCTCTCTCTCTCTTCCCCTTCTCTCCCTCTCTCTCCCCTTCTATCTCTTTCCCTCCTTCCCTCCTCTCTTCCTCTCTATCCATCTCCCTTATCTCTCCCTCTCTCTCTCTCAATCTTTCTCTCTCTTTGTCTTTCTTCTTACCTCCCTCTTCCCCTCCCTTCCTCTCTCCTTCTCTCTCTCACATCCCCGCTCTCTTCCTTCCTCTCTCTCCCTTTCTCTCCCACCTCCCTCTATATATCCTTCTAATCTCTTTTTCTTTGTCTCTCTCTCTTCCCTCCAACTCTGTCACTATCTCTCCTTCTCTCCCCCTCTTCTCTCTATCTATCCTTCTTTATCTCTATCTCTCACCCCAAACATATACACTCTCTCTCCATCTCTCCCTTGTCACTCCCTCTCTCTCTCTCTCCCTTCACTTTTCTCTCTCTATGTGATTCTTCTTCCCTCCCTCCCTTTCCTTCCAACTCCATTCATCTATCCCTCCCTCTCTCCTTGTGTCTCTCAAGTCCTCTCTCATCCTTCCTATATGTACCTTTCTCTTCCTTCCTGTCACTCCCTCTATCTCTCCACCTCTATCACTCTGTTTTTGTTCTTCCCTCCCATATATATCTAGAGTTAATATATATCATGATATATTAATATATATTATAATATAAAAATTTAATATTATATTAAATTTAATAATTTATTAATCCTAAGTTATTAAATTTATAATATTAATATTAATATTAGGTTTAATGATATTTTTTACATGCGTGATAACAAAATTTTCAAATATTACAACTTTGACGTGGAAATATTTATGTCTTTAGAGGTTTTAATATATCCACAAGATATGGTTTTCCTTTTAAAGATTCATTTTACAAATATTTAATTAAAAGGAATATTAAAATATTTTGGAGCAAGATTTTTGGTTGTTTGTGTTGAATTAACCTTTTTACTTTATTACTTTAGTAAACAGTAAATATGTTTAAAATTTTACCCGATTTGAAATTTTGATGTGGTAAAATTTTTTGTTGAAGGTAAAATTATGATCCATTAAAAAAACTATAATACATTTATCTTATGTTTTTAATAGTTATTTTGTCGTATACATTGAATTTGAATAATTATATAAAACTTTATTTTTAGTTTTAGTTTTTTAGATTTTTTCTTTTATTTTGGCCGACATGAGAAAAATTTCAACTTTGATGACGGACAAACATAGTTACACATCATAATGGGCTATAGAATGCACCTGTCGTCACAATGAGTTTGTGTTGCTTACATTATTATATATTATTTAATAAGGGGGTGGAAGGAGTGAGATGGTTATACTCTACTTCGATGGAAAAATTGAAATTGAGTAGAGTTGGGGGCAAGACAATTGCTCAAATAATGCAATAGAGGCATATGGATTACTGTAAGGGCTCTTTTTGGCCAAGGAAGCAAACATTGAAGATTTTGTGGTGTTGGGAGATTCACATCTTGTTACCCATCACCTTACTTCTAGATCTTTTTCTAAGGCAAGTTGCAAATCATTATTGATCGAATAAGGATTCTCAAACCAACCTTTTCTACTATTAGCTTCTTTCATGTGCTAAGAGCAAACAATTTTGCTGCAGATAATCTCACCAATAAATGTGTAAAATTGGATGTAGGAGTGCTAATGAGAAATGACATTCCTTCCCTTGCAACTATTCCTTAACAATGGGTCTCCTATGTAGTTAAAAATTTGTCTATATCTATAGATATTTTGGATAATCTACACCTCCAAATACCTTGTGTCCTTTAAGATAGTAATATAACTAATAGATATGGAGAATATAGGTCATCATGAGGTTATAGGTATAGCTACCCTTGAGGATTTTCATTGTACTCAACTACTATACACACCGCGATCCACACATATTTTGAATTAATACAATATTCTCATCATGGTTTTAAATAAATAAATATAGTATTTAATAAATATTTAAGATATTTAGGATAATTTTTTTTTTTGTTGTTTTCATTTTTAGGCAAATAAAATTTTTGTTATTATTTATAATATAAGTTATATAATTGCGTAGAGAGGCACATTCTAGAGTGTATGAGGAATATGAGTAATTCTTTCCATACTCAACGTTGAGTTGACATGTATCTTTTTTTTTTTAAATAAAAATAAAATATTCTATAAATAAAAAAGTAATGTCCATTTTTTTAAAAGGTATTGGCATTTTTTACAGGAAATCATCCTCTCTCTTAGCCCGAGAGCTAGAGTGAGGGTCAACACAACAAAAAAACATTCATAGGCACTTAGCCATTACATCAATATTTCTTATAATCATGTCACTTGTAGGGGTTATAAATATTTAAAATATTTAAGATAACTTTGTTGTTATTGTTGTTTTTAGATAAATAAAATTCTTGTTATTATTTATAATATAAGTAATAATATTGCTTAGAGAGGCATATTATACAAAATAGTATAAGGGAGATGCTAGTAATTCCTTCCATACTCAACCTTGAGTTGACATATATCCTTTTTAAAATAAAAATAAAATATTCTTTAAATAAAAAGGTGATGTCTATTTTTTTAAAAGGGAAATCATCCTCTTTCTCAACTGAGATGTGTAATTCCTTCCATACGCAACCATGAGTCGACATGTATCCATTTTAAAATAAAAATAAAATATTCTCTAAATAAAAAGGTAATGTCCAATTTATTAAGGGAAATCATCCTCTCTCTCGGCCCGAGAGCTAGAATGAGGGTCTAGATTGAGGATTAATATGACAATATACATAGGCACGTAGCCATTGCGTCAATATTTATCATCATCATGTCACTTGTAGGGAATTGAACTTGGGTGAGGGTGATAACAACCATTTTTCCCAACCACACAAGATAAACCCAAATTATCAACAAAACTTATGTAAATTATTTGAATATGCATGTTAATCAATTTATTTCAACATCAATATTTTATATACTTTTTATATATGCATATATGGAAAGAGCTATTTTGTTTTACTAAGATACGATAAAGATAATTTTATTAATGTCCAATGAATGACTATAAATAGGTTAATGGGCCTGAAGGATACAACCAGTACAAGTAAAATATGGGAGTGCAAACACAACTCCTATAAAATTCTCAAGCTAAAATATTAATCTTGATCATAACAAAATATTTCAATACTGAAATAAAATAGTTTATTAAAGTAAAAAAATGGGTGCAGTTTAACCGATTGATAAAACAATATTTCTGATCCAGGTGGATATTGGTTTACACCTGCCTATTCCACCTAGACCTCCAGTTAGTTTCATCATTTTCCTTGTTTATAGCAACATTTACTATTTTTAGTAGTTTTTTGGGTCCTGAACTTCTGGAGCAATTTTGACCCCCCAAACGAAGTTTTTTTGAGGTTTGTAGTAGTCCTATAGCCACAAGTAGGGGCTTGTGGAAAATCCTGTAGTACTTAGTGAGATATTTCCAACGAGGTATCATACGTGCCAAATGAAGATACTGTGAGCAAGTTACGACCCTGGGAAGTTGAGTGCCTAAGTAAGCCCAACGAGGCCCACAACTCTTGGAGTTACATCTCCTTGGGTTAATGTTTTTGTTGTTTATGATTTACCCTTGTTGTTCATAAATAAAAAGGCCCTTGAGCCTCATTGTAACACAATTTAGAGGCATATATCCACCACACCTCTTCTCAGAGATAAGATACCATCGCCCGTGCTAGTTTATTTCCATTATGTATGTAAGCATATTTCAGTTCTTTGATATTAATTAAATGAAGTTTTTTTTCTCTTGCATCTCTTTGTTTATGTTTATATCTATATTCTATTGCGTTCTTGCATAAGTCTAGATCAGTGGTATCAAAGCGGTTTACGCTTTTTCTATTTTTCTTTGAATGTACCCAACTAGATTAGGGTATAGGAGTTAGGGATCGATATGGTGGAACCTTTGAAATACCAGCCTCACAAAACCCGACGAACTCCCATGGTGGAAGAAAAGAAATATGAGGGAGAATGAGATCCTTTCAAAATTTTTCTCGAGGAGGCCCTCGAGAAACAGAGGAACGCGATGATGGATAAATTTTCCCAAATCCTTTGACGGCTGCCCACAAGCAACATATCTGCATCCAGTAGCCACTCTGGCGGTGCCACTTTTTTTAAGGTACAAGTTAGTTTTGAAAATCCCATATTTGAAGGCTATATAGATGTAAACACCGTAGATAAATGGTTAAATCTGCTGGAAGGATACTTTTTAGTTGATGAATTTTCAAATTAGGAAAATATTGCTTTTTCACTCCTCAAAGCCATCCCCCATGTCAAGGACTGGTGGGAAACCTACTGTGAGAAAAAGGATGAGAGGGAATCCTCACTACATTTACTGCCAAATTTTTACGAGATACCCGCAAAGGAACAATACCTTGTATTGGGAGCTATGAATATAAATAAAGTGGACCAAGCTGTATGAAGGGACCAGGGTGTGTCGAGTTCTGAAAGTATTTTTCATGACCTTCGCACGGAAGAAATTTGAGTATCGCGAAGTTACGAGTGGGATTTTGTACTCAAATCTTTTGCAGTTTTTACATAAGTATATCCGAAAGGATGAAATGTAATTCCTGGATATCTTCTCGCTGATTACGCTTATTGATATGCTATCAGATCGAGCAAAGTTTAAACAAAGAGCGAGACTTTGAATGCAATCAAAGCAAGGAAAGGTGCCCCGAAACCACAAAATAAAGGAAAAATCCAAGGCGATGTGACCCAAGACAACTCGACGAAGCCGCAAGTAAAGAAAAACACCATGAACACAAATAAGGACATAGGAAAGTGGTGTGAGTTCCATAAGAGCCCCACTCACAACACGAGTGAGTGTCGAGCCAAGTAGTCATTGGTGGATGAGATGAAGGCTTCTGAATAAAATTCATGTTACGACTCTAAGTCAGATTCCGACAAGGGGAATGACAGAGGTAAGCATATTATTGACATGGAGCCCAGTGCCACCGTTTCCATCACCAAGATCTAGAAAGATGAGCCTGGAGATCCAGAGGAGGGGGAGCACCTCTTCCACTCACAAATGTGGGTGAAGGTTTCTCCGCTGCAATTCATTGTTGACAACGGGAGCCAAAAGAACCTCATTTCAGCAGAGGTCATGAAGCGGCTGGGCCTATTGACCACAACACACCCACAACCATACACCAACGGATGGCTTCACCAAGGATGAGATCTATGCGTCATCCAATAGTGCTGCCTCCTCTACAACATCAAGCCCTTCACAGATGAGGTAGTGTGTGATGTTTCTCCTCTTGAAATTTGTGATGTATTATTAGGAAAACCATATTTGTGGAAGCAGCATGTTGTGTATGAATCTAGGCCTCACACTTTTATTATTACTTGGGAAATAAGTTGTACAGGATACCGAAGGTAGCATCTCCTACTGCCATTTATTTGATCAATGGTAAGCAATGTAGTAAGATAATTTCCTAGACTGGGAAATTTGTTTTCCTTATAATTCTCCGTCAGGGAAAGAAGAATATTGTGGCCACAACCTCCGAACAGGGCTCCTCCGCACGATGACAACAAATAGACAAGGTCATGGAGGAGTACAGGGACATCTTCACCTCACCTGTAGGGGCACCTCTACACTGTCAAGTCAAGCACTTCATCGATCTGACCCCGGGTGTGTCGTTACCCAATGGAATGATATATCGATGCTTTGTTATATAGAAAGATGAAATCAAGAGGTATATCCAGGAGCTGATGCAGATAGGGAACACAAGGCCAAGTTAATCAACCTGTGCAAGCCCGATCATGTTGGTGAAAAAGAAGGATGAGACTTGGAGACTCTGTATTGACTATCAGGCGCTAAACAAGATCACTGTCCATAATAGATGTCCGATCCCATGGATTTATGGCCTTTTGGACTAGCTCAAGGGAGCCAAATATTTCAGAAATATTGACTTAAAGTTTGGTTATCACCAAGTACCAATTAAACCCTACGATGTGTGGAAGAATGCCTTCAAATATAAGGAGGGCCTTTTCGAATAGTTGGTCATGCCTTTCGGGTTGACGAATTCCCCTGCAACCTTCATGAGACTGATGGAAGACATCTTGCGACCCTTCACCAACTCATTCATGGTGGTGTATTTGGATAACATCCTGATCTTCAACCAAACTTGGGAAGAGCACCTCCACCACATTTGACAGGTCCTCCAAACACTGCGACAACACAAGTTACGTACTAGTTTGGAAAATTTCACTTTTGGCATGACCCAGGTTCAATATTTGGGGTACATCATTGATGAGTAGGGTGTGCATGTGAACCTAACAAAGATACAAGTCATTCGGGATTGGCTATCACCAACCACTCTGACATAGCTCCATAACTTTATGGGTCTTTCCAAATTCTACCGTAGGTTCGTGTTGGGGTTCTCTCATATCACTTGGCCTTTGAGTCAAGTCACCAAGGGAGGAGTGAAAGAAAATTTATTTTGGTCTGAATCCCAATAGAAGGAATTCACTGAGTTGAAGCATCACTTCTACTCTGCACCAATTCTCACAGTACCTGACCTACAACATCCATTCTATATTGAGACAAATGCCTCTCACTATGCTATTTGTGCAGTTCTTACTTAGCAGGGGCATCCATTGGCATATCATAGTGAGACACTTTCAGACATATTATGAAAGTATCCCACCTATGACAAATAGATGTATTCCATTGTGCAGGCCTTCCGAAAATGGAAGCACTACATTATGGGGAAGGAAACAATCATCCACACAGACCACCGACCCCTGGAGTTCATACAAATGCAAGGGAAGTTGCAGAATGATTTCCATTAGAAATGGTCAAAATACTTGCAACAGTTCCATTTAAACCTTAAGTACATGAAGGGTAGAAAAAACAATGTTGCAGGCTGCCTCATCTGACCTTTGAACATGGCATTGAAAACTGTGCTCGACTATTGTGGGAAAGAGACTTCAGGGTGGCCACATATTTACAAGAGTGATCCATAATTCAAAAACACATACCATACACTCCTAGAAGGAAAGAAAGTTCCAAATTTTCACCTATAGTATACACTGTTATGCCACATGGAACACCTCTCTATTCCTTCAAGCGAGCGTGCCAATATTATTTGAGAAACACACTACAATCGGGTCATTGGACATTTCAGGGTAGAGAAAACAGTGGTAATGATGCAGACATATTTATATTGGATGAACCTTTGATAGGATGTTGGGAAGTACATCAGATCCTGCATTTCTTATTCCATTTCCAAAAGGACCATCAAGAAGCAAGGCCTAAAAACTCCACTACCTATTCCTAGTTGACCTTGGGAATCCATATCCATAGATTACATGTCGGGACTTCCTTCTACGAATCATGGAAATGATTGTGTTTTTGTGTTCATCAACAAATTCTATAAGATTGCCATTCTGGCAGCCTGCATGAAGAGTATCAAAACATAAGCCACTGCTAAGATCTTATTTGAACGAGTGTGGCCACACTTTGGAATCCCACGGTCCATTATCTCAGATCAGGACAACATGTTCCTAAGTACATTTTGGTCAAGTCTCTCGTCGATGTTGGATAGCAATCTCACTAAGTCCACAATTTTCCACCCCCAAACTGATGGCCAAACATAGGTCGTCAACAGGACGATCGTACACATTCTTCACATGTACAAATTGAATCATCCATGCACATGGGATGAAAACCTCCCCTATGTCAAACACAAATACAACAAAGCTTTCCATAGCTCAACTAGCCACAACCCCTTTTAGGTGGGGTTGGGATTCCAGCCACTATGTCCCATTGATGTGGCCATACCGTTTGCAGCTACTCAGGCAGATTCAACTCATCTCCAGAAAGAAGCTGACAGGCTGAAAAAATTCATTGAGTGCATTTAACACGTCCTCCTGCAAGTCCATGACATATTTGAGAAAGCCAATGCTAAGTAAAAGCAGTGGCATGATACAGATCAGGTGCCACACAAGTTCCAGGTGGGCGACAAAGTTTTGATACATTTGCAGAAGGAGCGCCTCGCGAGGCCCCACTGAAAGATTTTCCCGCTCTGATATGGGCTGTACACCATCACCAAGGCTACAGGGGACAATTCCTTTGAGCTCAAAATTCCACCATTCCTTGGTCTGCACCTAGTGGTCAATGTAGACTGCCTGCGACCATACTTTCCACCATTAATGGACACATCTAACATTGCAGAACAACTCACACTAGCGAATTTAAATGCAGAATGCATGGAACAGACCAAAAATGATCAAATCATGGACATGCAGATCAATAAAACCTGCCAACAGAGGATCTAGCTATATCGATTTGTCAAATCAAGCCAACTCCTTCCCGAGGGCTAGTGGTTCATAAGGGACCAAGTTCAACATAAATTTCCTCACCTCATGGAGGCTTTGCATGCAATGGGGACCATTGATTCCTAAGGAGGGAGGACTGATCCAGGTGGATATTGGTGGAAAACAACATATTCCACCTAGACCTCCAGTTGGTTTCATTAGTTTCCTTGTTTACAGTAGCATTTACTATTTTAGCAGTTTTTTCGAGTCACTTCTAGAGCAGTTTTGACACCCTAAATGACTTTTTTTAAGGTCCTCAACTAGGGCCATGTGGAAAACCATGTATTACTCGGAGAGATATTTCCACCAAGTTATCGTACGCGCCAAAATGAGATAATATGACCAAGTTACAACCCTGAGAAGTTGGCTACCCAACTAACCCCAACGAGGCTCACAAACTCTTAGCATTCCATCTCCTTAGGTTAGGGTTTTGGTTGTTTAGGGTTTTCCCTTGTTGTTCAATAATAAAAATTCCCTTAAGCCTCATTGTAACACAATTCAGAGGCATGTAGCCGCCACATCTGTTCTCAAAGATAAGCTACCATCGCCCGAGCTAGTTTATTTCCATTATGTATGTAAGCATATTTCAGTTCTTTGATATTAATTAAATGAAGTTTTATTTCTGCTGCATATCTGTGTTTATGTTTATATCTATATCTATATTCTATTGCATTCCCACATAAGTCAAGATCACTTTCTCTTGATGATATAATTTTGGGTGAGATAGTGATTTCTTGTTGTTTAAAATGAGTTCTTGAATGCATAAATAGATTTAACACCCTGAAAAACCCCTAGGGAACTTTAAAATCTCAAAATTAACATCTTAAACTTATAGTTCTTAAAAATATCTATCGGATTTTGGCAAAATTCATTGGAAAAAATGCCTAGGAAAATAATCATTTTGTCTATTGGGCAGACTACTCTTAAAAAAATCAATTACTTTTTAATAGGAGTAGTAAGAGGGAGATATAAATTTGATTTAATTATTTGTATAAAATTAATATGTAGAATTTAAAAGATATTAATAATATTAAAAAAAATTTATGTAGGATATAAAATAAAATATTTCTATATACAAGATTAAGTAATATTGACTTGTATTTGGGGGAGGCAATAGTGGGAGGGGTTCTCATAAGCCCAAATGAAAAAATAGTGACTAAGTTTGCAATGGGATTAGGAACTTCTTCTGATAATATTAAAAAGTTTCTTGCTCTATGGAAAGGATTGGAGGTGGCCATAAAAAATCAAATTCAAATACTCTCAATTTTTGGAGATTCAATGATCATCATCCATCAAATGACGAAGACCAGGGAGCTAATGAGCTCCTCATCTCTTCCTATGAATCTAAGAGTGCTTAGTTTTGCTTCCCAATTTGAAAAGTTATAATTCTATCATATTCTTATACATTTGAATGTTAGAGCGGATGAGCTTGCAAAAAAAGGTTCTAACATGGGGAAAAGAAGACTTGAAATGGAAAATATAGCTTGTTTCTATCCAATTCCTTAACGGTCATGAATGTCGCCAAATATCGAAAGGGTGGTTTGGGGCTCCTCCGCTCCTAATATGCACATGCATGAAATTTGGATATTATTCCTTCAAATGATAAAATAAATGACGAATTTTATTAACATTAAAATGATGGGTATGTGGCACGTTCTCAAATCTTTCTTTTGCAAGGTGGCCAAAAAATCGAGATCCGACTACCGACGATTTCCATATCTCTGACCTTTTTACTCTCTCTCTTGGATTATTAATTGGGACCTCAAGAGTCTAGTCTCTCTGATTGTTCTAAGATAGTGGTGTATTTTTTATTTATGCTTCCACTTGTGGGATCCGGTGTGGTTCTCTTTAGCAGCGATGTTGAAAGCCTCAAGTAGAAAAATGAATTAATGGAATCCGATCGATGCCATTTCATTCTTGTCATTCCTCTATTCGACCAATCTCTAGTTAATGGAGATAGATCTTCGGTGATTTCTTGGCTCATGTTTTTGTAGGGTCTTGCCTATATAATGAGTATTTGGCACCCCCATAGAGAAAATGAGTTCCTAGCTCATGGTAGTTCAATTGTAAGTTATTTCTTCAATTGTGATCAGTGTAATTGGGTGCTCGAAATTGGTTATGTAATGGAAAAATCTCATGTCCATCCTAATAACAATGAGGCCAGTCTGCTGTTAGATAAGCCGTTGAATGCTTCACATGTTGTTGAATTTTAAGAATGTCTCTTTTTTACCACCCTTTTTGCCATCATATTCCACTATTCTGTTATTTTTCTATAAAACCTTAGCATATTGAGGTCAAGATAAAATCCTACAAGGTATTAAATCATCCATATTTAATTTCTCTATTTTTAATGAAATTATAACAAAATTATCTTGCAATTACCGAATTCTGTACATTTTGCAACTGATATCCATTTCTGCAGCAAAATCCATTGTTAGATAGGTTGCAACACTCTAGAAGAAGGAAAAAAACTAAAAAAGATGACATTTGGCCTCCATATGGACACGAACCTACTGGCATTGGTTGGAAAGCTAAGTGAAATAAGAGATCTTAAAGTCAAAGGTTGAGACAAACATGGAAACTGCGTGTTGCAGTTGAACACAGGAAGCGAAGAATAAAGTGAGCGAGGAACTTAGCTTTCAAAACATGAAATATTCTATGACTTTATTTTCCAATAGAAATTCATAAAGAGATTTGGATTCTTAGATATCGATCTCATAGTGTTAATTTTGTTTACAATTTATTGGCTTAAAACTCTTTTGAAGTTGTTTTTATCATTTGTATAAATAATAGTGAGCGAGAGAAAGAAAAAAATTATTAAGTGGCGGCGATTATTTTTATTAAGTTCATAATCCTTTCGTGGACATATGGATACTCTGTTATTTTAATATAAGTTCCTGTTAAATTCCAGTTCTGTTAGTTTTTTTCAAGTTCTGATACGTTAGACTGGGAATACAGTTTAGAAGTTAATTGCACACACTAATAATTTCTCTTGAGTTAGATTTTCATTTCTTTTATTATATTCCATTGTCATTTCTTTCCAAAGAATTTTACCTTTCATATATTAGATTTTATCATTAGTTTTCTCATAGCAACTAGATTAATTTTGTTCTAATTTCAATTTAGTTTGAATATTTCTTTCCAGTAATTAGTGCAGAAAAATTTCAATTCCAAAACAATAGAACTAAATTATTTTCCTTCCATGTTTTGATTTTCAAGCACTTCTTTTTGGTATCTTAAGTATATATTTTTGAAATCTAATTATTTTTTTTACTTCAAAATCTTAATTTGGTTATATAGGATTCAATATTAAAAGAACATGCGTGTCATTAGTTTCCAAATTGTATGAAAAATAACCATTCATTTTTTCAAGTTAGTTTCATTCCTAGAATTAACTTAAATTACAAAAGAAATCCTAGCATATATAGTAAACATACATTTCAAAAGTAAACAAATCACGATTTGAATTTAATGAAGTAAATTAAGGACAATTAATTTACCAAACATTTTGGCGCCATTGCCGAGGAAGTGTATATAGGATTTATTCTTAGGAGCTTTTTAATTTCAATAAAATTGAAATATGATAAAATATATTTATGCATAGAGAAAGAGATCCTAGGGGTATATTTGTAAGTAGAGGTAGAAGTTCGATTCCAACATCACAACTCACCCCTCCTAGACCTCGTAGTGCCACACCATCCACTGATACTCACATTCCATCATAGGAAGGAATACATAGAATTCCTAAGGTGCATAGATCCAAAATGCAACCTAAAGATTCACCAACTTCCTCTATTGAAGCTGTAGTTGAAGAACCTACATCCCCAACAAAAGGAGTAATATTTATTTCTTCAAATAGATAATAAATTCTAGGACAAGAACTAGAAGTACCTAGTGAAGAAGAAGAATAAAATTATTTTAATATTCCATTAGTAGAAGAACCGAAAGAAGATCTATACAATCCAATCGTAGAATCCTATATTAGATTTGAAGAATCTACAATGGGAGGGGAAGGAGAAGGAGAAGTAAATAATGTGAATGGGGAACTTAGGATTGGAGGTGGAAGAGGCAAAGGAGGAAATAGAGGAGGAGGTGGAGGAAGAGGTGGAAGATGTGGTAGAGGAGATCCATAACCTTTTGTATTTCCCATCTTTGATGATGATACCACAACAACAATGAAGAATATATCACCCTTTATCCTCCATAATTTCCATGGACTAAGACATGAAAATCCTGAAACATTTCTTTTGGAGTTTTAAGTCTTGTGTAGATATTGTGATTACTTACTTGATTCAAAAAAATTAAAATTATTTTCAGCCACTCTTAAATATGGAGCACTTAAATGGTTTATGCGATTAGGAACACATACTATCAGAACATGGGAAGAAATGAAAAATGTGTTCTTAGACAAATATAAGGATTATTGTTTACCTCATAACATTAAAAATGAAGTCTTTATGACGATGAAAAAAGAGGATGAAAATCTTGAAGATTTAGTTGAAAGATTTACCTATAATGTTAAAAGGGCTAAGATGCATAATCTAGATGATGAAACTCTAAAATATCTTTTTCTTAAAAATATTAGAGATGAGTCGATTGATCTCATCAATATAATGGGAAAAGGAGATGTTTCTCATCTTTTATTCAGAGACATATGTGAACTATGTACACATATTTCAAGAGGTAAGGCTAGAATCGGGAAAAATCCAGAGACCGTGTCATGACCATAATTAATAAATTTGCAACTGGGACAGTAAGTACAACTGAAATAGGAAAATTTATTGATAATGTTAGGACATATATTATAGGGATTCTCAGTGAACAAATAGATACCCTTAAAATAAAAAATAAGCAAAAATCTAAAAATGTTGCATTATATATCTTTTGTCCAAGATGTAGAAATAAAAATGCATTGATGTCCCCTTTATAATGTAGAAATTTGTGTCATATGTGCTGAGAATCATAATACTAAGGAGTGTCCTTCCATACCTAGTCTTAATGCTATCTTTCAAGATGAAGCTAGGACACGTCAAGCTGAATCTCTTTTTTTTGTTGCTAAAATACCATGGAAGAATCCACAACCAAATATGACTCAAGGCTTTAACACTCAATCATATGCACAACCACAAAATAATTGGACTGCACTTCTTCCTTGGTAGCCTTGGTCCCTACGATCTAAAAATCCATATTGGGCACAAGGTTGGAAAAAATATTATGGTAAATATCCTTAATAGCCTCAATTCCAACAACCTTATTCTTCTTTTCCACCACCATATTTTCCTCATCCCACTCAACCCTCTCAATTTCAAAATCCAAACCACCAACTTTCATTACCATTTCCTCAAAAACCAAATCAACTGCCTGCTCAACCACTTTCTAACCCAAATAATAAAAATCAACAAGCTATTTATAATGTTGAAGGACAAAATTTTCAAGCTTGTATAATAACACCGCTAGGTATAAATGATGTTAAACTTAAATCTGGTAGAGTTTTGCAAAAGAAGACACCAACAATTATCATCCAGGAATCTAAAGAAGTTGAGATTCATGAAAAAGATGAAAGTCTTGATCAATAAAGTAATCCTGATTCCTCTAAGGGAAGATATCTGTATAAAATCAAAGGATTATCAAATAAACGGAGCCCCTAAAATTCCTCTAACAAAACAACCTTCTATTTATTTATAAGAACCATCTTTTCCTGAAAGACTTAAAATTGAGAAAGAATAGAAAGACAAATTATCCTACCAGACTATGACATGTTAGATGAACTTAAGAATGTTTGCATCAAAATTACTTTACTACAAGCAATAAAGGAAATACCAATATTTTCAAAAACCATTGAGGAGATATGTATTAGAAAACCAGGAAGAAAAAAAAAGAAGAAGATTCAATTAGTGGGAAAAAATGCTGACATTATGATGGGGAAAACTATTCAAAAATATTTAGATCTAGGAAGCCTCATTGTAAAAATCCGTATCAACGGTATTGAGATCCAAAATACTATAATTGATCTAGGAGCATCCATTAATATCATGAGTAAACAAACCATGAAACAACTCAAACTTTCAAATATTCATTATATTGCAATATTATTAAAAATTAGCAGACAAATATGTTATTAAACTAGATGGAGTATTAGAATATGTATATGTTTCTCTAGATTCTTGGGAATATCCTGTAGACTTTATGATTTTAACTCCCAATAATAATTTAGGAGGCCATCCATTGATAATAGGTAGACATTGGATAGTTATAAGAGATGCAATCATAAGCTGTAGATCGAGAGATGTGTATATTTGATGGAAATTCCACCAATAAATTCACATTGTATCCTCCTGCAAAAACTATAATTGAAATAGAAAGTGAAATATGGATAGATGATGATGAATATTTTGATAACATGCAATCAATTTATACTTTTTTCACAATTAGATGAAGAAAATAAATTAATCAGTTTGATTAATAAAAATGGTTCTTCTTCTTATTGTGAAAAAAGTCAAAGTTTTCAGGAACATTGTAACATTGAAAATTTATCATCACATCAATTTTCTTTACATTATGTGGATAAATTTGGAAATTCTCAAGTAGAAGTATTTCCAAGTAAAAAATTAAACATTAAAAATAATCTGGAGGAACTTCAAAAGAGAAAATTAATAATGATGTTACAAAAAATTCTTCTGCTTATGCATGAGAATATACTGATATGAAAGGAATTGATCCTAAAACTTGTATGCATCACATTTATATTCAACAAAGTGTCAAACTAGTTAGACAACCCCAAAGGAGAGTGAATCCAAATCTAAGGGAAATCGTTAAGGAGGAGTTGCAAAAACTGTTGAATGTGAATTTCATTTATACTATATCAGATAATCAATGGGTATCACCTCTACTGATTGTTCCAAAGAAGAATGGGAAACATAGAGTATGCATTGATTGCAGAGAATTAAACAAAGCCACTTTGAAAGATCATTTTCCACCACCCTTTATAGATCAAGTTTTAGATACCTTGGAAAAAAAGAAGTATTTTTCATTCTTAGATGGTTTTAGTGGATATACTCAAATCCAACTAGCACTAGAAGATCAAGATAAAACCACTTTTACATTTCCTTGGGGAACATATGCTTATAGGGTGCTTCCTTTTGGATTATGTAATGCACTTGCCACATTTCAAAGAGCAGTCTTAGGTATTTTTTCTGATCTAATTCATGATTGTGTGGAATTATACATGGATTATTTTAATGTGTATGGTGATTCTTTTGAAGAAGTTATGGGAAATTTAGAAAAATTTCTTATTAGATGTAAAGAAGCAAATATTTCATTAAGCCATGAATTTTATTTTTATGATTTTTAATGAAGGTATTGTTTTAGGTCACCATATTTCAGGGGATGGAATTAAGATAGACACATCTAAGGTAGAAGTTATTTCTAAAATTTCAATTCCTCCTTGTCGAAAAGATGTTAGAAGTTTTCTTGGATTCACTGGATGCTATAGGAGGCTCATAGAAAAATTCACAAAAATATCCTCTCCACTTTTCAAACTTGTCATAAAAGATTGTGAATTTGCATCGAACTATCATTGTCAAAAAACATTTGAAACATTGAAACATAGAATCACTGAAGCAAGAATTTTAAGAGGACCAAATTGGCCTCTCCCTTTTCACCTATCTACTGATGCTTCAGACACAACTTTAGGAGCTATATTGGGACAAAAGGATTTAACTCCTTATGCTATTTATTACACAAGTAAAAATTTGACTCTAGCAGGGTTAAATTATACTATAACTGAAAAGGATTTTTTAGTTGTTGTGCATGCCATTAACAAATTTCATCATTACATTACTGGTTATGAAACTTTAATTCATACAGATCTTTATTCCATTATATTCTTGATGAACAAAAAAATTACTAATGGAATACTTATAATATGGTTGTTACTATTACAAGAATTAAACATTACTATTCTTTATAGACCATGAAAAGAAAACACAGTTGCTAATTTCATTTCCAGAATAAAAAATAATAATTTTGATGTTCATGTAAAATACAATTTTCCCGATGAATATTTTTTTGCAGTGTCTACTAAATTTCCTTGGTTTTCAGATATTGCCAATTATTTAGCCACAGGAAAATTTCCACCACAATTGTCAGCAAGAGAAAAGAAAAAAATTATTAAAACTAGTGCATCCTATTCTTGGATAGATGGAGAGCTATATAAAACTAGACCTGATTTGATCATTCGAAGATGTGTTCAAGAATATGAAGTACCAAAAATTCTAAAATCTTGCCATGATGAACCATGTGGAGGGAATTTTGCTGATAAAAGAACTACAGACAAAATCCTTCTTTTGGGATACTATTGGCCATATATTTTCAAAGATGCCAAAGAATATGTCAAGAGATGTGATAGTTGTTCGAGAATGGGAAAGCAAATACCTTCAGATGAAATTCCTCTACAACCTCAGGTACTTGTGGAGCCTTATGAAAAATGGGCTCTAGATTTTATTGGACCTATAAATCCTCCATCCAGACAGAAAAGGTACATACTTGTTTGCACATATTATGTTATAAAATGGGTAGAAGCTAAGCCTCTTTTATTTGCAGCTGAAAATGTTGTAGTTACATTATTTTTGAGGATATTTTTACTCGTTTTGGTGTTCCAAGAGAAATTGTAACAGATCAAGGTACGCAATTTACATCCAAGTTGGTATAGAAGATTATGGAGCAATATAAAATAAAGAATAAAAAATATACTCCATATCATCCACAAGCCAATGGGCAGGTGGAATATACTAACAAGGTTTTTGAAGCCATTCTTACCAAAACTGTGCATTTTCATAGAATGGATTGGGAAGAAAAAATTCTAGAAGTACTATGGGCATATCGAACCACCTGGAGAAACACAACTAGGAATACTCTTTATGAGCTTGTATATGGGAAGCAAGTTTTTTTTCCAATTGAGTTCCAAGTGGAGACCTATAGAAAAATTGCTAAATTGGGCCTTGACTTGTGAGAAACTCAGAAACAAAGGATAGCATAATTGAATGAGCTAGATGAAATCCGACAAGATGTTATTCAAAGGACTAGCATAGTGCAACAAAAACAATCAAAATAGCACGACAAGTTCATCAGAGACAAAAATTTCAAACAAGGTGTTTGGGAACTTCTTTTTGATTCCAAGTTTAAATATTTTTAAGTAAAGTTTCAAACTCATTGGCTTGGTCCTTATGAGATTGATACTGTTTTTGAAAATGGAGCAATCAAAATCAATACTATTGATGATGAAGAATTTTATTTCCTTGTTAATGGCCATAGATTGAGATTATATCATAAGCCATTGACAAAGGAGGAATTTTTTAAGAATTTGCAAGATAATTATGAGTTTAAGTTGATTAAAAAAGGAGATTTTCCACGTCACTTTTCAACCTCATTGTAATTCCTTCTCAATAAAAAAATAAAAATATATAAAAATAAAAATAAAAATAAATGTATAAACATGAAAACCAACTTTGTTGGCATGTTTATACATAAAATCTTGATTGAAAACCGAGATTTCTTGGCAGTTAATATTTTTAGAAATCCTTTATCTCTTGTCCTCGTTTCCTTTTATCCTTGTTTTTATTCAAGCGTTTAGGTGATCAACTATCAACAATAAGGAAGGAATATCCAATATATCCGCAAGATGACAAACAAAATTCCTATCATTCTGCAGCCAATTCGCAGTTCTGCAACCAAAATAAAATTCAACAACATAAAGGTGTCAAAAGAAACATTAAGCTATGTAAGACTACTTGAGTTATATTTCATTTAAAAACTTAGGTTTTAAATTATGGATGTGATATAAAAATATTGAGGATCTTATGAATATGTTAACTGATATGAACTTAACCCCTCATCAATGCACACTTGTCACATCAAGGTCCGATCAATATGTCAAGCACATAACACCAATCATTTGAAATTGGATCTAGGAAGTTGTGCAAGTACAAGTCAGACACAACACGAATTCCTCCATCGATACTTACCTCAACATCATTTCAAATCCACTCCATATTCATTTCTCATTCCAAATCCTTTACTCTTCATTTTTCTTCCTTTTCATAGTTGAAGGGCACTCTAGGCAGCTAAATTCAAGTGGTACCTTAATTAGAAATAGACAAATTCGCCACAATTTATCAGCTTATTCCAAATGTAATGAGAAGCTGGCAATTGAGTTGGATCTGCGTTACATATATTACGATAAGTCTCAACTATGCATTGAACAAAGGTTATAGAAAACATTTGATGAGACCTTTAATGGAGTAGAGGTCGAAATTGGGGACATCAAACTCATTCTCACATAATCAATGATAACAGAAGCAACATGACTCCCAAGGAATGGAGAAAGATGGTTTAAAAACAAGAAAATTAATGAGAATGATTGGGTACACTTCATAAAGGAACCACATATGGACTTATATATTTTCAAGAAAGGTATTCTTGTCACATCATAAAAGAAAAATGGCGAAATATTCTACTAGTAATCCAGAAATTCATAACATGCGAGGGGAGATTTGGAACAATGTTTTTTTATCATTCTAGGCTTATAATGCACTTTTTTGATGGATTTGAAATCAATTTACCCTACTTTTTACTGAAAAACTTGAAGAAAATGCCATTTAGTATTCAAAGAGAATCTAGGTCCATAGATAGTTCTTTGTACTATCATGGACTCATTAAGATTTTGTTAGAAGCACATTTGCAATAAAAATGGGATAATTGGCAGGATTTCTTGGTAAGAACTCATTTTATGGAAGCTCTAAAGAAAGAACCAACCAATAAAATAAAAATAAGTACGAGAAAATTAAACCCTAGTTCTGAAAAAGAGAAAACCTAAGAGGAAGTTCAAGAAGAAATGTGATTGAAATTCTAGAAGACCCATTTGAGGAAAACACTCCATTGTCCCAATTCCTTGAAAAATTCAAACAAAAGAGTGACAAAAAATAACCTATAAGGAAGAAATCCAACCCAAGCACTTCATATACGATTAAAGAAGAAAAAAAAGCAGTAAAAATGAAAAAAAAAGGTTCATGAATGAATGTAAGAAGGAGTAGGAGAATTTCAAAATTATCAACAAATACTCAATCACCAGAGATGATTGATCTTGAACACAAAGGATTTAATACACCTCCTTGTACAGTCAGTCCAACAAGGCATACCTCAGAAATCAATCCAATTCAACAAGTGATCTACGATTATGTAGAATCTCTAGAGAAAAAGGCACAACATAAAGCAAAGTCATCCCAATTTGAAATAGGTGACACGTCAACAAAAAAACCAAGTGTAGAACAAGGAAAAAACATTGAAGAAAATCTGAATCAAGATATTTATGAATTGGAAGTCTTTAACAAGAATTTGATTAGGGAAAGAGAAGAAGCTAAGATTCAAAATGAGATACTAAGGACTCAGAATGACAACACATTTCTACACCTCTGCCAATGGTACAAAATAATAAGAAGCTTAAATTTCGAAATTTGTTTCTTAAAAACAAGGTTAGAGGATTACAAGGAATATTTTTTATAAAGAAACCAAAGACCATGTTTATCATGAAAAAGAATAAAATGAGTACTAAATTGGATGTACTTGCACAGGAATTAGAAATCCTTCATTGGAAGGAGAGGACAAGAATAGATTTTGAAATTTTGGTGCATGAGGACATGCAAAACCTTTGGTGTGGGAGAACATTGAAGTTTAAGAATTCCTCTTTTTGACCACCCTTTTTTCCATCATATTCCACCTTTATGTTATTTTTCTTAAAAAAATCAGCATATTAAGGTCAAGATCAAATCTTACAAGGTGTTAAATCATCCATATTTAATTTCTCTATTTTTAATGAAATTATGACAAAAGTATCTTACAATTACCGAATTATGTACATTCTACAATGTGTATATGTTTCTGTAGTAGAATCCATTGTTATATAGGTTGCAACGCTCTAGAAGAAGGAAGAAGACTGCCAAAAGATGAAATTTGGCATCCATATGGACAAGCACCTACTGACATTGCTTGACAAGCTAAGAAATATAAGAGATCTTGAAGTCAAAGTCTGATTCAAACATGGAAATTGTATGTTGCAGTTGAGCACAGGAAGCGAAGAGTCAAGCGAGCGAGGAACTTAGCTTTCAAAACACGAAATATCCAATGAATTTATTTTCCAATAGCAAGTCATAAAGAGTTTTGGATTCTTAGATATCAATCTCATTGGTGTTAAGTTTGTTTATAATTTATCGACTTAAAACACTTTTGAAGTTGTTTTTATCATTTGTATAAATAATAGTGAGCGATACAAAGAACACAGTTATTAAGTGGTGGCCATTATTTTTATTAAGTTCATAATCCTTTCATGGACATATGGATACTCTTTAATATAAGTTCCTGTTAAATTCCAATTCTGCTAGTTGTTTTCAAGATCTGATATGTTAGACTGGGAATACAGTTTAGAAGTTAATTGCACACACTAGTAATTTCTCTTGAGTTAGATTTTAATTTCTTTTATTATATTCCATTGTCATTTCTTTCCAAAGAAGGAACCAACATAGATTCTAGAGGGAATGTATCTCACTGAATCAGGGGATGGCACAAATGGGACCAATTGATGTTAGCTTCGATGCTTTTCTTTGTCGTATAAAGTTTAGAATATATATTTTGTTGTGATACAATGTAAATTTTTCTATATTCTGGGAAGTTTTTGTAGGATTTACAATGTCAATGTTTTTAGGTTAATTTGGAATAGAAATCTCAGAGTCTACAAAATGCATGAATACTCTCTGGTCTGCAAAAAAATTGTTTTGGGAAAGCCATGTAGTCTCTAATCCAAATTTGTTAATACTATACCTTTACCCATTATGTTACAAAAAATATTAGCTTGTATTTAAAAATGTATTAATAACAAAAAAAACATTTTGATGTGTTCACGGTCCATAAATAAATTATTTCAATGTCAAGTATGTATATATTATACATAATTAAAAATAATATATATATATATATATATATATATATATATATATATATATATATATATATATATATATATATATATATATATATATATATATATATATATATATATAATTTCATATGGTTAAAAAATGTATAGTTTCACTATTTTACATTTTGACCATTTTGGTTGTGTGTGTGTGTGTGAGCATAGTCTAATTAATAGACAAAATAACACTTTTCCATATATTTTCTTTAGTCAAATTTTCCCAAAATCCGGTACATATTTTTAAAAATCTAAAGCTTAATTTGTTTATTTTGAAAATATGGACTGGCTCAATGGTTTTTCAGGGTGCTGAATCTATTTATGGGTTCAAAAGTGTATTTCAAACAACAAAAAATCACAATCTTGGTAGAAGTTGTATTGCTGGATTCTAACCGAAAAATCCATTCTATTTATTAGTCAAACTAACTAACTGACTAACTAACTAACTAACTAACTATATATATATATATATATATATATATATATATATATATAAACAAAATTATGCATCGTGAGGAACTTTTAAGGTCTGTTAGTTTAGGTTCAAAAATATTGCATAAAAAAAATTGAAAAAAGAGATTTCATTCTGATAGTTGTTCTCAAAAGTGTATTGAAATATAATCATTAGCTAACAAAGCATATATACTGAATAATCCTTGAGGGTTAGCTCCATGAGTTTAGGTCCCGTTGCTAAATTACCTTTCCATTGGGACAGGTTCAATTCTCGTCAACACCCTCTAAGTTAGGCTTTTCTAGTTTGGCCGACGGGATGTGATCCATTTGGGTTGATCTACCCATATGTTTATCAACAAAAAGAAAAAAAAGAAAAAGATAAATCATATACTGAATAAAATTTAGCTATAAGTGGAAGGTTGAAGCCTCCACTACTTGATAATTTACAAACTCTTGATATTCAAGAACCCATGGAATACACTAAATAAACTCCTTCGATAACTTGTCAACTAAAGAGTTAAGTTCCTTGTAAATATGATTGCATGAAAACCCTTCCATCTTCCTCGCCACATATTTTATCCCTTGTAATATATGTGTTAGATGAGGGGCCACAATAAGCAAACTAACACATACCCAATCTACTACTAGTTTTGAATCTTACGAAATCTGTAATCTCTCAACCCCTTTTAAATTATCAACAAGAAAAAGTGCCCATGAGATCTTTGCTCTCATGTTGAATTCCAAACTTGGAGCATACTTGATATGTAGATAATGAAGATCAATTATAAATAGAAATGCACTTTCCCCACAAATAGGGGGAGTCCCTTGGCTGGCCCCGTCGAAAAATCCCCTTGGAGTATCTTTATTAATAGGGGGCATAGTGGGAACTCTGGGCTTCTTCCTTTTAACCTCAACTCATGAAAGTTTTTCATGTGGATTAAATGATTCACATTGCCAGCTTCATAGGAACGATCTTGACCTAGAAGATTACAAGATTCCCTTCCCACCAAACTGTACGGACAAGAGTGTTGAGAAACCAAGTACAATGTGTACAAGTACTATTTTTGAACTATTTATAATTATTTGTGATCTATTATTTCTTATTTTAATTCTTCTTCTTCATCAAATAATTAAACTTCATAAATTAAACTTATAGAAATGACAAGAAAGTAGAGATCATAGTGCTCAATAGACAAGGGACACCATAAATTAGGCTAGAGGCTAGGGTAAAACCCACAAGGGGAAAAAACAACAACTTATTTCCTTGGAGAATTAATTCAACAAGAGATATCAAAGTCAAAGCTACTGATAAATTGTCTAGCTAGAGAATCCACCAAGTGTCCAAGTTAGCCCTCTACAATCTAACTGTAATGGCATGAGTATAAATATAACATAGATGATTGAGCTTCCTTTTTTGCACAATGACGAATCAAAGAAACTTGACTTAGTAACACAAGGAAAAAACACTGATGATCTATGGATTTTTCATAGACAAGTACCTTAGGGATCTCGAACCTATACTCAGGAATTAGCCTCAAATAACTCAGTACTATGCAAAAATATTAATCTCCGAGATCTCAATCTTACACATAGAGATTAGTCTCAGAGATCTCTACCCTTATGCACAAAAACTATCTTCAATGATCTCGACCCTCAACACACAAAAATTCAGAGATCTCAGTCCTAAAATACAAAGAAGATAGATCACAGAGAATATGGATATGTCCTCAGATATATTTTCCCTTAAACATAGAGAAGATTTATCATAAAATTTGGATTATATTGTTGAATTATATGCCTAAGACTTATGTACCAAATCACAGATTCAAAAAAATGCATCTCTTCTTCTCTTTTTCCTTGTGCTCCTTGTATATTTTGCTTGAATTGTTGAAGAATGTAAGTAGTGTTGGTCTTCATAATTGTATTTTTCAAAATAAAATTTATTGTAAAAGAAAAATATTATTGAAGCATGGGTTTCATGCTCTTTCATTTATTTTCTAGGTCATAGCCTCCATTGAAGTCTTATAGGTTTTGTCAAGAGTCAAAAGAGTCATTGTCATATTTATTAGTCCCTTCTTGGGCTTTTGTATCATGCAAAGAAATTTATTTTTGAGTCAAAGTAGTCATTTTTTCCCTCACCAAGTTGGCCCTGTCCTGGAGAATTCAGCCCTATTAGAAGAAATTTGACGTCATGGAATCAATATAAATAAATGGAGCTTGACTCACTTGGAAGTACACTAAAAAATGTTCAATCTACATAGAGAAAGAGGACGAAAAGGAGAGCGAAGTGTAGGAGAAAATTACCTAATATAATAAGGAAGAAAAATCAAATTTTCTGGGCATATTTCTCACACATGTGAAGTCTGCTAGGGTTTCTACAGTAAAGCTAGGGGCCAAAATTTTTGAATTAGTTGTAGGTCCAAAATTCTGAAGCTGGGGTTCAAAATTCTGGATTGAAACTGTATTTGAAGAGCTAACACTTATAAAATTTGGCAGATATCATCTACTTGAAGGAAGGGATGAATCGATGATTGGAGGAGGTATTTGTCTAGGTCGAAAGGGTCTTGGATTGTCTCATCTTGATTTGAACCTACTAGTGGAGTAGTTGGACTAGGTTTTCCCCATATAGGGGTTTTTCCCTAGGTGAGTGCCTACATATTGTGTCTCTTGTTCTTGTGATATTCATATACATTTAATTTGGTAATTTCTTGATGAAACAAAACATAATAAAGAAGTAAAATAAGCCAACATAAATCAAAAGTAATAATTAAGAAAAGAGGAATAGAACCATAATAACTTGATCTGAATCTGAATCTTAGTTTTGTTGTGCTAATTTCATCTTCATAATTATAAATAATTTTCTAATCTTTTGCTTCATGTGCATAGGTTTCTTGAGGTGTTTTTGAGTGTTTTTTCGCCAAGGAAAAAATTTGTAATGTTTCATTATATGTAAGAAAAATTACATGTATCATCAGCATAATCATCTATGCATAGATCATGTAAATACAAAATACTCGATGGAGTCATATATCAGCCATAGAAAATAAAAATAAGTGTCTTGTCAAAACATGAAAGCAAGAAAAATAATTACATAGATATTTACAAAAAACAGTTTATGCAGCGAGCCCGCAAAAAACCAAAAATGTGCAGTTTGCCTAGACTGCCTTTTGGATCCTCCATGTCCTCAATGAAGGGTCTATGGTAGTATTGATACTCCATCTGTCCAACTTGTTCAAAAATGTGCCATCGTCCCCATACTAGCTGCGATGCTTCTTTGGATAATATGTCAGCTAAATGGTTCCTTTGTCTGTAAATGTGAGTAACAGAAAATAAACTTTAAGAGTCATTACTTCATCCACAATGATTTAAGAGTGTGAGCATGCCAGTGTGTCACATTTTTAAACCAATTGATAATGATTTTTTAATCCTTGAAGATCTGAATCCTATTGCAACTTTTCTACAGAAAATAAACTTTAAGAGTCATTACTTCATCCAACAATGATTTAAGAGTGTGAGCATGACAGTGTGTCGCATTTTTAAACCAATTGATAATGATTTTTGAATCCTCGAATATCTGAATCCTGTTACAAATTTTCTCTGGAGAAAAAATGAGGAGGAGTTTGAGGCTGTTAAGTTCAACGTATTTTTTAGTACCAGGTCCAAGACCCATCTTGAGATGATAGTAGTGTGTATCAAAAATGTTAAGTGTAGCACCCCCACCACATGTCGCTGCGTTGGAGGAACCATCAAAGTAGGCCCATGGGATGGATTTGTCAATATATTCAGGTTGTCTAATTTTGTGTTGTGTTGATGGAGCATCACTTAGGATGGGGTGATAGATGGATACTATATTGTTGCTGATGTTGATCCAGTCTGCAACCTTACCCAAAAAAATCGCTTGGTTGCAGGCTATCCAAGTCCCCCATGCAATAAGGAGGGGGATATTGCGATCTTTTGGTCTGATAGCGGTCTTCCACCAATTATTCCAAGCCTTGGATACCAAGGTGCCATGCCAATTCTGGGTGGTACATGCCCAAGGACAGTGTCGTGATGTGCCAAATGTGTTTTCTTGCGGGGCATTTTAGAAATATATGATTCACATCCTCGGCATGGAGATGACATAAGATGAATCTGGATGGCCCATGTATTTCCTGATTGGTGAGATTGTCCTCCGTGGTGGTGCAATTGGAGAGGATGCACCACATGAAGAGTCTAGCTTTAGGAGGGGCCTTTAATTTCCATATATGTTTCCACCACCACTGTTTCATCTGTGGTTCCTATAACTCAGTCAGTGAGGAATTCCCTTCCTTTGGTCTATATCGACCCCTGGGAGAGATGGCCCATAATATTTTGTCCTCCCGATAAGTCAGCCAGATGTTTGTAGTCCGAAGAGCTCTGAGGTATCGATGCCAGATCGACTGCCAATTTTTAGGGATAGCAAGTTCTTGAGTAGTCACTCCATGCCTGAGATGCCCAAGTGGAGTTGAGTGGGTCTACAATTTGTGAGATGAAGTGATAAACAATATGAGTCAGATGTTACCTGATTCCCAATCGCAATTGATAAGCTTGTCCACTGCTCGACCATGCATCCACGCCAATCTTAACCTGTTCACCTGATCCAATTCTCCAAGCCAGTACTTTTTTAATTATGTGAATGGATATAGTTATGGATTTCCATATGATGGATGATCCAGAAGAGTGTTGAATGTGACCTCTGATCCAATCCATAGTTGTCCTAGGAGTACTGTACTTGTAATATGTAACCTCTTGCCATAGAATCTTAGTGGTGATCAGATGCCATCCCATTTTAGCAGCTAGAGCCGAGGAAAAGAGGTTGAGGTCTTTGAGCCCCCACCCCCCCAACCTTTAGGCTTTTCAATCCTCTTCCACACAATCTAGGCGTATGTTTGGCCATCTTTCTTACCCCGACAGAGGAATCTTATGCAAATTTGTTGGATCCTAGTAGTCACTCCTTTGGGGATCCAGGCCAGTGTCATCCAGTACACAAGTATGGCTTCAAGGACAGATTTAATGAGCACCAGCCTGCCCAATTTGGAGAGCCATATTTGCTGTCATATGTTGACTCTAAGCTCCACTTTGGAAATTAACCAGTTCCAATCATTTATACAATAGTTATTTGGTTTCATATGAAACCCAAGATATTTGATACCATCCACCAATTCCTTGCGCTCAAAATGAAAGAGGCCAAGGGGATGTTTGCATTCAAGGGCCGAGCAATGAAACATCATAATGGTGGACTTACTATGATTGGGGTCCATTCCAGTAGCTTTGCAAAAAATGTTGAGTAGATTCAGGAAACTGTTATTTTCATGACAAGTTCCATCAAGAAATATGAGGACGTCATCCATAAACAGCGAGTGGGTCAGTTGGATGAGGTTTGAAATTTTGAATCCATTAATGGATCCATCTAATTTTTCTTTTTCTAGGAGAGTGGCTAGTTCTTCCATAATCAATAAAAAAATTAAAGGGTAGAGTGGGCAGCCTTGCAGAAGACCCCTACCTTCATGGAAGAAATCAGATGCTGCACCATTGATAAGAATTCTGAAAGATGCATTTGTAATACATCCCATAATCCAGTTAGTGAAGGATTGTGGAAAGCCTATATGTATAAGGATGAGTTGCAGGTAACTCCAATTTTCTTAGTAAAAGGCTTTTGCTAAGTCAATTTTGAGTATGGTACTCTTAAGACTCTTGAGTTTAATGGAGTGTAAGGCTTCCCTAGTATTACCAATCGCATCATGAATTTGTATCTAGTTGAAAAAGGAAAATTATTATTTGGAAATGTGTTGGGACAAAATAGGCTTAATATGGTTTGCAATAATCTTGGAAATGATCTTATAAATGCAGTTACAGAGGGAGATTTGGCGGTAGTCATTAAAGGATAGGGATTTTTTAGTCTTGGGGATGAGTGCTATGAATGTTGCATTACACCCATCATAGACTTGACCAGAGATCCTGCTAGATTCAATTACCTGGAGTAGATCCTTACTGATGAGCTCAAAGAAGGTAAGATAGAATACTATGGGCCATCCATCTAGTCCCAGACTTTTGTCCTTCTTGAACCATTTCAAAACCCCTTCCACTTCCCCAAAAGTGACTGGCACATTAAGGTCATCCAAATTATCCTCCTCCACAAATCTGTTCATCGTACGGGCTATTTGCAGGAACTTCGAAATATTTGCAGTCCTAGGATCCTTGTATTGATTGGGGAAATGTCTAATACCGATATCCACAAGATGAGAGTGATTTTTTTCCACCCTACCATTATGATCTTTTACTTCCCAAATGGTATTTATAACCCTTCTGCCTTTGGCACATTGTTGAAAAAATTTGGTGTTATCATCCTTGACTTGTAACCAGATTACCCTACTTTTGAGCCTCCACTCTCCCTCCTGTTTTCTAAGAATATTTTCTTTCTCCATCTATAGAGATATGAGTTTTTCCTTGGTCTCCGAGGATATAAAGCTGAGCCCATCCGAACCCGTCATATTCCCAAGTTTGGTCTCAATGTTCATTAACGACTCTTCCGCCACTTTCTTCTTTCTTCTGGCCCAGCTGATGGTGAGGGCCTTTAGTTTAGACAAGCTTTTGTAGAGGACCCGAGAAGGCTCTAATTCTGGCCTTTGATCACAGTATGTCCATTCACTCTTGACCAAAATGTGGAATTCAGGCTCCTCCAGCCAATTTGAGTTGAATTTGAAGGGGGAGCGGGGCTTTTGGTCTCCCATCTGAAATTCAAGATAAATGGGGGAGTGATTTGAGGAGCCACCCACCCTGACCCATTTCCTAGATTTTTCAAATTTATCAGCCATAGGAACCTTGATCAGGAATTGGTCAAGTCTTCTAGCCAATGCAGCCCCCCCAGTTCTCCTGTTCCTCCAAGTGGGGAGCTTCTTTGGCATGGAAAGATCTAAAATATTAGCTTCATCAATCATCATTTCAAAATATGAAAATTTTGGGTCAGGGGTGGCACAAGGTCCCCAGTATTTAGATAGGCCAATGGATAGATTGAGGTCCCCACCCAGAATAATATTGTGTCTCTACATAATAGAGCAGTGCATCCAATCGTCCCAAAATTCCTCTTTGTTTTGAAAAGGACCATATACGTTGATCAAACTAATATGAATATCATAATCATGAGTAGTAATGTTAGCTCCCAGGATTACAGCCCTGCCCCACTAGTTTTTGACCATATTAGTTCTATTATTAAGCCCCAAGGCACAACCACGAGAATTCCCCATGGCATCTAGGGTTTGAAAGGTCTAGTTAGGGAGAAAGGTGGACATTAAGCTTACAATATACAATCCATCACCCAGTGTTTCCTGAAGAAAAATAACATCCACACAAACAAGGGAAAATAGTCTCTTCAGGGGCAGTTTTTTGTCAGGACTAACCAAACCTCGACAATTGAGAGATAGGAAAATCATGGATCACTATTTCCCTGGGTGTTCTTTCTCTAAGAATCTGATTAATGGAGGTTTGTGTCCCAGCCGCAACCTCCATACTAACCCTTTGGATAGCTTTGGTGATAGAGGAGGGTCTTCCCGTTATCGCTTTGGGGATCGATTCACCGGTGTCAACACCGAGACTGAAGTCATGAGGGTTTATGACCCTAGAGGCAGATCTAAGATAATAGCAGTGTCCAACAGATGGACCCAAAGAGTCCGGAATGGAAAGGGAGGAGGATTCTCTAGCAAGGGTGAGGGTTTTGGCCCAAAAAAAAGTGGTGGGGAGGCGGGTTGCAACAAGGAAACTAAGAGGATTCAAATTACAATTGACTAAATCAATCTTAGGAGAAAAAATAGATATAGCAGAGGAAATAGTGCTTTGAAATTAAGAAATAAGAGTAAGGGCAGTAACAAGAGGAGTACCTAAGATTAGAGTGTTTTCCTTCTCCAGTGGATGGGAAATGCGGTGCTGAATCTTTGGATGAGCAGGTTGAGCCGAGGTGCAGCCCGAGGTAGTGACCAGTGTAGGTTCGACAGGAGCCGAAGCTTGTGCCTTAGTTTCCTCCCCCAAATTGTCTGTTTGTGTCCCCGCATGCACTAGGATATTTGTAGGAACAGAGGAAGTAATGATGAGAGGGCACTCCTTGTACAAGTGATCCACCTCATGACATCGCCCGCATATAAATGGTACCCCCTCGTAGTCTAGAATCTGACCCCACACCATGTCTTTGTAGTGTAGGTGGAAAGCCTCCATGAGAGCTTCTCGCATATCCAGATGAACAAGAATCCGAGCCACTGATATATTCCCAGTCTCAAGATAGGACCTATCGTGGTCCAGATAAATCCCCAAGTCCTCTCCAATGAAACAGAGAGCCTATTCAGACCAAAATTGTAATGGTAACCCAGGAAGTCTGACCTAGATTGGTCCTGCACTAGACTTCTCCTTGTTTGGGCCAAATAAGGGTGTCCATCTCTTCAATAAAACAGGGGTCATCTCAATGTGCCAATATTTGTTAAGGACCCATTCAGCCATGTCTGGGTGTGGGAATATAAGATCAAACCAGCCTCTATTTATTGTTAGAACTAAGAAATCTATTCCAGGGTCTTTCCCAAAATTTCCGCAGTCCACATTTTGATCCTGGTTGTTGAGTAATTCCTTCCTTTAACCTGCCTAACTAGCATAGTCTGTGATGTGTGCTCCATTTTTCCCATGCCGACACTCACCCAAAATACCATATCCCTTCTTCTCGCTTTGCTTTTGGTGCAATTTTTCTTCTTTTTCCCAGCTCTGATAGAGGATCTGTCCCGCCCGTTTCCTTCCGCTTTCGGTGCATCATCCGAGTCGAATGTTTTTTTCTCCTCTGTGGGTGGGGGAAAGGTGCGTTATGCCTTCGAAGCACCCTGATTCTGCGATAAAGGGAGGAGAATCTTGCCTAGTATTGTGTGTAGAAGGTTGTTCTCCTTGGTTAATACCCAGCTGTTCAAACCCAAAGATTCCTTCCTGCTGTCCGCTTTCAAATCTCAACCCCTCCATTAGCGGGCCCAATTCCTCTAGTGTTTCTTGTGCTTGTTGCTCCCATAATCTAAGGATCGACGATGATGGAATGGAGTAATATGGGGATGCCAAATCCATCAAAATAGGCTTCAAACTAACTGCCATAGTTTCCAGGAGCGTTTCCTCTAGAGTGTATTGTGACATGGAGGATTACCCTATTTCCAAGGCCACATGTTCCTTGCTCTTTAGGTCCACTTCATTAGTCGACCCAAAAATCCAATGGGGATATAAACCAACCCATATTTGGGAAGGCTCCAAATGGTTTGAGGAATAAGCCACCTCATCATTAGTCATTTTCTCCTTGTAGTAGAAACCCCTGTTCTTGTTGAGTCAAAAACCTTTTTGCACCTTTCTACCCTGTACCGAGGTAAAAATTAATACATTGAGCTGAGACTGTATGCTGGGGCCAGGGATAATGTAAGAAAAATATGATTGAGCCCCTCTATCAGACTGTCGGGGTAGTAAGGAGGGAGACGAGCGAACAATAGCGATAATGTTGTGACAGTAGCAGAGAGGTGCACTCTCCCGCATGGATGACTATGCCTTTGGTGTTTGTGAGTGTTAAATAGGTAAATGAATTGAATTTTATGTTAAATTCATGAGCATAAAAACATTAAAACCTAATGCTGAACAAGAATAACATGTACAAAAAACCATCAAAATGATCCATTAACACAGTTTTTTTATGAAGGATTTCACTCCTCCTAGGCTACATCTCCTTGGTCCAGCTTCCATGGCTTGAGCCTCTTTATTAGCTCAAATTGGCATAAGTAGCTATTTAAAATCATCTAATACTCCTAAAACCTGCTTCAATGTGTTTAGAATGTCCAAATCATCTAGAATAGACTCTTATTTCTCCCAATTTGGTTGAATTTTGCAAAAGTTATGGCCTCCTCAATTCTGGCCTAGGAAACCCCACTAAAACTAGAGAAAACTTGAGTTAGGGCCGCTAATTTTGGATTTGGCACCGAATTTGGGGGCTTCTCCATTTTCTCCGCCGAATTAATATCAGGCTTAATTAAATTAAGTGGAGATTAACCATCATATAGGTATGGGTTAAATGCGCTAAGAGAGTTTTACATAAACCACATTTAAATGAAGGATTAGCAATTAACATTGGATTATGAGTTTAAATAAACCCGTATTAACTTTAATCCCACACCATTAGTCATAAGTATCTGCTCCTGGTCTTCACCTTAGGTCCTGTGGTGAGGAGGCTGGCTCGCGGGACTAGCCCCCTCCTTACCCCCCGTCAGATGAGCCACATTAAAATAACTATAAGTCAAAGGCCTTATATAATAAGTTGTAATGCGTGGTATATTGATATTGAGGGCGCGTTGTTTGGGGGAGGTCATGGGGTCGAGCCTTGACCTCTACCCAGCCTGTGATTAAATTTTTTTTCACCCAAAATAACATATGATTCAACCTTTGAAAAATTGAAATTCAGCCATGGTATATATGAATTCAGTCTTTGTCCTTGGTCCACCAGAGGGGGCGCGTGGCAGCCCCTGGCTGCACCACATGTGCACCTCTGGTTGGAATATTTCAACCATATAATTAAAATAAAATCCACCTCCATATACAATTAATTTGACCTTAGGATAACATAAAAAAAAATTCACCTTCCCAACTTTCTGACGAATCTTGCAGTGACACTTGTCACAGTGTGATTGGGAAAAATGAAAGAATATTCCCCAATATATATATATTTTCTTTCCGGCTGGGTTGCCATGTCACCATTCTATCCTTTCTCCAAATTTTTTAGATGTTTAGGAAAACTAACAACATGCTCTATATTCCTCATCCGGAGTTGGTTTCCGATGAAATGAATTGTGCTGACTTCTTGTCGATGAGATCTTCGCTGTCGTTTAGTTTCCAATCGATTCTGAAAACTTCCATTTTTGAGCTTAACACTAAGCACCTAATCATTCCTCCCCACTAGAAGCATTTTTGACCCCAAAATCTCTTTGATTAATGAACATGTGGATGAGGGTACAGTTCCCACACCCTTCCAGTCTCAATCAAGTGAAATTTTCCCATTTTCATCAACTTGAGCTTTAAAAGAAAAAAGGCTTTTTCCTTGAATATTAAGACCTTCTCTTATTGTTGTAGACACTGATTTTGACTGCTGCAAATATTTCACATCTTGTTTATCACCTTTCAAAGGCAACATGTTAGAGTCCTGAAACATCTCATTACAAGCGTAATCAACTTCATTGAAATCAAAATTTTCATTCAATGCATCTTTTTGAAAGGTTTCATTCAAAACATCTTTATGCTTGATCATTAACAAAGTCAAATTTTGACTTGCATTCACTATTCTCTTCATATCTCCTACATGTATAAGAGACAAACTTGTCTTCTTCTTATGCGCTCTAACTATGTACTCAATTCCATCTTTAAACAAGTGATTCTTATTCTCATGGCGATGAAATAATGCTTACCTGTCATAAAGATAAGGACTTCCTGAAACAATACCTGAAATATCAAGCGACACTACATCAAGCTCAACTTCATTAAGAAAGTTTGAATTGATGGCAAACATTTGTATGCACTTCCTTGTTACCTGCAAGTTTGAATTCTTGCATATCCACCCTGTTAGCGCTCAAATCTACCTCAGGCTGAAATGAGGTGAAACTCAAGGCTACATCAAACCACGCTCAGCCTCGTAGCTAGCCCTACGAGGACAGGAGAGGGCTCTCTCCGTCAATCTCGATAAAATGAGAAATAGGGTGCGAGATGACTTATGATAGGAGCTGATTTTAGGCTAGTAAAGAGATAGGTAAGTTTGATTTTTGATTTTTTGGGTTTTCGCTGGAGAAATGGGAAAACAAATTTTGGGTCTGGGGATAAGGTCAGACCTTTGCAGATTTCGAGTTGGGGCGAGGTAGGTGACTGTCTTGATGCCTTTAATTGGATATACGGACAGATCAGACCGAAGAGGAGCTGAAGAGGGCAAAGAAGAACTTGGATCCTCTTCAAACAGTCGAAAACATATAGAACTAAATGAATTCAAAGGCAGAGCACGGTAAACGATGGATTCAACCTCATCTACTCATTCAATTTAGTTCAGAAGCATATGAAAGGAAAGGCATACATTAAACATGAAGAACTTACAGTAAACAGAGAGAAAACACCATCAAGAACAAAACACCACAAGGATCCCAACAAGTGCCGCAAAACCTCTGATCTTTCCTTAGCCAAAATATGAAAAAATATGTACAATGGTGCCAAAAGTCTCCCAAGAGTCCAAGCTCTCCAACCTCTGAAAATGATTGAGAAATTACAATATATAGATCACTCTAACCCCTTCCCACACCTCTAGGAGTCGAATTCCTTCTTCAGGGATCAGTTTCAACAAATTCTAAACAAGGAACTAGAATCCAGGCAGCTAACAACTTGCCTCTAAAAGAGTGGAAACTGATTCATTTACATGAATTTCACTTTTTTAAGAGTGAATCTTCTAGAATAGGTAAAAATGAACCAAAGTTACATGCCAAACATAAATTTACATCATAATAACTCAAAAATTTCATCCACAAGCAAAACTGGTCCAAACTGGCCGAAAATCTGAGCTGGAAGTTGAAAATTCAGCCAAAAATTTAAGTGGGTCGCATGCCTGAAACAAGTGGGTCGCATGACTTTCAGCCCAATTTTGAAGTACTTCCCGGCATCCAAATCGACCTCATGATAGCTCGTTGGAAAGACCTGGATGTTGGCTATCCAACCCAAGTGTAATTTCCCAATTTGGAGCTCATTTGACCCTCCAAAACTTCTTTCTCCCAGAAGTACCTCCTGCTGGTGCAAAAGGTGGCAGCAAGGTGGTTTTTATGGTGTTTTTTAGCTTTTTGACCATCCAGAATCTGATGAAATGCTTCGGCAATGCCTGAGGATGCATAACTTATCATGAAAAATCCAAAAATGCAAAGATTTCCTTCAGCAAGTGTCCCAAAAAAAAGTGAGCATATGAGTGCGAGACCCGCTTAACTGAAAAACCTGTTTTTAGACCAAAAAATTTCAAAATGACAAAATTTTCTCCGAATTTGCTCAAATTCGGAGCGAAGATCCTCCATTATGTATCTTGCCCATTCAAAAAAGCCTCGGCCAAAATCCGAAGTGGATTAGGCCTTTTCCGCCGTTTTAGTGCTTCGCTCAACCTCCTCTTCAGAATCTTCATTCTCGCTTTGCAGACATGCATGCGAGCCCAATAATGTCCTTTCATGTGACGAAGCATGTCTTTGTCTCTATCATTATCCTGTGAATGTACCTACGCTGATGAAGAAGGCGAGACCCCTTCCACGCCATGTGGAGATAGTACTCGCGCTGCTGATGAAGTCAACGAGACCCCTTCCACCCCATGTGGAGATAGTACTCATCGTGATGCTGCAAACAAAGCTCTGTGGCCTCTCTGATATGTTACCACTACTGGTGCACTGCTATGCTCCATCTCAGTACATCAACCTCAACGGTTGAGTCACTGTCCTGCTCATATCCTTGCTCATAAATTGAATCCGTCTCTGACATGGCTTTGAAAACAAGTTGTCTGCAATATGTGTGTTGATATAGGTGTAGAGAAGTCAAAAATTTCAATGTATGCTCAAAACCCAAAACATATTACATATGTACCAAAGCATCATAGGAAACACACAGTGGTAATAGCTCTGCTTAGGTGGATTGGGATAAAAGAACAGTCTCTGTTTTGATTACAAGTGAATTTTGACAAATGAGTACCAAGTGCAAATGTGTGATCAACTTGGTGATAATGGCCAAAATCTGTCAAAGGAGGAAGCAAACATAGGACAGTGTTTTATCAATTGGGGAATAAGAATATCATGACAACGACCATATGAAACAAATGGACATGACAGTAGCAATTGAATGATGATGACATCAGTGGTATGGTGAAAGAGGCTTTATACTAGTCAACATAAAACTGTGCAACAATATGAGAGAGCATAATAGCAGTGATAAGATGATAACTGAGGGCGTGAGGATCGTGTATACAACGTGCTAGGGCATGAGCATCTCTATCATTCACAAAAGTTTTCAAACCTTCACAAACTGTCCATATACTTTCAAAACCTTTGAGGAATTAATTTGCATGTAGATGTAGGGTTCTCTCCAAACATGGCTTCTTGCCCAACATCAATAATATCATAATCATGCTAAAAATCCATTGAACAATGATTAAAACCTGTTTGGAAGCTTTTGGAGTCGATCAGAATCGAATCTGGGCGCAAAAAATGAATTTTCTGGGTTCTGATTTAAGTGGGTCGCAACCCTCAAGTGGGTCGCAACCACTTCAAGTGGGTCGCATGCCTCTTGCCACATAGTGCATTTTGCAGGAAGCTTTTGGAGGCCTTCCCGGTGTCCAAATTGAGCGTGTGATAGCTCGTTGGAAATATCTTGGAGTCTACTTTACAAAACAAGTGGAATTATGCAATTTTTATTTCATTTACTCTGTCAAAAATCAAATCTCCCAAGACTGGTCAAAATGAGCAGAATGAGGCTGCCTCAAGGCAGAGTGATGTTGCAGTCAACTTTTGAAGGTCTTCCTCAACTCCAAATTGAGCTCATGATAGCTCATTGGAAATATATTTGTGTCTAGTTATCCTTTTACTCATCATGCAAGTCATTTGGCCAACCATGCTAGGAGAAATCTTGATTTTCCCAAGGTCACTTCAGAGGTGCATTCAATTCTCCTGAGGCAACGGTATTTTTGACATTTCTCTAAAACAATGATACCTGTGTAAAAAGTGAAGGAGGTTTTTCTTCCTTGGAATATTTTGAACAAAAACCTCTCTCAGTTTTCCCAAATTCATCTTTTATTTCTCTGAAACATCTTTTGAGTGAAACTTATCCCGATGTGTGAAACAAGGGATTTTGTCGAAATGAAGCGAAATGAAGGGGATAAGGGGCCTCTAAATTCTTGGGGAAATTTTTGGAAGTAGGGAGGGATGTTAGGAAGCAGGGGAAAGTGGAATCTCAGAGATTGAGTGAGGGGAAGGGGTCCAAAAGGGCAAAACACAGGCCTAGCCTAGAAAATTGCCAAGTTGTGGCAAGAAACTAGGGTTTGTGCAAAAATGAGAAATTTGGGGGATCTCAGTGATGGGAAGTGTTTAATAAGGTACATTAATGATAGGGGAAGGTGTATGAACATCAGGATACAAGTTTTTCTAATGATTTGACCATCCAAGAGAAATTACCTCCAAAACCCTAGGTGAGGGAAATGGACCTTACCAAGGCACAACTGAAGCATGAAAAAGATGTAAAATGACCCAATGGAACCTGAAATGATGATGAAAACCCTCTAAATGATGGTACACTCAGCTGAATGGTGACATGAACCGACATTTGGACAAATTTGAAAAGAGTGAAAACAAACCCTAGACCTAATGCCTAGTGACCAAATTTTGCTTGAAGACTCATTGAAATGACAAAATTTGACCTTGACACCTTAAAATCACTTTGTAAGAGCATGTTTGATCACTGGAGGAAGGCTGCAAAGGCTGACTCTAACACACCCTAAAGGATAATGTCTTGGATGTATAACAATTTCAAGGTTTAGCTTCTTAACTAAGTCTTCAAAAATCAAATTAGCTTGAGAACTACTATCAAACAATGTGCCTATCTTGGTATGTTTAGAAATGACTCTAATATGAAAGAGTTCAATTCTTGTATCCTCATTTCGAGTTACATTGGAAAAACTTGAAGAAACAGTGCTTGATATGTGCTTACCTTTCAAACCAGTTGATGTAATATTTATTTCATTTCCTGAATCTGAACCTAAGTCATGTTCAATTATTGCAACGATTTTCCCCTTTTCTTTGGCTTCAAATCTGGATGAAGTTTCAAACAATGGTCTTCATCATGGCCATTCTTCGAACAATGTTTACATGTGAGTTTCTCTTTCTCTCTTTTGATAGAGCTATTTATCTTTCCTCTTCCATTAAACTTGCCCTTTCCTTTACCATCATAATCAAGGAAACTATCACTTTTCTCATCTATACTTTGTTTCCCTCTTGCTTCTAAATGTGCGGCTTGAAGGCAAACCTCATCTAATTTTGTGGGATTGAACATGAAAATAGCGTGCCTAAGGTAATTGTGAAAACCCCCAAAATATTTTAACAAAGTTTCTTGAGAATACAAATTAATACCCAAAATAAGAGCTCTTCTCCTAAATTCATGGGCATAATCTTGCACACTTTTCCCTTTCAATTGTCTAAAATTCTGCTAGTCCATAATAGATCTTTTCATGTAATCTAGAGGATAAAAATTCCTTTTAATGGAAGCAATAAAACTTGACCAAGACATTGATATCTTACCGTAGTTTTTTAATCTTTTCTTGAGTCCTTGCTTCCCACCATACAAGTGCCGATCCCTCCATCCTCAAGGAAGACAATTGAATATTTATGTCATCTTCTTGAAGGTTCTGAATTATGCAATAAACCTCCAATTGATGAATCCAATTTTCCAACTTCTCTGCATTTACCTCACCATTATACATTGGAAGCTCAAATTTGACATCAAGTTTGAGTAAGGGAGTTTTTCCTTTTGGATTTTTTGAGTGAGTATGGGTAGTTTTGGATGTGGAAGTGGAAGATGATGATGATGGTGATGATGAAGATGGTGGAGATGGAGGAGTATTTCCTCCACTACCCTTTGAATCCCTCTCTTCATCCTTTTTGTACCTCTCTTCAAAGAGGATACTAAACCTCTCAATTAGTTCATATAAAGCTTTCTTGTATGCTTCCTCTTCTGAAATACCTTCAATCCCTCCAACACCTAACATGATGGCTATGGATTCAAGCTCAGCTTCTAGTGCAACTTGTACCTCCTCAATCTCAATTAGAGATAAAACTTGAGGTGCTTCAAGTGCATATGTGAGTTAAACTTTGGGTGGAGATGGTGCCCTTGTGGCTCTCCTTCGTCTAGTCCTAACCTTAGGACTAGCAACCAATAGTTTCCCTTGTCCTCTCTGCAACTTCAACCTTGAAAGCATCACAAATTTTCAACCATTAAAACCCTACTTGCACAAAACTCAAGAAAATCAAGAAAATAACCTTTGCAACCTTTGCTTTGATACCACCTTGATTTGGATCTGAATGTTAGTTTTTCTATGCTAATTTCATCTTCATAATTATAAATATTTTTTTGATCTTTTTCTTCATGTGCATAGGTTTCTCGAGGTGTTTGTGAGTGTTAAACAGGTAAATGAATTGAATTTCATGTTAAATTCATGAGCATAAAAACATTAAAACATAATGTTGAACAACAGCAATAAAATGTACAACAAACCATCAAAATGGCCCATTAAATTTTTTTTTTATGAAGGAGTTCACCCCTCATGGGCTACATCTTCTTGGTCCAACTTCCATGGCTTGGGCCTTTATATTAGCTCAAACTGGAAAAAAGTGCTATTTACAATCATCTAATGCTCTTGAAACCTACTTCAATGTATTTAGAATGTCCAAACCATCTAGAATAGACTCTTCTTGCTCCCAATTTGGTTGAATTTTGCAAAAGTTATGGCCTCCTCAATTCCGGCCCAGGGAACCGCACTAAAACTAGAGAAAACTCAAGTTAGGACCGTTAATTTTGGAGTTGGCACTGAATTTTGGGGCTCTGCCAAATTTTCTACCGAATTAAACTCATGTTTAATTAAATTAAGTGGAGATTAACCATTGGATAAGTATGGGTTAAATGCGCTAAGCGCGTTTGACATAAACCAAATTTAAATGAAGGATTAGCGCTTAACATTGGATTATGGGTTTAAATAAACCTGCATTAAATTTAATCCCATGTCATTTTTCATAAGTCTCCGCTCTTGGTCTTCGCCTTAGGTCCTGTTGTGAGGGGGCTGGCCCCCTCCTTACCCCCGCCAGATGAGCCACATTAAAATAAGTATATGTCAAAGGCCTTATATAATAAGTTGTAATGCATGGTCTATTGGTATTGAGAGCACATTGTTTGGGGGAGGTCGTGGGGTCGAGCCTCGACCTCCGCCCAACCTGTGTATACAAATTTTGCCACCCAAAATAACATATGATTCCGACCTTTGAAAAATTGAAATTCGACCATGGTATATATGAATTCGGTCTTTGTCCTTGGTCCACCAGAGGGGGCACATGGCAGCCCTTGGCTACACCACATGTCTCCCTCTGGTTGGAATATTTCATTCGACCTTAGGATAACATAAAAACATTTCACCTTCCCAACTTTCTGGTGAATATTGCAGTGACACTTGTCACAGTATGATTGGGAAAACTGAAAGAATATTCCCCAATATATATATATATATATATATATATTTTTTTTTTTTTTTTGACTGGGCTACCATGTCACCATTCTATTCTTTCTACATTTTTTTTAGTTGTTTAGGAAAATGAAAAGCAGGCTCTATCTTCCTCACCTGGAGTCGATTTTCGATGAAACGAATTGTGCCAGATTCCCGATGATGAGATCTTCGCTTTCGTTCAATTTCCAATCGATTATGAACACTTCCATTTTTGAGCTTAACACTAAGCACTCGATCATAACTACATGGATTTATTTATCAACATGAATAAATACTAGATGTGTGTGATCGAAGTTGATTTGGAGGAGAATGAACATGCAAATTTATAGTTTTTCATCTATGGAAAGGGACACAACTCTTGGGAAAGCAGACACGATCATAAGAGGGTTGACTTGGACACATTGTTGGAGCCATAAGTATTTCACAATTAATTTTATTTTTTCTTCTCATAAGTTCATGAATAATCATTCCTTTTACATTCGAAAAAAATACATGAGCATGAAGAACATGCTAGAAATATAGTAATTAAGTACATAAATGATAAAATATAATTTATGAAGACCATCCATAGTTTCAAACTTTAACACTCCCTCTTATCTAGGGAGGTATTCATAATGACTATCAAGATAATCTCAAGTTGACAGATTCTCTGTGGAAAATTCAATATTAAGATAAGCATCATAATCAATATCAGAATCACCAACATCAACATAATCATGGTTCACCATCAAACAACTATATACATAGTCTAGGTGAAACACCAACAAGCTTGCTTAGGAAAGAGATCCTAGCATGATGTTGGGAGGCTCTTTCTTACTCTAGAAAGAGATCTGAGTGTCCTCTAGGACTCTTCTCCAACCAAGGTATAACCAACACAGGGAGAATATCCTTTGTCGGAACATTCTTGAAGCCAAGCAACAAGTGACATAGGGAGAATCCATTCTCCAACCAAGGTCAAAGTGACATAGGAAGAATGTTAGTCTCTCGGATCATTATTCAACCAAGGCCTATGTACTTGACATAGGGATAACTTCCCTAATCAGGCCAAAGTACATGTCACAGGAAGAATGTTAGTCGATGATGCTATCTAATATTCCGTAAAACCATTCTCTAACCAAGATCATAATGGCATAGGGAGAAAGTTTGCAACGAAAGACAAGATGACACAGGGAGAACTTCTCCAACCAAGGTCAAGATGACACAAGGAGAATATTGGAGAATTATCCAACCAATTTCATAAAGACACAGGGAGAATGCCCATCCAAAGTGAAGTCTCATCGACTCTTCCTCTCAATGAGAGAGGTAATATCCTCAAGCACAACCTTGTAAAATTCCTCCTTGAAAATATGAACTATTTTCTTATCAATGGATATGTATTGTAGCTTTACAGCTCCCTTAAACATCATGTCTTGCATGAAGTGATTATGGTCACTATCAACACCTAAAAAATATATAATCCAATAAGAAGACTCATAAGTCATAAAACTTCTCATATTTCCAGTCCAACTACAATACTCTCAACCTCTGCCATAAGGATAGAAACAAATGACTTCTCCATGATTTATTCAAGAAAATTATAAAGGGGCCCAAATTTAAGCAAAATATCCTTTTTGTCTTCATCACTCTTTGCCCAAAATAAGTTTTCAATTGTACGTCTCAACATATCCATGACTAAAAGTTCTTTATCGATACCCAAACTAGACGCCCCCTCTTATTCTGAGACAATTTCTCCTTATCACAATAGGGACAAATTTATTGTCATGATTCTTTCCCTCTTACTGGGAGAACCTTGCAATACTATAACTCGTAGACATCAGGATCAAAGTGTACTTCAAGCTTCTCCCTCTGAGTTCAGATCTGATGGTACTATAATTTTTAACACAAGTCATGATTATGGGAAAGTCTTATTTCTTTGCTTTGTTCTTCCACTCCTTCCAATTGATATTTTTTTAAGATTCTATATGTACCTGCAATCCCCCCAGGAGGCCAAGGATTACAATTAAGAAAAGAACAAGAGACTAACTTATAGTGAAAATGACAATAATATAATAATCAAACGAGAGGGATATACGATACTTATATTTAAAAAAAAATATGAGCTTTCCCTTAAAAAATATGAGCTACACCACGTGTCTGCCTCTGGTTGGACTATTTCAACCATATAATTAAAAGAAAATGCACCTCTATATACAATTAATTCGACCATAGGATAACATAAAAAAATTTCACCTTCCCAACTTTCTGGTGAATCTTGCAATGACACTTGTCACTGTATGATTTGGAAAACTAAAAGAATATTCCCCAGAATATATATATTTTTTCTAATTGGGCTACCATGTCACCATTCTGTCCTTTCTGCAATTTTTTTAGCTGGTTAGGAAAATGAAAAGCAGGCTCTATCTTCCTCATTTGGATTCGGTTTTCGATGAAACGAATTGCACCAGATTCTCGACGATGAGATCTTCGCTTTCGTTCAGTTTCCAATCAATTTTGAACACTTCCATTTTTGAGCTTAACACTAAGCACCCGATCATAACTACATGGATTTATTTATCAACATGAATAAATACTAGATGTGTGTGATGGAAGTTGATTGGGAGGAGAATGAACATGCCAATTTATAGTTTTTCATTTATGGAAAGGGACACAACTCTTGGGAAAGCAGACTCGAACATAAGAGGGTTGAATTGGACACATTGTTGGAACCATAAGTATTTCACAATAAATTTTATTTTTTCTTCTCATAAGGTCATGAAGAATCATTCCTTTTACATTCGACAGAAATACATGAGCATGAAGAACATGCTAGAAATATAGTAATTAAGTACATAAACGATAAAATATAATTTATGAAGACCATCCATAGTTTCAAACTTTAACACTACCTATTATCTAGGGAGGTATTCATAATTACTATCAAGATAATCTCAAGTTGATATATTCTCTGTGGAAAAATCAATATTAATATAAGCATCACAATCAATATCAGAATCACCAACATCAACATAATCATGGTTCACCATCAAACAACTATATACATAGTCTAGGTGAAACACCAAAAAAATTACTTAGGAAAGAGATCCTAGCATGATGTTGGGAGGCTCTTTCTCACTCTAGAAAGAGATCCAAGTGTCCTCTAAGACTATTCTCCCACCAAGGTATAACCAACACAGGGAGAATATCCTTTGTCGGAACATTCTTGAAGCCAAGCAACAAGTGACATAGGGAGAATTCATTCTCCAACCAAGGTCAAAGTGACATAGGAAGAATGTTAGTCTCTAGGACCATTATTCAACCAAGGCCTATGTAATTGACATAGGGATAACTTCCCTAATCAAGATAGAGTACATTCCATAGGAAGAATGTTAGTCCATGATGCTATCTAAGATTTTGTAAGACCATTCTCTAACCAAGGTCATAATGACATAGAGATAAAGTTTCCAATGAAGGTCAAGATGACACAGGGAGAACTTCTCCACCCAAGTTCATAAAGACACAGGGAGAATGCCCATCCAAAGTGAAGTCTCATCGACTCTCCCTCTCAATGAGAGAGGTAATCTCCTCAAGCACAAGCTTGTAAAATTCCTCCTTGAAAATATGAACTATTTTCTTATCAATGGATATGTATTGTAGCTTTATAACTCCCTTAAACATTACGTCTTGCATGAAGTGATTATGGTCACTATCAACACCTAAAAAAGAGATAATCCAATAAGCAGACTCATAAGTCATACAACTTCTCATCTTTCCAATCCAACTACAATACTCTTGACCTATGCCATAAGGAGAGCAACAAATGACTTCTCCATGCTTTATTCAAGAAAATTATAAAGGGACCCAAATTTAAGTAAAATATCCTTTTTGTCTTCATCACTCTTTGCTCAAAATAAGTTTTCAATTGTACTTCTCAACATATCCATGAATACAATTTCTTTACCGATACCCAAACTAGATGCCCCCTCTTATTCTGAGACAATTTCTCCTTCTCACAATAGGGACAATTTATTGTCATGATTCTTTTCCTCTTACTGGGAGAACCTTGCAATACTATAACTCGTAGACATCAGGATCAAAGCGTACTTCAAGATTCTCCCTCTGAGTTCAGATCTTCTGGTACTATACTTTTTAACACAAGTCATGATTATGGGAAAGTCTTCTTTATTTGCTTTGTTCTTCCATTCCTTCCAATTGATATTTTTTTCACCTTATATATGTACTTGCAATCCCCCCAAGTGCCCAAGGATTACAATCAAGAAAAGAACAAGAGACTAACTTATAGTGAAAATGACAATAATATAATAATCAAACGAGAGGGATATAAGATACTTATATTTAAAAAAAAAAATGAGCTTTCCCTTGATCTATTTCTTCTTGAAAATTACTTCATTCCTTCCTTTCATGAGATACAGTTACATCTTTGAGCAGAATATTGAACCGAGTCTAAAATATAGGGTTTTATCCACAAATATTTCTTATTAAGAGTTCCAAATTTCTAGGGACTATTGAATAAATTTAATAAGGATTCTAAATAACTTTTAATTTAGTGTGAGGGACCCCTTAACTCCCTCTTTCTCTTAGAGTACTTGCAATAATTCTAGTAATATAAGTTTTTAACATGAAATGCTAAAGCTTTTGAAGAATCACTCATGGATTTATTCTAATGAGGATGATCATTATCATTACTCTTTCTCTTATTATGTTTCAATTCTTCAGGATCATTATTTCTATAATTTCCAAATTAGAGACATTCAAAACATTGGAGTTTTGAAAAACCTTTCTTTCCTTGCGAGTTGGATCTTCTATCTGCATTTTTATTTTGAAAACCAAACTTCTTATTACCATTATTCCTCCTAGATTTTGAAGTAAAGGATTGAGATTCTACTTCATCATGTCTATATATCTTGCCTTTAGCGATTAGTATGGATTCCTCTTCAATGAAATTAGTCCATGATTCTTCAAAGCTTGGAGTATCCTTTCTAGCACATAGGCCAACTAAAAATGAATCCCATAAATCTGGTAGGCCATTGAGAACATTAGATATTAATTGAAATTCTGAGATAAATTCACCCATACTTTGCAACTAATCTCTTATGTGAGAAATTTTCATGAAATACGAGGCCACATGCTCATCTGTTGACATTTTTTCATTACAAAATTGATTTTGCAAAGATATTTTCGCTAATGTTGCTGATTGAAAACAATTTAACAAGAGTATCATAAAATTCCTTTGATGAAGCTAATTCTGAAAAAAAAAAAGGAATCAAATGATCCTTAATAGATTCAAATAAGATTCTTTGAGCCTTGAATTCACTCTTTTTAATCCTCGATTTCACATCATCATCATCATCATCTAGTTTAGGAACTTTGCCTTAGACGTATTGCAACACTTCATGTTATTTTAGGACAAGGTCACTTCTCTTTTTCCATGCTTTGAAATTAGAGGCTCCATCGAGTTTTTTTACTTGCATATAGGTCCCATTTGATCAGAAACCTTGGACATAGAGAAATGTTTCCAACAAGAGAGAGATTGATCCAAGTTAAAATCTTCAACTTAATTCCTTCACCAAAGCTCTAATACCATGTTGAGAAGCCAAAAAACTGTGCACAAGTACTATTTTTTAACTAATAATAATTATTTGTGAATTATTTGGATTATTTTAATTCTTCTTCTTCATTAAATAATTACACTTCATAAGTTCAACCAATATAAATGACAATAAAGTAGCTATTACAATTCTCAACAGACAAAAGACACTAGAAATTAGGCTAGAGTCCATGGTAAAACCCACATGTGGAAAACCCAACAACTTCTTTCCTTAGAGGATCATTTCAACAAGAGAGATCAAAGTCAAAGCTACTAATAAACTGACCAGTTAGAGCATCAGCCAAGTGTCCAAGTCAACCCTTTTCAATTTGAATGTAATAAAAAGAGTATAATTATAACATATATGTTTGAGATTTCGTTTTTACACATTGATGAATCAGAAAAATTTCTCCCAATCAAATACAAAATAACGATGACCTGGCTCTTATTCATATAGAAGTACCATAGGAATCTCGACCCTATACTTAGGAATTAACCTTGGATATCTCACATTAGTCTCAAATATCTTGACCTTATGCACACATATTAGTCTTAGATATCTCGACCCTTACGCAAAAAAACTAGCTTCAGGGATCTCGACCCTCAACACATAAAAATTTAGAGACCTCAGCCCTAAAATACGGAGAAGATAAATCACAGACAATGCATATATGACCTTATAAATTTTTTCCCTTAATCAGAGAGAATTATTGTCACCGAATTCATATTATACTTCTAAATTATATGCCTCAAACTTGTGTAATAAATCGTAGATTCCCAACAAATATTCCTCTTATTATATTTTTCCTTCTTCTCCTTGTATCCTTCGCATGAACATATATTAGATGTGTGTGATCGAATTTTCTTTGGAGGAGAGAGAACATGCCAATTTATAATTGTTCGTCCATGTGAAGGGATTCCTGTAAGACATGGATCCACTTCATGAAGACCAAGTATGAAGTATTCACTAGGTTTTACGAGTTCAAGGTTCAGGTAGAGAACTTGACAGGGAAGAAGATCAAGGTTTTAGGATTAGATAATGGAGGAGAGTATACTTCCAAGGACTTCAAATATTTCTACAAGGAGTCAAGGATCAAGAGGGGGTTGATAGTTCCTTACGACCCTAAAAAAAATGGGGTTGCAGAAAGAAAGAAAATTTCCATTGGAGGCTATTAATGCAATGATTCATGATCAAGATTTACCCATGTTCTTATGGGTAGAGGAATCCAACATGAAAATTTATGTTCATAATAGGAATCCTCACCGGATATTGGAGGAAAATACCCTCGAGGAGGCTTTCATTAGAGTGAAGCTAGAGGTCAGTCATTTGAGGATATTTAGTTGTGAAATATACTTCCATGTGCCCAAGGAGAAGAGGAAGAAGTTAGAACCTTCTGGGAATAAGGGTACTTTTTTGGGATACAAAGAGACTTCAAATGCCTGAAAGATCTACATTCCAAGACAACGCCATATTGAGGTTAGTTAGGATGCTAATTTTGATGAGGAGGTGGCCTTTAGGAGGTCTAGAGAGTCTCATATGGACATTTATGGTGAGGAACAAGTTGTTCTGAATGATGTGGGTACATAACCCTCTAGTCTTATTTTTCATCCTTTAGAATATGAGGAGTCAGAAGAGCCAACAGAGAAAGTGGACCCACCTAGAGATGTTGCAGAGACCAGGAAGAGGTCAAAATGGCTTCATGAAACTTTGTAGGATGCAAAGAGGCATGCATCACCTAGTGGTAATTTCAGGGAGAGCTCCAAGGCCACACAAGTTCTTCATTTATATGACATTGACAAACCACGTCATTAATTCTGAACCTTCTAGTTATGAGGAGGTAGAATAAAAACAAGGTTGGAAGGATGCCATGATGGAGGAGTATTAGTCCATCATGAAAAATGATGTGTGGGAGAGGTTCCAAGACCATAGGGGAAGATAGAAGTGACTTCCAAGTGGATCTATAAGATCAAGCATGCAACATATGCGACATTGAGAAGTAAAAAGAGAGGTTTGTGGCGAGAGGCCCTCTCTTAGAAAGAGGGAGAGGAATGTGAGGATACTTTTTTCTCGAGTAAACAAGTACACTTCCATTAGGAATATTATTTATCTTACTTTATTTATGGGTTGGAGGTTACATTAGATGGTTGTAAATAAAATTTTCCTAATGGTGTGACTGAGGAGGAAGTGTACATAGAGAAACCTCAGGGCTTTGTGATACATGGGGAGGAGTCCCATGTTTTCATATTGAAGAAGTTTGTGTGCATACTCAAGTGGGAACCCAAGGCATGGTATTTTAGGATTCATGGATAATTGATGAGTTTGGGCTTCACTAAGAATGATGCATATCCTAACATTTACTAAAAGGATGATGATGGTGATCCTTTGATATTGGTGTTGCATTGATGATTTGTTCATTATTAGGGAAGAGAGGCTCAAATTCGGGTGTAAGGGGGAGTTGAATTAAAAGTTCAAGATGAAGGATCTTGGGTTGATGCATTATTTCTTGGGATTGGAGCTGTGGCAAAGGCTAGGTCAGATCTTCCTTAGATAAGGGAAGTACACAATTCAGATCTTGAGGAGATTCAATACGATGGATTGTAAGCCCATGGCTACATCTATGGTGACAAATATGAAGAAGTTGAGTGATTCCACTTTAGATTTAAATTTGGTGGATCCCACTATGTACAGGAAGTGGATTGGATCCTTGATGTACCTAGTTAATGCTAGGCCATATATTTTCCTTGCAGTGAACACCCTGAGCTAGTTTATGGTTGAGCCAAGGCATGAACATTGGGTTGTAGGAAAGCATGTCTTAAGGTACTTGTGTGGTATATTTGGATATGGTTTGAGATATGTCTCAGGGGTGAAGTGAGGTTGCTTGGATATGCTGATTTTGATTGGTTCGAGAGTGTAGTGGATAGAAAGATCACCTTGGGGCACTACTTCAACTTGGGATCAACTATGATATCCTATATAAATAGGAATAAGACTTATGTGACACTCAACACAATGGAATAATATTATATTACAACTAGCGTCACAAGTAAAGAAGCAGCGTGACTTCAGAAGGTTCTTGCAGGACTATTTGATCAGACACTAGAGAAAACCTTAATATACTATGATAATGGATGTTATGTCAAGATTTGGGAGAATCCAGTATTTCATGATAGGTAAAAGCACATTGAGATAAAATATCACTTCATCCAACATGATGTAGAAGGGAGTAGTGAAGCTCCAGTACATATCCACATATGAGACATATTGCAAACATTCTCACCAAGCCTCTATATAGGGGGAAGTTTATATACTTCAAAGATAAGATTGGCATGATGAAGAATGTATCCCTCCCTGAGAGGGAGTGTTGATGCTTTTACAACATAAGGAAAACATTCTCCTATGGGGTAATGCTAATTTGACTAGGGGATAATGATACATTCACCGATGGGGCCATGTTTATTTGACTAGGGGTGAATAGCTCGGGGCAATATTTATCCCATTAACCCTGGTTTATGGCTCAGGGATATTAGCCCATGGTACTCACATTGCTTGCTATAAGATGGAGTGATCTTTATTATATAGAGTAGGGTTGATTTTTTTATTTAATGGGGGTTTTCATCCAAGTGGAATACAAAATTCTAGTCTAATGTTCAGTTTTAATGTAGGCTCAATAAGTGAAGAAGTTCCTTGCGATGAGGGGTTTCTTATTGGGTCACCACTCAACATTAGAGATCTATATACATAAACGTGCATGTGAGGAGACACTACATAAACATAGCATTCTCATTCATATTTTCTAGTGGAGGGGAAATTTAGCTAAGGATAAATATGCTCATTTTTATCTTTTCTTCATCATTCTATCTCTCTCTTGAAGGCCACATGTGTAAAGATATTTGACTGAGTTTCACTGAAATTTTTTGACTAAGTTTGACTAGACCGCACATGTGAGAAGATTTGACTAAGTTGACTTATCGATATGTGTGAAGGTTGACTACAGATCACATGTGTGGAAGCTTGACCACATACCCGATTTGACCAGGTTGCAATTGAGAATTTGACCAGGACACACGTGTGAGTTTGATTGCAAAATAGTTTGAAAAAATACACACACGAGTTTGACTGCAGATTCATTGTTGAATTGCAGGCTATTGACCAACATTGATTGTGAATTTTTGAGTTTAATTTTGACTAGTTTGACCAATGTTGACCAACGATTTTTTGAACAAGTTTGACTGGTGATTTAACTTGTAATGTTGGCACATATTTCTAGAAAAAATATGCTTTGTAAACCTTGATGAAAAAAAATTTCTCCTAAAGAAAATATTGTTGGTTTTTATCCCAAGGTTGTGTTTACTTGGTAAAAAATATTGTGTCTATTGTGCATGGCTATCTTTCTATGATATTTATGGTTTCCATTGCATTTACAATTGATATTTTCTATGTGTAATTATTCAATGATATTAGTGGCGTAAGAAATATTGTTTGAAAAATTATTAGGAAGTAATTATCAGATAAAAAATTTGTATTCTACTACACATACTATATAATTTCAATAATCTTTCTCACAATTATCCATCATCTAGCCAAAACATGATACCACCAAGGGAAAAAATCAAGTTATCAAGGGAAATTTCCAACTGTGAAAGCCACTTTACCTCACATGCAAACAATGATACTCATACTCTACCCACTAGGCCATGACTTCCAAGAATTGTCGAAATTCCTTCCCAGTTGGCTGTAGCTACACAAGTGATCATCTTCTCCACTAATGCATTACCTTAGCGGCCTCCCCTCTTAGTGCTTGATTTTCAACCTAGATAGCATAAATTTCACAAAACCATTTTTCCGAGCTCAGGTTTGGGTTTCTCTACCTTGAATTAGTATTCAAAATGATGATTTAGCATGTCCAAACATTTAAGAAAACCCCCCACCAATTTCATCTCCATTTGGGCATGAAATTCAGATGCCTTAGGGATTTCTAACTGCCAGAATAGTAGGAGAAAACCCATTTTTGAAACTCAATTCTCTCTCATGGGTTTTATTTCCTCTTTGCAAACTCTTACACAACTCAATTTCAGCCTCAAACACCCTCACAACACTAAACAAACTTATCCATTCACCCACTACTTACATTTTCATTTTTTGACATTTGAGAGGGGGTTTTATGGTCTAAATTTTAGAACTCAAGAGAGGTAACCATTTTCAGTTTCCCACTCCACCCTCATGCTTACGTAAATTTGGGTATTTGGTTGCTCAATTACCTAACTCCATTCATTAACTACATTTTTAGGGAATGGGGGAGGAGGGAAGAATTTTAAAATTCAATTAGCACTATTACAAAATGGACTTTTGACTATGGCTATATTTTTAATAGGCTAAGTGATTTACCAACCTCCTTGCTAATTAATCTTGCAAGTGGTATCATCGTTCATATTGGCGTTCCACCTTTATGTTAGTTAGTCGATATTTTTTTGTTACTTAATGAAATATTTTACATAATTAAATATTTATCCACAACAACTTGACAGTTGACTAGATCATACGTGGCACAATTTACAGTGACACTAGGTCATGATTATAATCACGGGCTGAGAGAAAATAGGGAGTTACAAAGACACAACTATAAAATATAGTAGAACTAATTAAAGGTTGTGGAGCTATAATTTGGATTCCCTTCACCAACTAGTGAGGTTTGATTAGTCGCCCCTTGGGAGCTCACTTGGAAATCCTGTGAAAATGTAAAGTAAATGGGAGTACAATATTCCATGTTCAAATCCTCAGTTGCTTACCCGTGGCTGCATGTTATGTGTGGCATTGTTCACTTAGGAGTTATAGTGGTAGCGGTCAGAATTGACCTTGTATCATGTGAATACAAGACTAACATAATTTTTGATTCCTATGGACATTAAAAACAACTAGTGAAGTATGATTAGGACCTTTAATGGGGAGAATATCTACTACTTGTACATGGTCATTCAACACTGAAAAATTTACATTTGTCTCTGCAATTGTTATGATATGATTTCACTAATCTCAATGATATGGGAAATTGATTATATGGATGGTTAAAAATGTGATTATAATTGTATGAGATAACTTTGTGGTAGGATTATAACAATAAGATTTGAGGAGTGTAACTTATGATATGAAAGAAACATACACACACATCGTGTGTGTGTGTGTGCATCTAACATGTAAGAAAGGGTAATATATTCTTCAGGGCTCGAAGCCGTTCAATATGTCTTGAAGTGATTACAATAATAAATATTGAATATAAGCTCATAATGGAACTAACAGGAAATGAAACTGGGTGGGGAGGATAACATTCCTCCCAACCACCTAAGATAAACCTAAGATATATAACCAATCTACTTGATATGTGTATGTGTTTATGCATGTGAAATATAAGGGTGGAGCTTTGTAATCTTTCCAACATATGGGTGTGGGACATAACCAAGAGAATTTGATAGAGATGAGGAGTATCTTTATGGAATATGTAGGATAGAGAGGTTAGCTGACTCAATCAAAAGAACTATGTAGGATTAGAGATGTAGAGGATGCATGTCCACTCTAAGTTATTCCATGATGGGAATAAAACCATGTAGTCCTTGCTTTCCAACAACTAAACAAATTAGATTACAATCTAGGTAGAGGTAATGATGACCAACTCCATGATGATATTAAATCATCTAAAAATTACCCACTTTGCAATGATAACTTCAAAGATTAATACTTTAATGAAATGAGGAATTATGTAATTTGTGGAATAAAATATTAGGGGAAATTAAAAAGTGACACATAATGGTTTAGAGAATTAATTGAATTAAGAAAACATAAAAAATGGTAAAATGTTAGTAGTGCCATCTAGGGGATGAATAATTAAGAAATAATAACATAAGAAATTTGGAATTTTGCAAGAGGCTGAGGTGGTAGGCCTTATAGAAACTGTAAATACAAGGGGTATCCATTGGTTTTTCTTTTAGGGGAGGGATAGAAATTTAGGGAGATGTTGTTACAATTCTATGGGAATTTTGTGGAAATGAAGTTATGTGGATTGAAGTGAGAGTTTTATGGAAAATAAGTTATGCATACGCTGAATTTTTTGAAGGCATATTATTAGTTTTACCATATATATACTCTTTTCATAGGTGCTCTGCTTTGCTACCAAGTTCAATGGGTGGAAACCCTACCACTAGAATATCTTAGATTGTTGAATTCCATTTTAGCTCTTGAGTATGAAAGTGGGATGAGTTTCATGATGTTTGTCTTTGTATTTGAAAACTCCAACAAAGTCATATTTGACCACCAAGCCTCAAATTCGAATTTCTAGATTTGATGAAGATTTGGAATATTCCTTCAAGCATACTTCATGGAGAAGAATCATGGAAGTTTTGATAAGATTTATTATCAAAGATATTAGAGATTTGTGAGAGGATTTGTAGAGATGTTACTTGCTAAGTGTTAGCATATGGTTGTAACCACATGAGATATTTGTGGATCTCAAATCTTTGTTAGTTATCTCAAGTTTATGTATAAATAGGAGTTCCTCCTCCATTCCAAGAGGAGTACTCTTGGAGCATGTATCCAAATTATGATGGAATAAAATAAAGCTTCCTTTTACATAAATTTCCATTCTATAGTTTTAGATGTAAATTTCTTAAATGCAGTGTATGCATTTATGGAATAGTTTGTTACTTTTCTCTTAAGAGAATTGATCTCACTCCAAATGGATCAAGGAGGAATTTTATTTCATTATAAATAGTTGTGAATATTGGTTATAATTATATGTTGGGTTATAATATTGATTGTTGATAGGTCCCGTGAAACATTACGAAGAGAACTCCAGTAAGGGAGCTTAGTGTTTTCTTGCCTACAACAACTAAGTCATCTAACTCATCTTAATGCTTTCTATAGGTTTATATGATTTACTGGTTTCATGAATACTTGATAATTTTGATTGTTCATAGGCCTTGTGAAACATTATGGAAGGACCTCCTGTAAGGAAGCTTAATGTTTTCTTGCCTACAACAACCCAGTTTTCTTAGCTTAGAGTCAGTTGCCTACTCCTGCATATATTTTTCTGGCATCATCACAAGCTTACGAGTATAATTGGTTGATAATTTAATGAGAGAAATTTAAGCAATTTAATTTCCCGACATAAGGAATGAAGGGTATCATGTCAAGGCTTATGAAATATTTTTTTGTCAATGTTTACGAGGAATGAATAGTATTTTTTATTTTTTTATTTTTCTATGGTTGGTAAGATTATGGTTCATTTTGTTATACGCTGTGAAATGAAGTTCATTTACACGTGAAATATTGGTATTCATTGGTTTCGAAACAATGAAGAGGCATTTTGCAGACCCCATTAGTAATGACTATCATGAGTAAATACTAATTATCACTAAGTATGGCTAATTATTCTTGTATTTATTATTGTCACGGTTGGAATCTTACCAATTCATTTCTATTTTGTGAATTTAGTTATTGGATGTGAGCATAACCCATCACTATATAATGGTTAGTAAATCAAGACTTATAGTTGGTTCTCTTATTATATCATTATCTAGTTATGAAAATCACTAGTTAGAACATTTTAATGCAAACTTTACTTCTTGTTTTAACAAAATACATTGATAGTCATGGAGAGTTTCCTAGTAATGTATTTGATAATACTTGTTGAAGTTAAATCTTATAAGTTCCTATTAGGCAAAAAAATAATTATGGTTAAGAGATGATATATTTTTTATGCATGCGGATGCAATGGTTAATCTATTTATTTTCAAAGCTATGGGTATATTTGTTGGGTTGAAATCAAGGGTAGAGTCATCACATATCATGTGACTATAATCCATAATAAGGAAACAATGGTATATTCATATGGTTTTTCTTTCACGACTAAGTCTTATCTATCTGTTGTTGTTGCGAAAAACACCCTCTAAAATTTTGCGTACACTTGAATTTTGGGGCCTACTATGGATCTTGTGATTGGTCGTTCTGTAGTCACTTCTTCATTAGTTGTTTCTTTTGAGCTCCCTCCTTGGATTAGACGTGTCGAAGTCACCTTCTCACACATGCTCAGTCTGTAACAAGTGCATGAGAACATTCTTTTACACAATCTTGGACAAGCATATAACTTTCAATCAAGAAGGTACATGTGTGATGTCCAATCCATGTGACAGATAGTGCGCACTAGAAACAACAATTTCTCACATTCTAGCTGCATTTGTACTTCCATTTTAGTTATTTTTGCAAACTGTTACTTCTGCGCACCTTTTTTTGCAAGTGTCAATTTCATGTTTTTGGATATCGCTTTTTCTTGCTTTCACTCTAATTAGTGTCATTTTCATGTTATCTTTTATCTGGCATGTGTTAGTTTCACTATCATTCATGTATCACAAGTTTCGTTTGCATTGTAGCAATCGTCGTATTTTTGCATGTTGAGTGTCTCATGATGTACATAAGCTTGTTTTGGTGGTTTCAAGAGGTTATATTTGTGAAAATGAGTTGATATTACCATGTAGAAATCCATCACACTCATTTCCAAAGTTTTAAGCACTATCACATAAGTGTTTTCACGATCGTAAGTTGTCGCACTGAGGAAGTTATGTGTTCATGTGTTCTAGATGATCTATGTTGTGTTGTCTAATGTATAAGTGTGTGATCATAGCAAAGTCCCATCACTATTAACATCAATTTCATTAATCTCACACTTAGCCAAATTTTTGAATTCCCAACAACTTAGCCTCATCCAGCCTTCTTGAACTGTGCATTGTGCAGTCCTAGCCCTCAATCTACAACCTTGCCTCTTGACACTGCGGAATGCACAACTCCTTACTCCTAGGACTGTGCATTGCGTAGTTTCAGTGCTCAAGATTGAGCCTTTGCCTCCAAAATTGTGCAATTCAACCCTCTAGCCTGGCCCAAATTGCACACTGCACAATCTCTAAGCTCAAGATCAAACCCCGAGCTCTTGAACTGTGCAACTACACAATCATCAAGCCTTATTTTCCTCCTAGAACTACACAATTGGCTGAAATATTGTAAAATATCTTAGCCTGGCTCACTAAATCCCAAAATTTCGTAATTTATCCCTCTTACCCAGTCATTACTACACATTACCTTGTCTTAAGGCTCAAGGTTCAACCCCTAGCTCTTGAACTGCGTAATTTCACAATCACCTGGGCTCCTCTATCCTCTAGAATTGCGCAATATGATAATCCAGTGCCTATCCCCTCAACCTGTCACACTGAGCTCCAATATTGTACAATTTTCTTCCTTATTCCATCATGGAATATGCATTGGGTAGTCTCAAAGCTCAAGATTCACCCACGATTATCTGAGCTGCACAATTGCAAAATTACCGAGCCTATTTCCTAGCCTATCACCCAGTGCTGGCTCAACTAATGGATCAATATGCACCATATTATATTAGGGGTTTATTGGACTTATTTCATCTTTTCATGAGTGGATTGCAGATGTAGGTACTTTTTCATGCTACGGAAATATGACGAAGAAGGAGATGCAAAAGGAAGACATGCTAGAAGACACATATGGAGCTGAAGAGATAAGATGATCATCAGGTGAGAAGATGAAAGAACACCAGACTAATACAACATAAGATGAAGATCAATATAGCATGGAAGACTCCTCATATTCAAGTCATAAGGAGGATTGTTGAGAATGCAGCAAGATGATGGAGCTTAGTGAAATGAAGTCGCCTTCACTAAGTGGGCCCGCAGGCAAATTCTGGCGCAAAGTCTATTTTTAGACTATGTCTATTTTTAGACATATGGAGCATGGTTCGGGGATTCCAGTTTGAGATTCTTGGAGCATTTGTCATGTTGGTAAAAATAGACGAGACTCTATTTTTTAGGTCGAAGAGGTCGAAGGCTATTTTTAGACTGCCTCTCCTAAAAATATGGAAGTCAAATATTATTTACCCTTAATAATATTTAGACTATAAACATCAGTTTACTCTCTTGGAGCACTTCAGTTCGAGCTACAGAAGTGGCTCATGCATCTGACAGAGGAATCACGTGGTTCCCAAGGGTTTGATGGCATCATGCATGGTTGACTTCAGTTGGACTTCAGTGGCAGAAGTTTGGAGGAGTTAATGAGACAGAGAGTGGAGTTGTGTTCTGTTTATTTTAGTTGAACTAGTTGAGATTAGTTTAACTAGCTAATCAATTAGTTATGAGTGGAGTGAATTAAATATTATTTAATTCATTAATTAGTAACTCATTAGTCAACTCAAGAACACATCAGTTCACTACAGTTCGTGATCAGTTCAGTGGAGACCAGTGAAAGAGGTAGATGAAAGGGTGAGTATAGCTATCAGTTGGAGGATCAATTGTGCATGAGATTTGCACCACACTTGGAGGAATTGTCCATGACAATTGCGCAGTCAAGCCAAGGAGATTCGAACCTTGGATCTCTACATAACCAGGCCATGATTGCGCAATAGAGGCAAGGCAATTAGCAGTGAGTTTTGAACCAGTAACCTGTTCAAAACTGAGCTAGATTGTGTGTGACTTTATGAGAAAGTACCGAGTACTTGTGAGGAGTATTGTACTTGTTTTGTTACATGATTTCTCCATTATAATATACACAATAGCTGCGGGGTTTTCAGCTATAGGCTTTCCCCATACATACCGAGTTAATGTGTGATTGATTTGATGTGAGATTGCTTCTATTATTTCCGCATGTGACAATTAATTGTAGATGAGATTATGTGTTATGCATGCAATTCGAAATTGATGTGTAATCGGGTTAATCTCCATTGAATAAGTGATTTATTCAGCTAATTTCTACAGAAGAAGAAGAATGTGTACCATCTTTTCAAGAAGAAATAAAGAAAGAAGAAACAAGGACAACTTGGCACTGTCACATCATCATGCCGTGCATGTCATCAATGTGATGTCATGTCCTGTCACAAGTCATCATATGCCACATAATTATTATGGATTATGTAACTACCTATTACAAATGCATTGTAAAGTGGAAGTCCAAAGGACACATTCAGAGTATGAAGAGCCATGTAAAGTCGAAAAGTCATAGGAAGTCAAACAATCATCAGGGTAATCAGAGAGTCACAAGGAAGGTGAAGCATCAATTCTTGGTTATATATATAACCTGATTGTATGAGAAAAGGACTTTTCACCTTGGCTCCTCCTACAAAACATTAGAGAGACATACAACTAGTTCTTTTGGGGAGAAATGAGTGGCTCCAACGCTCCACTATTGGAGCTAGTGATTTTCATTATATTCATGTGTCTTGGAAATTTTTCTTAATAACATAATCCTTCAAGGAAAAAACGTTCTTCACGCATGGATTATGAATATTTGTAATACTATTCCACAGATGTTTGTATTTCATGTTTTCTTTCATATGTTCTAAAGTAGTTGAACTATTTTAGTTATTTTAGTACTTATCTTATTGAGAATGTTTTGTAATGTTTTTTTATTACCTCTCTCTTAGAGGATCACTTTACTCTTTCCCTCTGCAATACTTTGACACAATTGCAACCAAACACTAACAAGGCACACTTATTTGCTTTTTGAAGGCACATACACGTTCCTCTCTCTTGCTGACAGTTAGAGCCAAGGAAAATCTATAATAATACATGGAAACCAGGTCGATACTCTAGATGGGGCTCCTATTTTAAATGATGTGATGTATAATTGGGACTTCACATCGGGGAGACCCCTTGGTTAACGAATTTCCCACACCATCAAAAATTGGCGCTAGAAGCAGGGGCAGATGACAAGTTGTTCCCGTTGAATATTTTTTTAACCTCTTATATAAAATGGATCATCTGCAAATCTTACTCTCGTGGTGTTTCTCTAATTTATCCATTTGTAAATTTTCAATCCCCGATAAACCTCTCTATCAATTTTCTCAGTTAAAGTTTGATGGTGAGGACAAAACATCCATAACCGAGCACATTTCTGTTTTTCTTAAATTTTGTGAATCTTATGAAATCGACGATGAAGAGTTTACTTGTGTTCTTTTATTCCTCACCCTTACAGGTCATGTTAATCAATGGTGCTGTACCTTACCATATTATTCCATGCATTCTCTTTATATGATTTCCCTGGGGAGCTTCATCAAGCCTTTGATAGGTATAATTACCGAGATGTTTGTAAGAGAATCAATCACTTAAGAATGAAGCCTAATGAATAAGTTGAGGATTTTTCTGATCAATTATTCACCTTTTTTAATGAATTTCTTGAAGAATTTATGGATTGGGATTTCTTGAAACAATAGTTTGAGCACTTGGTTATTATCTCTTTGCAAAGTGAACCTAAACCCCCTCATTTTTCTACTTCCCCAACCCTTATGAATCAGGAGACATCTCTAATTTAAGAGGAGGAATTTACTGCTCCTTTTGTTCTTTGTCCTCATCCTTTTCTAGTTTCAATGAGTGTGCCTCCATGCGATGGTAATAAAGTTGGAAAATATGGAAATACAATTCCTAATACATATTCTCATTCTTCTTTTGTTTTTCATGACTTAGAGTCAGTGGAGGAACTCCCAGAACGGATCATGAAGCCCGTGGTGAAGACTAACTTCCCCATTCCACATGATGATTTTATTATTCATTACTCTAGCCTTGAATCTAATATATATTTATATTATGCTCTATCATCTACATGCCATGAATCTTTGTACTGTGATCCGCTCGATCAATCTGCTCCACCAACGAGTTTTTCACACTCTCTTGATTTTCGAGTTGCTGGTTCAAATTGCGATTAGATACAAGGCAGTCACATTACGCAAGTATAAGAGCAGGAAGGTGAATATGATTTCAATATTTCTCCTTTTTTTAAAGATCCTCCATGTGCAGATGATGTGCTTCCATTCTTGGATGATTTTAAATATGGTAATATCGGTAGTGAATCAAATGAAATCAATTCTTTCGATCAATCCATAGCCTTGGGAAAAAAGCATCCCGATGATGATGACTCTATTTATGTATGCGATCACCAATGCCCAAGTACATCATTAGATTTTTTGGTTCCTCTAGAAGATGTTGATCTGACCAAATTAGATCTGGAATATGATCCAACCAAAGAAAATCTCATTATCAAAACTTCGTCTTCATCTCACTATCCCTTGTGCTCTACCGTTTATGATGCATCTAATTGTGACAAACATACTCCATGATATTCAATTTCTTCATCCAATGATTTAAATTATTAATTGAAAAAAGGTGGTGAGATTATCCACAATGAAAATGAAAATAATCAGATCATTGAGTATCATTTCTATCCCGTATCATCACTTTTTTTGCATGAAGACAACTCTTCAAATTGCCTTGCTCATGAAATTTCTCCATCTCTAGATTTATGATCAGGAGAATCTTTAGGCTTGAGGAACCTGATTGTCAAAGTTGTAAAATATGATCAAGTTAGTGATAGAGATGGATTCCATCCAGTGAGAAGTGGTCTTACTGGAACTAGTGGTAGCAACTATCCTCACACTGTGCACGATCTGGTTCAATCTTCATCAAGCAATTTTACAATCCTTGAAAGTTCCGAGAATTATCAGGGATTAATGGCACTTCAAATTTTTTTGATGGTTATGTCAAGATCTCACAACTCTGGTAAGACCCCCAAACTAAGTCAAGTATGGTTTTCTTCGCAAAACTCATCTTTCTACATTTTTTCGCTCTATGTAATTTCTTTCTTGAAATATATTTGTGTAAATTTTCGTAGATTTTATATGCTTGATGCAACTTTAATTTTATCCCCAATATCAAACAACAATCACATAACAAGAAATTAAAATGCTAATAGAACATACCAATTGATCGACAGAAGACAAGCCAAAATTACACTTAACTTGATCAATAAAATATATGTGTTGTGGTGCGTTACGACGGTCAACATAATGCGTCAACCAAAAAAGTCTCAATACGGTCAGCCAACCATAAGTGTCACACAACCCTCTCAGACAGCTATACCAGTCAACCCAAAGTCAATGAAAGTCAACACTTTCCCAGTCAACGGTCAATGCAAAACAATAGCAGCAAAAAGTCAACACAGCCCGGTCAAATTCAACGATCAACCTCAATTTCTATGAACTTCAGAAATCAGAATTTTGAGAGAAATTAGGGTCAGTTTGACCATGCGTTGACCAAATTCAACTCTGGTCAAATCTGCGCTGAAACCCTAGGTCAAAATATAAATTTTCCTTCGCTGAAATTTCCCACGTGTGAGAGAAGAAGAGCCTCCAAGGTGATTGAACCAATCAGATGATGAGAGAGAATGTGTGATGATGTGATGAGTGAAAATGACCTCCAACGTTGACCTATATATGTCCATCAGTGAGGGTGTGTGACATATCTGCTGGGGCTTCAAGCCTACATTTCAATTGTGGTCGACCTTGCACATAAGTGGATTTAATTCAAAATAAATGTTTTTCTCATCGGATCAAGATTTTCTTTAGATCGATCTTGCACCTCTCTGAAAGAGGAATCCAATAAAAATATTGGCATCTTCATCTGAGCAACACAACATGGAATTTGGACCTAATTGTCCAAAATTAACACTCCCTCTCAACTAGGGAGAACTCCATCCACCTGTGCCATCCAAACATCGTGCGTCATCCTGTCGTAACTTACTTTGTTGGATTATTTATTTCAAAATAAAAGGGTGAGTCACAAAGACATCACTACTGACTAAAAAATTCAGCCCAGAGGTCCAAAACCTCTATAGGACTCAAAAGAGTCACATACCAACCCAAAATTGCTTTACTTGACCCGAAGTCAGTTGGAGGTCTGAAACCACACTAGACTTGATCCCAGATCAAGTGGTTGGACACGTGACATCCTAGACAGAGAGAGTACGACAATCTCCGATGCATCCATTGGTCTTTGCTACTGGTCTCTAGGTTTTCCCACCTCACTGGCCAAATGAGATGTAATTCCCATGAGTCTGGGACTCAATGGGTAGGATGCATACGAGGCACAGTTCATGAGAGGTGAACCAACTCAATATCATAACGGTGGGGAAGAAGCACACCAACAAGGTTCGGAAAGCCTAGCCCTGTGGTTTCTTATAGCTCCGAGAAGCTATCCCCAAAGCCCCCTAGAGCTCCCAAAGCTCATCGTTCAACAGGACCCTCAACATAGGGTCATTCCATGATACCAAGATTCTCAGAAAAGGTTAGGAACTTGACCTTCCCTAAGGGATTTGAGAGAATCTCCGCGACTTGCTGATCAGTTCCTATATGATTGAGCCTTACTGTGCCTCGTTGTAATATATCCCAGATAAAGTGGTACCTGATATTAATATTCTTGGATCGATCGTGGAACACGGGACTATCGGAAAACCAAATCCCACTCTGGTTATCATAGACTATCATGGTGGTATCTAGCACATGCCCGAACGACTCACTGAAGAGCTTTCGCAACCAAACTGCTTCACAACAGGCCATACTCGCTGCAATGTATTCGGCCTCAGCGGTGCTCAAATCCACCGACTTCTGCTTCCTTCTCATCCATGATATCGAAGCATACCCAAGTGTGAAGCAAAATCCAGATGTGCTCTTATGATCCACCACACTGCCAACCCAATCGACATCAGTATATCCATGGAGTGTCACGCTCCCGAAATTGTATCTCAACCCATGGTTTATCATGCCCTGAAGATATCTCAACAGATTCTTGGCACGAACCCAATGAATGTGATGAGGTTCAACCATATGTTGACTCAAAGTGTTCACTGCAAAACATATGTCCGTACGAGTGTTCACTAAGAACATCAGGGCCCCTATGAGTTGACGATACTAAGTAGGATTTGCTAGCACGGGCCCAACAGTGCTGCCACTCAACTTCTTAAAGTTGAGCTCCATTGGTTTCGAAACAGACTTACATTCCACCATTCCAAATCTTTCCAGAAGCTTCACAATAGATTTTCCTTGAGAAAGGAAAATCTTGCCAGGTATCTGCCAGACCTCCAGTCCTAGGAAGTAATGCATCAGTCCTAGGTCCTTCATCTTGAATTCAGCAGCGAGCTCCCTCTTACACTGATGAATGAGATGGTCAGCACCTGTCAAGAAGAGGTCGTCCACATACAACATCATAATGAGAGGCTTTTCTCTATCAACCTTGAAGTAAAGGTTCATATCGACATTACGACAAGTGAAGCCCAACTTCATCAGGTAGCTATCTATCCTCTCGTACCAAGCCCTAGGTGCTTGCTTCAACCCATAAAGGGATTTCTTCAACCTCCATACATGGGTTTCCATATCCCGGACTTCGAACCGCAGAGGTTGCTCCACATACACCTCTTCCTTTATTGCACCATGCATAAATGCGGTCTTGACATCCATCTGATGAAGATTACATCCTTGCGTAGCAGCAAGGGCTATGGTATATCAGATGGTGGTATATCAAGCCACAAGTGAAAATATATCATCATAATCTATGCCTTCCTTTTGAGAGAAGCCACGGGCAACGAATCTTGCCTTGAAATTTTCAGCACTACCATCAGATCCATGCTTGATCTTATAGAGCCATTTCGAGGTGACAACTGGATGAAGGCTCTTGGATTTTACCCTGCACATAGTCCATGACATCTTGGTCTTCCAACATAAGATCCAAAGTAATCTTCCAGGCATGGAATTATTCCTTCCCAGTCAATTTGTCATCAGCTTTAAAGCCATTATAGTTTAAGGTACCCATGCTCTTCTTCAGTGATTGCTACAAACTTGGGCTTTGTCTTCACCTTAGCTCTAATACCATGTAAATTTTCGTAGATGTTATATGCTTGATGAAAATTTACTTTTATCCCCAATATCAAACAAAATTCACATAAACAAGAAAGTAAAATGCTGATAGAACATACCAATAGATCGACAGAAGACAAGCCAAAATTACACTTAACTTGATACACAAAATATATATGTTGTGGTGCATTACGGCGGTCAACAGGATGCTTCAACCAACAAAGTCTCAATACGTTCAGCCAACTAGAAGTGTCACACAACCCTCTCAAACAGCTATACTAGTCAACCCAAAGTCAATGAAAGTCAACATTGTCCCAGTCAACGGTCAACGCAAAATAGTAGCAACAAAAAGTCAACATAACTCGGTCAAAGTCAATGGTCAACCTATATTTCTGTTCCAATAAATGTAGACTTCAGAAATCAGAATTTTGAGAGAAATTAGGGTCATTTTGACCATGAGTTGACCAAAGTCAACGCTGGTCAAATCTGCGCTGAAACCCTAGGTCAAAACAGAAATTTTCCTTCGTTGAAATTTCCCACGTGTGAGAGAAGAAGAGCCTCCAAGGTGATCGAACAAATCAGATGATGAGAGAGAATATGTGATGATGTGATGAATGAAAATGACCTCCAACGTTGACATATATATATCCATCAATGAGGGTGTGTGACACATGTGCTGGGGCTTCAAGCCTACATTTCAATTCTGGCCGACCTTGCACATAAGTGGATTTAATTCAAAATAAATATTCTACTCATTAGTTCAAGATGATCTTTAGATCAATCTTGCACTTCTCCAAAAGAGGAATCCCATAAAAATATTGGCATCTTAATCTGAGCATCACAACATGGAGTTTGGACCTAGTTGTTCAAAATTAACAATTTGACATTGCGGATATGATCTTTTGAACTTTCAAGATTCAATTTCTAATCAAATTCAAGATGATTAAGATTCATGCAAGTCTCCTATATCAAACTCAAGTTTGGAATGTATATCTCTCATAGAATCATGGAACTGTAAAGTAAATTATTCTAGATATTATCTTTGGCCCAAGGAGTCATACCCATCACACTCTTTTGAAAACAATAAGCTCCTGATCCTTCTTGTGAATATTCTGATGCTAATCCTTTTATTCATCACACCTAAAATTCTCTTGAGCGTTAATGAATGCATGGATTATTTGATGAATCAAATTCTTCTTCACTTGTTTTTACCTTGACTGGTTCCATGTGTTTGTTATACTAGCATTCATTTTTACTTCTTTCGACGATTACAATGCTAGTGCAATATGTATCTAGTCAGAAGAAAATGGTTTGTTACACTCGTCATATGAGGAAGATGATTCTATTATGCAGAGAAGTTCCAGAATTTCTCAAATTGATTTATCTTTGGTAATTCCAAACTGAGAATATGATGCTTTAATTATCCCTTCTTATCGTGATTTTTTTTTTCTTTTGATGACTGTCATTCAACACACCATTTTCCCATCAACACATCCAATGAAAATTGTTTTACATCCTTTTATTTTTATGGTTTAACTTCTCACTTCCAGGTACTTGTCAAGATATTGAGGCACTTCCGCATTCGCAGATGGTTATGTCAATTCCTTAATGTCTTGACATGCCTGATGAATATGATCAAATCTATTTCTCCTCAAAAAATTCTCATCGTAATCCCGTGCCTCTAATTGGAAATTCATCTTTTCAAATATTTCAGGGTTTTCAATAGGATTGTCATGAATTTTACGATCCAATCTTTAAATGGTTGGAACAATCTTACCTGGCAAGCCTCATTGCAAATAACACATTTCGATCTTTCCTCATGCTTGCCAAGGAGTTCGGTGTAGATGGAGACACATTCATAGGAAGCTTCCAAGGTTTGTTGAATAATGGTTCTCATAAAAAAAGTAATAATATAAACTGGTTAGAAGTGGTGGCTATGGAATATATTTTTGCTGACAGGAAAGACCTTCAAATTTTTTTGCAAGCTATTCAATTTCTTATCTTTTCTATTGCACATTGTTTTATATTTGTTTTAATTGATCACATCTTTGTGATTGCAGGTCGGGAACAATTACGATGACTACATTGGAAATTCCCTTATACGTGACCTCTGCCTTCTAGCTGGTTAGGTTAGGAGTAGGTCTAGTTTCATTTTAGTTTACCTGCACATTCATCCCGCATTCGTTTCATATGGTTTGTCTTGTCTTTCCTGGTTTTTGTATCACACAATGTATTTCTTTAGCCACATTATGTCTTGTCTTTTGGTTTTGTTTCCTTGTTGTGTGTTGTCTTTCCTTTCATTTTATGATACATTTCATGGATATGCTATGCTGGCCCATAAGGGAATGTGGTAAAATAGAAAAGGACTTTGTGACACTGCAACATTTGGCTAAATCTCTGTCCTTCTTCCTTGTCTTGATTATGTATTTGGTAGATGATGTTCTGACAAAAAATATGATCCTTGGGTTAAGAAATTATTTTTTCGAACCATGATCTCCATGTCTATTATAGAAACCTCATGCCTACACTCGGGTTTTTATGTTTCGGTGTTTCCAGGCTAATCCAATCAAGTAGAGAAGGGAAACGGGAAAAGAAAAATGAAAAAATCAATATCAGAGGTCTTATATATGATTCTATGAAGGGACAACCTCTCCTACTCTCAATAAGTTATGATCCCTCTTACACCCATGAAATAGATAAGTGTCGATGCACAATCTTATATAAAATAAATAAATAAAGGTGAAAGAAGAGAAAGGCTTCCTGCGCAGAGACGTGAAGAAAAAAATCCATTGGGGTAATATCTAGGCTCGCTAGAAGCAGAGAAATGCTTGTGTTCCTGAAGTGACTCTTCTAGGTTACTGTCTAGGCCTGCTGGCAGCGGAGCAACACTAGAGATGAAAAACTATACTCTGAAAATCTAAAGCTTGCGAAGTTCATTACCCCACCCAAATTCAAAACATTGTGTGATCATTGGTCTTATGTTTGTGTTTAACTGAGTAAAGGAATGAAGGGGACTATGTTTATGCATGGGGTAAGTGGAGAAGCCATGGTAATCTAAACGATGAATCAATAATCTCTGAAGAAATATACCTTGAATGAAAGAATTGACTGAGCCAGAGAAGTTGGAGTTCTATAAGTGTGTTGTCAAGTGTTGTCGCTTCGACAAACACCCTCCAAATTTTTTCTTACACTCAAATTTTGGAGCCTATTGTGGATCTTGTGATCGTTCATTCTGTAGTCACTTCTTGGCCAGTTGACGCTTTTGAGCTCCCTCCTTGGATTAGAAGTGTTAAAGTCACCTGATCACACATGCTCAATCTGTAACAAGTGCATGAGCGCATTATTTTACACAAGCTTGGAAAATAATAACACGTTCAATCAAGACTATGCCTATGCGATGTCCAATTCATGATGGCAGTTAGTGCGCATTGACAATGAAAATTTATGACATTCTAGCTTCGTTTTTACTTCCATTTCGGTGAGTTTTGTGAACAGTTGCTTCCACGCACCTTTTTTTACGCAAGTGCCAATTTTATGTTTTAGTTTGAAAATTTCACTTGCTTTCACTCTAATTAGTGTCGTTTTCATGTTATCTTTGCTCTAACATGTGTTACTTTCACTGTCGTTCATGTATCGTAAGTATCATTCGCACTGTAGCAATTGTCATATTTTCGCATGTTGAGTGTCACATGATGTACATAAACTTGTTTTGGAGGTTTCAAGAGGTTATATTTGTGCAAATGAGTTGATATTACCATGCAGACATCCATTACACTCGTTTGCAATTTTTTAAGCATCGTTGCACAAGTGTCGTCACGGTTGTCGTAAAGTCTATCTTTAGTGTCACACTTGTTGTAAGTTGTCACACTGAGGGATTTATGTGTTCATGTGTTCCAGATGATCTATGTTGTGTCGTCAAATGTCTAAGTGTGTGATCATAGTCAAGTCCTATCACTATTCACATCAGTTTCATTGATCCCACACTTAGTCAAATTTCTAAAAATTCCCAAAAACTTAGCCTCATCCGACCTTCCTGAACTACACATTCCAGTCCCAACCCTCAATATTGAACCTTCCCTCTTGAAAGTGCGTAATGTGAATCTCTGACCTCCTAGGACTGTGCACTGCACATTTTTAGTTCTCAAGCATGAGCCTTGGCCTCCAAAATTACGCAATTCAACCCTCCAACCTGGCCCCAAATGCGCATTGCATAATCTATGAGCTCAATATAAAACCACAATCTCTTGAACTGTGCAACTGCATAATCCCCAAGCCTTATTATCCTTCTAGAACTGCGCAATTGGCTCACTGACTCTGAAAATTGCGCAATTTCTCTCTCCTTCCCAGTCAGTACTGCACATTTCACAATATCAAGGCTCAAGGCTCAACCTTGAGCTCTTGAACTGTGCATTTGCGCAATCCTCTGGGCTCCTTTGTCCCCCAGAACTATGCAATAGGATAATACAGTGCCCATGCCCTCAACCTATCACACTGAGCTCCCAGATTGCACAGTTTTCTTCATCAATCCAACCCGAACTGCACATTGTGTAGTCTTAAAGCTCAAGCTTCACCCGTGACTACCTGAGTTGCACAATTCGGTAGTTACTGAGCCTATTTCCCATCTTGTCAACTGGTTCCAAATCAGTTAGTGGATCAATATGCACCATCTTATATTAGGGTTTTATCACACTGATGTCATCTTGTTATGAGTGGATTGCAGATGTAGGTACTTTATCATGCTATGACAAGATGAAGAAGAAGGAGATGGAGAAGGATGACATGCTATAAGACACACATGGAGTTGAAGAGATAAGATGATTATCAAGCGTGAAGATGAAGGAACACCAAACTATAACAAAATATCAAGATCAATATCACATGGAAGACTCCTCATCTTTAAGTCATAAGGAGGAGGAAGAAGAAGAACATGTACCATCTTTTCAAGAAGACCCAAAGAAAGAAGCAACAATAAGGATAACTTGGCACTATCACATCATCATGCAGTCCATGTCATGTCCTATCACAAGTCATCATATGCCACATAATTATTGTGGATTATATAACTACTTATTCAAAATGTAATGTAAAGTGGAAGTCCAAAGGACAAATTCAGAATATGAAGAGTCATGTAAAGTCGAAAATTCATAGGAAGTCAAAAAATCGTGAGGGTAGTAAAAACGTCACAAGGAAGGTGAAGCATAACCTCTTGGTTATATATACACCCTCATTATATGAGTAAAGGAATTTTCACCTTGGATCCTCCCGCAAGACATTAAAGAGACATACTAGTTCTTTTGGGGATCAAGAAGTGGCTCCAATGCTCCACTATTGGAGCTAGTGATATTCATTATATACATGTGTCTTGGAAGTTTTACTTAATAGCAAAAGCCTTCATTTCCAAAACGTTCTTCATGCATTGATTATGAATATTTGTAAGACTCCCCGGATGTTTTTAATTCATGTGTGTTTTCATCTGTGCTAAAGTAGTTGAACTATTTCAATTATTTTAGTAATTATCTTATTGATAATGTGTTTTAATGGTTATTATCACTGTCCCATCCTTGTGGACTATTCCACAGGATACGAGACACATATTTCTCATTGACTGGTTGTAATGACTGTCACATCCTTTTGTGGACTATTTCGCTGGATGTTAGACAGATCCTTCTTGTTTGCGTGTGTCTCTACTTGGTTGGTACTATTACCTCTCTCTTAGAGTCTCACTTTACTCTTTCCCTCTGCAGTAGAATAAATTTGACACACTTGCAACTGAGCACTCATCAGACACAATTACTTGGTTATCGAAGGCACATACATGTTCCTCTCACTACAAGGAAAAGACCCTCTAGTGGATGTTTTTGAGGAACCCCTTATAAAAATACCCCAAACATCCGTTTCTAGCGGAGGTTACTAGAGGAGGTTGGCGGGCGGAGGTTTTTGCGGATGTATTTCATCTAGTGCGGTTATCACCGTAAAACACACTGGTGCGTTCAACAAGAGAAAGCACTGGTGCGCACAAAACATTGGCACACCGGACACCGTGCGCTCCATACACACTCGCCCGGTGCGTTGCATTACTGTAGCACACCAGTTCTTTACAACACTTCCACACCGGTGCCCCATAAAATGCACGCGAAAACAGAAACTACCCGGTGCAGAATGAAACAAACGCACCGGTGCTCCCATAAAACCTCGCGCACCGGGACAGGGTTAAATTAAAAAAAAATTACGGCCAAAAAATTGCACAAAACATTGGCACACCAGACACCATGCACTCTGTACACACACGCCTGGTGCATTGTATTACTGTAGCGCACTGGTTCTTTACAACACTTCTGCACCGGTGCCTCATAAAAAGCACGAGAAAACATAAACTGCCCGGTGCAGAATGAAGCAAATGCACCGATGCGCCCATAAAACCCCGTGCACCGGAATAGGGTTAAATAAAAAAAAAATTACGGCGAAAAAACCACATTTTTCACTTTTGTCAGTGCTACAGAGCTCTCAAGCACCAGTGAAATCTATCCTTGTTTGAGTTTCCCTGACATCGGTGCACCCATTGCACTTATTGCACGCACTACTGCCGTGCATTGCCCACCAATCTCCAGTTTGAATTTTGCAAAACGGTGGAAAAATTTTGTTTTGCAAATTCTACAACTAATATGCCTCCTTGATGACCAAATGTACAGATATTTTTCTTGTTTTTTCATAATTAAGCCTTTTAGCATATTAGAATTTCAAATAATCTTAAAATTAACCACTTAAAAGAAAAAAAAAATTGTCGCGCGGTGCACTCGGGCTGTTCGGCTCGCACCAGTTTGCGGTGCTTCCTGTAAATTTACAGGTCGCACCGCAACCAGTGCTAACGGTATCCACATTGGTTCCGGGGTGGTACCAATAGGCACACCGTGTTATTTAATTTTAAAAAAAAAGTGTGGTGCGGTCCTATACCACGCTGCATCATTGACAATGTGGAATAGCGACAACACAGTGCGTTGACTGAATTATTTGCCTCGGGGCGGGTAACGTTGTCAGCGCACCGCATATCACATTTTGACAGGGTCAACGATTCGACCTGGTAAACCGGTGCTAACTGTATCCGCATCGGTTCCGGGGCGGTACTGAAGGTGCATTGTGTTATTTTATTTTATTTTTAAAAGTGCGGTGCGATCGGTTACTCGGCCACACCGTTGACCTATTGGAATAGTGGCAGCACGGTGCGTTGACTAAAATAGCCACCCCGAGACGACTATTTTTGTCAGTGCACGAATTTCCATATTTCACCTGGGTCAATGGTGAGGCCTTGTAAAAGACCACACCATTCACTATTTCATGATGGCAGGAGGTCTGTCCGCTGACTTAACTATATGCCCCGAGGCGTAGATTTTAGTCAGTGCACTGCCCTCCTGACATTGTACATAGTCAACGGTGCGCTACAAATTTTTCTGGAGCACCACCCCCGGTGTGCTGGATATTATTAGGGGCACCGTCACTGGTGCACTCCATGGAAAGACGCACTAGGACCAGTGTGTGACTGTGTTTTTGGTGCACCGACTGTTTTTTTATTTTTTTTTCAAAAAAAAATTATATATGTATATTTCTAAATACATGTCTCATTTAATAAAAAAGTTGTGTTTAATATGTCAATCATTCAGAGACGTGAAAGGAGAGAAGAGGGGGAACAAAAACAAAAACATACGGAGCATTATAACATGGTTTTCCTGTGGGAGGCGCGAGAGAGGGAGAGAGATGCGTACCCTCACCCTATTACAGTAGCTACGCAGGGGCTTCTAAGGCAAGTAGGTTTCTTGAAGTTCTATGAGGAGGCTACTTCCCTAAAGGGCCATGGTTTGTTTTTGAGACATCTTATCCAAAGGTGGAATGCCCACCAACAGGCTTTCCGGGTTGGTATCGACCAGTGGTACACGCCCACTGAGGAGGATATATATTTCATTACAGGGATATCGAGGAGAGGAGTGTATTTTCCCTCATTCCCAGAGGTTCTAGCTGGCTGTGTAGGAGGGATTCAGTTAGTTTACTCCCAGAGATACATTGGAGAAAATTTACTATCTCCTGTAGAGTTTTAGGTCACTGGAGGTCAGTTACATATTGGTGCATTTGGTAGTGAGGAGGTGCAATGTCTCTCACTTATCATTTCGACCATTTCGCACCACACTAGTGATAGGCAGTGCATTATTTGCTTGCTTCTATATTATGTTGATTCTTTAATACAAGAGCCACGACTTGTCAGGTGGTCTGCCATTTTTTTGCGGCAGTTCTGTACAGCCTTAGATAGATGTTGTGCTCTTGCAAAAGGGAGGGTCAAATTCCCTTTTGCTTTAGAGCTCTTTTGTTTATTTTTTAGAGGTTTCCAGAGATGAGGCCTACTTTTGTTCGGCAGCCTCGTAGGCCGATGTTTGAGGCACATATGCACATGTGGGGGTAGATGATGCCCAAGAGGGACGAGTCTCTGTTTCCAACGAGGATATCGCATGATGCACTGGAGTTGCTAGCCAGTGTTGATGAGCATCCCTTCATTATGGTCTCTTGTCCTTATGCAGGTTTGGATTGGCGAGGGTGTGCCAACATCCTCTTCACAGATGATGAGCCGCCAGATGATAGAGGTGATATTATTGTTTTATTTAAATTTATTCTAGCAAGTTCTTTAACTTGTTTTTTTTTAATTGTGTAATGAAATTGTCTAATTATTGTTGTGTACTTGTATATATTTTGCAGACATTGGATCTTTTGATGGCGAGGACATGCCGACACCACCACATGATCTAGGGGTGGATCCTGATGACGATCAGGGCATGCCAGATGCCGAGGATCATCAGGAGGCCAGTGCAAAGTGACCTACTCCTGTTGGTGCGTCGGTACTACCATTTGCTAGGCGCGGTCGACTTGATGCTAGATACAGGATGGAGTTGGGTGACCAACTCAGTGCATTGATTTTTGAGGCGGGCATCAGACTCGCTCATTGCAGAGACATACAGGCCGATGATAGGCTATTACAGATGTGGAGAGGTATGCCGCGTGACATGTACCACCTGATAATGCATGTCGTAGGAACTATGATTGTTGTTACACAGTTGAGGAGGACTGTTGCACATTACAGGCGTGGTCAAGCCGCAACGTGTGATGGACAGTCCATGAGAAGCGACTCATCATCTCATGATCGTTCACCTCGCGCGGCGCCAGATGAGCATGAACCTCCACTAGCATCTAGTAGTAGTCATCATGGAGATGAGGTTGGACCATCGGCCACGTCTAGTCAGCAGCCTGCAACATCCATCAGTACTCATGATCATGAGCAGGCTGGACCATTGACTGTCGAGGCTACACCATTGACTGAGAAGGCCTCCACTAGTACTGCTATTGATGTTGTACTACCACCAACTGATCCATGACATATATATATATATATATATATATATATATATATATATATATATATATATATATATATATATATATATATATATATATATATATATATATATATATATATAGTCCATGTATTTTATGTTCATGTTGCAATTGTACTTAATTTACATGTTGGTGATCATCATGATGTGTATATTGTTAGGTCATGTTAGATATGTTCATTTAATGTGCAACTTGCAGATAGATGTGTATGTGATAGCATGAGTTATTTGACATGAGATGTATATTTGATGTTTGTGTTGTGATGATGGTAATATATAATGTTAATTGTGTTTTGTTAGATGATCATGATCACGATGATGTTAGCGATTTTGAATGTTTTTTTTAGTCAAATATGATGTCTGTACAATGGTTATCATGAACGTGATGTTTATTAATTAATTTAATATTAAATGATCATGATATTATAAAATTTTAATATTTGTAATTCTAATTGTATGTAAAATTCTAAAATTGTAATTGTAATGGTATATATGTAAATTTGTAAATTTGTAATTGTACGTGAAATTGTAAAATTGTAATTGTAATTGTATGTAAAATATTTGTAAAATTTTAATTATATTACTGTGACTTGATTGTAATTGTAAAATTGTAATTCTAATTGTAATTGTAATTCTAATTTTAATTGTAATTGTATGTAAAATATTTGTAAAATTTTAATTTTATTAATGTGAAATGATTTTATTAAAATTTTTAAATTTGTAAATTCTAAATAATTGTAAAATAATAAATCTAGAATAATATGAATTATTTTAAAATAATAAAGTTTAGAAAATAATGCAAATAAATTCATGTACTTTAGAATTATCATTATTTTTTTATGATCTTAGATACAAAAAAAGAACTAATTTATACAGTATGCCATTGATTTTGAGATCAACATAATTGCAAATTATCAAGTGAATTATTGATTTTAACATTAACACAATGCAAATTACCAATTAATTCAAAATACACATTATAATGTTTCGAAAGACCTATCTTAAAAAGTATAAATATTGATGAAATAACACATGTAACATATCACTCTCAATTCTCATGATCACCCTCATTATCTTCCAGCTCGCATGGCATGATAACATTATTGTTCTGAAAAATATGTTTTGATCTAGGGTCATGTGTCAATACGAACCACCAATCCCTATCCAACACATCTGGGTAAAAAAACACCTGGTTGCAGTGTTTTGGGAAAACATAGGGCTCCTTAGCTTCATCCCACATCTTTCTAGAGTTGATACATATCAACCTACTATCACGATCTTCCTTTACATTATTCCGATCAAAGGTGTCCCACCACTTGCACCTAAAAATAACACATTGGAAAGAAGAGAAATCCACTTCAATGATCTCTTGTATCTTTCCGACGTAACCTAACGTCCCTCGTACTAGGTTTTGATCATAGTGGCTAGATCGACTAGATTGATCGAACTCGACTTCCAATCCACATTCTTGTGTGATGTTTCTAGCATCGACATTTTCTGTGCGAAAATGGTGTCCATATGCCCACATAGATGGGAAAAAATGCACCTATTATAAAAAAGTTAAAAAAATCATAGTGTTATGTGTCTTATAATAACAAAACAGTTAAAATATGAAATATAGATGTCTTATAAGTTTCAAATTTACATATAAATTAAAAATATTATTACCGAGTTGCTACACCCAATCCCTACGTTTAGCGCATCCTCTTCAACACGCGGGTAATGACTGGTAGCACCGTTTTTCTCTCTGACTTGGTCAATAACCCAACTATTGGGGCATATTTTCTTTTAAATGATTGAGATAAGGCACACTTCTACCATTCAACCATCTGAATTCTTTCCTGTCACTATCCCATTTCATCCTCTTTTGTTCGTACAATGCAACCCACAGTTGTGTCGCTTCAGAATGGTAAATAACGAATTTATTGATTGCTTCAATTTCTGCATTTGCTGATGAAATCAAACCAATATTATATAGTACTTAGAGATCAAAATATACATTATATCGAAGTTCAACATGAATATTAATTAATTTTTGTAAATTTGAAAAATTATAAGTCGCTTACTCTTTATCAAGAGCCTTTTTCCACTCGTTTGGAGCAACTCCCCTTCTCTTTTGTCTTCATCCCTTTCATCATCCCAAATCACCGCACCTGGTGTGTTTTCGATTTGCTTGATGTACTCACTGGCATAATAGAAAGACTCATACGATATGTACCCCTTTGCCATAGACCCCTCGGGTTTTTCCATTTTTCGAACACAACCTATCAATTTCTTCATGAACCTCTCTAAGAAGAACATCCAACGACAAGAAACCACCCCAACTAATTCAACCTCATCTACTAGGTGTATTAGAAGATGAACCTGTAATTCCATGAAACTCATCGGTAGTTCCTTCTCAGACATACAGACAATCTCAACTATCTCTTGACGTCACTATGGAATGCTAGCCACATGAATCTCCTTTGACGTGATCCAACGTACAAATGCAGATAATTTAGATATGGCCCGTCCTAGGTCTTGAGGGAATTTACATTTCACACACCCACACATGAACAAAGGATAATGACACTGCAAAGTTATAAACACGTGCAATAATAAACAAAATTAGTTATGTTTTATGATCCCAACATGAGATAAAATTTATTAATATTACGAATAATAAAATCATGCTTTTGACTTTATACGTACTCTTAGAAGATTCAAATGGTCATGCGATTTCAACCCCGACAAATGGTCATCCACGGTGAAGCAGCGCCGTAGTGAAGACCCATATGAAGTTGGCACCCTCACACCCATTATAACTTCCTTTGCCAAATAAATATCATCTTTTTTTAAAATCCATGGGACATCACCTTCTTTGAAAAACCATGAATTAGAGGGACCAACGCCTGCCTTTGATCCCGTACTTTCTAATCATCTTGGCCAAGGTTTATTTTTAGTTTTTGAAGTAATAAGATCTTTCGTAACAACCAATGTGTCACTTTGTTTCGATGATATGTGCCTCCATAAAGAAGATGAAATATTTTTAAATATATGCATGTAATCTAATAAGTGGGTAATCTTAAGATGCTCCCAATATGGGAGGTTATAAAAGATAGATTTCCTTTTCATCCCAATGGGAAATTTATCAATATAGGTATCTAAGAAATCTGGATCATCGAACATAGGCTCCCCATTTGAATCGAGAATTTCTATGAACTCCTTCTCCTTCTCTCTCTCATATTCTCTAAGCCATTCAGCTGGTGTCATTATTGGAGGCCTTTGGGTTCTCTCTCGTTTACCATTGAAAGCGGATGCTGCCCTTCTGTAAGGGTGTTATTCTAGTATGAATACCCTAGAGAAATGATACACTAGCTTTCGTAAGTCCTTGGACCATCTAGCTTTCAGAGAAGGTCCACAACATTTACATCCAAAATACCCTTTTGTTACAAGACCTGCGAGATTATATTTGTATACATTAATTGATATGCATGGCACGTTAAAGAATATCATGAAGATCAAAACAAACTTTACAATGAATTAAATAAATAATATGTGAAAGAATATTATTACGTATATAAAGAAATCAATAAATTAAACATGTAATTTACCAGAGAAAACTCCTAAGCCTGGATAATCATGTGTCGTGTACGCACATATTCCAGACAACGTAAAACTCTTCTCTGCTGTGATGGGTCTTGATACATCGTATACATTTATTCCATCCCATAATTTCTTCAATTCATCTACCAGTGGTTGTAAGTAGACATCCATATTCTTCACTTTTCTTTTACCAGGGACTATGAGAGCCAACATAAGATGTTCATTCTTCACGGACAACCATGGGGGGATATTTTTATTGATCACTACTACAGGCCAAACAGAATAATTGGTGTTCTGGAGGGAATATGGGTTGACGCCATCCATGGCTATGCTGAGTCGTAGACTTCGTACTTCATTCTTGAATTTTTCGGGCTATGTATCCTCTATATGCTTCATGGCTATTGAATCAGTTGGGATTTGCATAACTCCCAACTCAATTCTGTGTGAGGCATGCCATCCCTGCAACATAGCTAATTATTTGCAACAAAAGAGCCTTTGAATCCTTGGGATTATAGGCATGTTCCTCAATATCTTAAAAGGAGGACCAGTACGTGATTTACCCTTCTTTTTTGATTTATCATACTTGTCATGCCCAAATTTCAGACACATCTCTTTGTCTGCATATTCCCCTCTATATAGAATACAATCATTTGGACATGCATGATATGATATGTACTCAACAACCAACATTTTCAACAATTTCTTTGCCTCTTCGCAGCTATCGGCCAAGACATTATCACTCGAAAGAACCTTATCTTTGAATAACCTGTAGTTGGTGATCATGGAAAAATATATTAATAAATGTACATTAATGTTGATATAATTATTAATGTTCATAAAATTTACCATTTGTAATGTTCATTGCAGTGTATTGATTATATTTCAAATTTATATAAGGGAGTACTTTATGGTAACTTACCTCAAAATTTCCGAGAAACATGCATTCGTCAAGACAAAATTTTCTTTCAAGTTGTACAGTAACATCGTTGTCCCCAACTGGGTAGAATTTGACTGACCGCCAGGTCCAAAGAGAGGGGTGGTGGAAGCAAATTTAAGGCTTTCGAAAAAGGAGTCAGCGATATGAGCATCATCCCCTAGCCGATCATCGTTTTGGAATGCATCTAACAACATTGTCTCCATGGATGTTGTATCCCTTAAGTAATCATCCATACCAACCTCTATTTGATTGCCTCCATTTCTAGCTTGTGAAGAACTACTATTGCTGTAGTCATTCCTAATTGGTGAATCTAGATGTAGCGGGAATTGAACCGGTGGTTGATTCAACCATTCTTGGTATCGTTCCTCTCCGATTTTTTCTCTTAATTCAGTCTTCTCTTGATTTGACATTATCGTGGGGTGCAACGGAAGATGGTAGGTAGGTCGTTGATCATCACTAGAATCCTAATAATTAAAAAAAAAATATTTGAACATGATTAGTACAAAATATATGATATTAATTAGTAACCACGTTGACAATATCGCATGATTATAAATTGGTTTGATGTTGAAATAATTACATATTAATCAATATATATACCAAACAATTATAATTATTACCATCATTGTTCCAAGATTGTGGCTAGAGGATGCAATATTGTTACAAGTGGGAGGGTGAAGCCACTGTCCATTTTCATCTACCAAATGCACCTTGCGGTATGCAGCTCCTGATAAGGACTTCCGACGTTTTGGAGCAGTTTGAATATTTTGTGCATCTGAACTCGATGTTGAATCTGCATGAACCTGCAAATTTGTATACATTATAAATTTCATTAAGTTGTGCATGATTGACTGCATGGATAAAAAACATAAATGCAATTAGATAGTGAAAATATAAATAAAATCTGAAGTAAATATTATGTCTCGAGATGGATAGGGAGAACTCCGCGATGGACTTTGAGAAATATTATGGAACGAGCTGGATTTTGAAGAATTGTCTATTCGATATAATTATGATATTTTCTCCCTGCATTTGAGCAAAACAACAATAAATTTTGGTGCACACACCTAAAATTAATTTCGGTGCCTAATGTACAGATCACCGCACCGGTGCATTTTTGGTAATGCGCACTGGTGTCATTTTATACACAGACACACCGGTGCGGTTCGATTAAGGGACGCACTGGTGACGAATAACCGCAAATAAAAAAACGCAACTCTATTTTCTTTAAGTAAAAAAAAAACGGTAAATTGAAAAATGGGTGGCAAAATATTTTTGAAAATCTAATTTCATAAAACATTTCTTTAAATACTAAACACTTTTCATTATTTCACTATTTTTGCAAAAAATTTCAGCCAGAGATTTGCAGGAGACATACTTGGAGCAAACAGAGCACGAGAGCACTGTGGAGCGGGGAAATACGGTTGAACTGAAGTATTCAGACAATCAAATTCCAAACCTCTGGTGATTTAAACCCTGTAGGATAGAATTTCAAATGCTTTCGTGAATAAATTTTTTTGTTTTTTTAACTTTTTCTACAGTTTTTTTTATGTAGTAAAAGAAAAAAATCAAAGTTTATTGTTTTTTTAACTTTTTCTGCAGTAAAAGAACAAAATAAATTTTTATTATTTTTTTTTACTTTTTATGCAATTTTTTTTTTTAAATTTTCAGCAGTTTTCGTTTAAAAAAAAACAAAAAACAAAATAACAAAAAACCATTAACCATTTTTAGAAACAAACCCTAGATTCTTTTTATTTCTGCCCTTTCTTCTCCCTCTTTTTGTATTTTCAGAATTAGGGCTTTTCAATTTAGATTTATAGGTTTTGTATAGTCATAAGACATCCAACCCATGGGATGACTTGCATAGTCGGATCCCAATCCATGTCAGCCCTTATGTGAATTTAAAAAAAAAATAGATTTTTTTCATCGGTGCACCCTGCGTAACCTAACGCACTGGTGCACTCTATTATACCAGCGCACCGCGAAAGCACAGTGATAAAAAATAAAAAAATAAAATTTTTTTTTTATCAGTGAGCGATATGTAAAATATGGCACCGGTGCACTATTTCATTATGGTGCACCGCAAACGTGTTGTTTCGCACAAAAAAATTCCAATTTAGAAACAAAACCTACATTCTTTTTGTTTCTGCCCTTTCTTGTCCCTCTTTCTGTGATTTCAGAATTAGGGATTTTCAATTTATATTTATAGGGTTTGTATTGCTAAATATAAGCCTAAGAAATCTAACCCACGAGATGACTTGCATAGTTGGATCCCAATCCATGTCGACCCTTGCGTAAATTAAAAAAAAAAAGATTTGTTTTTCATCAGTGCGCCCTGCGTAACTTAGCGCACTGATGCGCTCTATTATCCCAGTGCACCATGAAAGTACTATGATAAAAAATTAAAAAAATATATATATTTTTTCTCAGTGCGCCATATGTAAAATATGCCGCCTGTGCGCTATTTCATTATGGTGCATCGTGAACGTTCTGTTTCGCCAAAAAAAAATCCATGTAGAACAAACCCTACATTCTTTTTGTTTCTGCCCTTTCTTCTCCCTCTTTCTGTGATTTCAGAATTAGGGCTTTTCAATTTAGATTGATAGGATTTGTATTACTAAATATAGACCTAAGACATCCAACCGACGAGACGATTTGCATAGTCGGATCCCAATCCATGTCGGCCTTTGCGTGAATTAAAAAAAACAGATTTTTTTTCATCGATGGCCCGGCGTAACCTAGCGCACCGGTGCTTTGTATTGTACAAGCACACTGCTCAAGTAATGTGATAAAAAATTAAAAAACAATTTTTTTTTATCAGTGCGCCATATGTAAAATATGGCACCGGTTTGTGCTACAAAAACTAACACTAGACGATTTTTATTATTTTATCATGGTTAATCGGTGCGTTGGTTGACATGTAATGCACCGAGGCTCCTTGTTGACATAGAGCACCGTACGGTCTATTATACTGTTTGTGCGGTGCATTTATAAAACCCCACGCACCGGTGTCGATGCGTACACCATGAATGGTGCATCGATTCCTTGAGATTTTTTTTTTTACCTTAAAAGTTGATAATTTATTTATAAATATATTAATATATGATATGGTACAGGTTTGAGATTGATAAAGAAATGATTGACAAGAGATCAAGTAACAAAAATACTGATAACACATCAAGAAAAGAAAAAAATGCAAGTTCTTTGTAAACTATTTACAAAAAATATTATTTTTGAACTATATGTAAGTTTAACTAATATGTATCGTTTACTGTGTATCATGCAGAGCCACAAAATGATGAAGCTCGATAAGATTATTTCTGATCTAGGACCAGAAGAGCGTAAAATCTCGATGGAAAAATTGCAAAAGGATGAATCAAGTGAATGAAAAAATACTATCGATCAAATATGAGTTTCTTTTTTTAATTTTCATTAATAATATAATTAAAATTATTAGATAACATGTGTCAAACAATCTATTAATTCATATCTGTTTAATGTTCTATAGGGACCAACAACTCAGAAAAGAAATGTTGTTCTAAGAAAAGAAAAAAAAATAGAACATGCAAATGAAAATGAATTGCTCCTTAGCTCATCTGGAGTGGTGCTAGAGATTAACGAAAGTGGGGAAATCTTTTACAGAAGTTTGAGGGATCTAGTGGAACGAATGTATATATGTTCTTTCCACTTACAATACAAAAACCAATCCAATGATTCCAAGAACCAAATTTTATCTAAACTACAGGAAGAGTTTCTAGAAAACTGGTCAATGAGACATGTCAAACTTTTAATAGCAAAAACATACAACAACAAAAAAGAAGGAATGAAAAATTAATATTCCTTTAAATGTTTGTCTAGAATTATTTATAAATATCACTTTTCTTATACTTAATTTTCATATATCAATATAAAAATTAAATAGTTTATTTTCATGTTACATTTTCAGGAAGATTATGAAAATCTCAAAAGATGAACGAGCTGATATCAGGAATATGCCAGTAGGAATGTCCAAAAAGGTGTACAAGGAGATGGTCAAAGAAATGGACAAAATTGCATCGTAGGAGGAGCCATCTCAACAACAACGTGCTTCAAATGTAATATGTAATCATTGAATTTTTCGATCATTAGGTACAATAAATCAAAAAATTTATCATTAAATATTAATTTTCAAGTATTTTCTTGCAAAAAAGAAAAGAAAATGGAACCCATTCAACACATAAAACAAGACGACAAGGAAGAAAAGGGTTGATATCTAAGTTTGCGAGTAATTGTTACTTCCTTATAACAACTTAACTAGATTTCATTTTTTTATTTTTTAAGTTGTTTTACAAAAATCATCATTGAATGTCTTCAAACAGGTGCTAACATACAAAGAAGAACCATCAAAGGAATTGATTGAAATTGGGATAAATATGGGTTGTGAGTATATGTTAGCATATCAGAACTTAATTGTGGAATTTGTAAGCATCTATCGATCTTGTTTTACTTAGCTTCGTCTATAATTAATAGAACAAATTTTTTTTTTATATTAAATATATGATTTTTTATGGGGTATAAAACTTGCAGGAAATAAAGTATGGAACTGCGCCGACAGACGAAATCTTGAAAGATGGCATGTTACATGGTTTTGAAAGAATGTGTATAGTTTATGAGTCAATTTTTGCAATGGTACGCCATTTCTTTTCGATTTACATTGATGTATATTATTTAATATTGCAACACCAATGTATATACAATCATTACAGTTTATTTTTATGTTTGTAGATGGAAGATGAAGAAGAAGAAAACAATCAACGCCATGAACAAAACATTCCTGAAAATAACCCAAGTCATGGAAGTAGCTCTAGCGTGACAAAAATTCAAGCGAAGAATGATGATCACTATGTTTGGATATCAAAGCAAGGCATTGTATTTTTTGAAATATTATCCTGTGAAATCAGACATTTTGTTTAATGTAATGGACATAGTGTCCCAATTGAAAGACAAAGGGATACCAATACCTGTCCCATTTTGTATGACAAAGACTGTCTTATATATATATATATATATATATATATATATATATATATATATATATATATATATATATATATGTTTTAATTTATTCTACTGCATTCTCCATTGTCGCTGTGAAATATAACACCACTGATTAAATTTATGGATGATTAAATATTACAATGAAGAGATGTGAAATTTGATAATATGATATAACAGATTAATCCAAACATCACATTCAAATGCACTAATAAAATTTTAATTCATATGAATGTTGTTATAATATATATACGTGTCAACTTTTGATGAATAATGAATTTTAAAAAATCACAATAATTATGATATGATATAACAAATTAATCCAAACATCACATTCAAATGCATTAATAAAAATTTAATTAATATGAATACTATTATAAGATGTGTCGACTTTTGATGAATAATGAATTTTAAAAAATCACAATAATTGCACTATCACAGGTCGATGTTTCTAAACAATAAAAAATGAAAACCGGTGCGTGTCAGTTACTGTACATCGGTGTGTTTGTATTCTGAAGCGCATCGGTGCGTTTCTACGACCTCCGGGCACCGCACAAATACCGATACCAATTATAAATCTCGGTGTGTTTGTGTGATACTGCGCACCAGTGCGTTTATGTGTCTATACGCACCAGTGCATTTGTACAACCTATGGGCATCGCACGAATACCGATACCAATTATAAATCTCGGTGCGGTTGTGTAATACTGCGCACCGATGCGTTTATGTGTCTATACACACCGGTGCATTTGTACGACCTATGGGCACCGCACGAATACCGATACCAATTATATATCTCTATGCATTTGTGTGATACTGCACACCGGTGCGTTTCTATAAGTTTACGCACCAATGCGTTGATATGACCTATGGGCACTGTACAAATCCCAAGACCAATTAGAATGGCCCCGTGTGTTGTATCACCAACACTACGCCTGGTGCGGTTTTATACCTTAACGGCCCGGTGCATTCTCCTTCGACCACCCCGAGGCACCTTCTACATGTACGCACTGGTGCGTTAAAGCCAGAGTAGCGCACCGATGAAAAAAACATCCGTAATAACCTACAGCCGCCCATTTTTTTTTTTTAGTTGTGTTTAATTTCCGTTAAAAGCTCCGCCAAAACCTCCGTAACCATAAACAGATGTTGTAGCAAATGTTTTTTTGACAATTTTGGCCAATTTTATAACACTAAAAACCTCCTTTACAACCTCCTCTAGAGGGTCTTTTCCTTGTAGTGTCTCTCTTGTTGTTAGTAAGAGCCAAGGAAATTCTATAAAAATACATGGAAATCAGGCCGATACTTCGGATGGGGATCCTATTCTAAATGGTGCGAGGTATAATTGGGACTTCACATTGGGGAGACCCCTTGGTTGATGAATTTACAACACTGTCAACATTATATTTTCTAATGCACCAAGATTTGGTTCTTGACTATATAATCATTACTAGTGAATGTAACCTCAGCATTATAGAGTATATCAAGGGGATTTGTGATTTTGTTATTAATCAAGATTTGTGATTTTTTTATTAATCAAATTGAAATTTTATGTGAAATTATTTGTATGAGGAGTACAATTAAAATTGGATATGAAGACACTCTAGATCTAGATGTCTTTAGTTTGGGAATGATATTGGAACGATATGTTGATGTGTTGTGAACTATTTAGCTTGGTTTAAAAAATGTCACAACACTCTATAGTGCTATGAGAGAAAATTCATTGCTAAAGCATTAAAAGTACATGCTTAGTGAAAATGATGGTAGAAATTAATAGTTTTGAGAAAACATAGTGTTAATTGTATGTTATCTATTTTAAATATACATGGAGTGTATTGGGAAAGAAATGTGTCTTCTATGCCTTCTCCACCTTTTTCATCTCCTCAATCCCATCCACCTTTTCCACCATTGTATTTTCTTTTAAGTGATGATGATGGCAACGAGGTTATGAAAGAGGTGGGAGAGATGTAGTTATCTCTAAATATGACTTAAGGATTTTATAAAGAAAAATTCAAATGAAGTCTACACACTTAGATAGGGATATCAAAATATTCTAGAGCATGAAGTATGATTTATGGAGTTTCTTAGCTATACTAAGAACCTAATTAATGAGAAGATGAAGGCGAACAAGTTTTTTTATAATGTAAACCATAGAATATAGAAGAGGATGTGCTTTTTGATGCCTCAATCTTGAAAATGTCAATCAGGTTGGATCACTATATTATTTTTAATCTATCTCGATGCTATTAGAGTGGAAAAACTTGAGGAATTAGCTTGGAGGTTCATTTATAATTACAATTCCACTTTGGAAAATTGGGTGTGAAGAGATTCCAAATCCATTTTGAGGCCTTAAATGACAAATTTTTGTGGTCCTAAACTTTGGATCAATATTTATATTCTACACATCGATACCCTTCCAATGATACAATAATCATATTAATAAATCTTGCACGAGAATTTTGTTCTTCCCAAAAGTTGATTGATTATGTTTGACCACCATGGTTCAAAAGGATGCCATGTTAGTCCCCCTTATGTTGATTTTTATAGTGTATTTAAACAAGCACAATTTTTTTACCAGATAATTACTTCCAATGATACAATAAATTCTTTAGCACATTTCATATTATAAAGCAATTATAATTTAGAAAATTTCAATAGTAAATGTAATAGGGTAGTATAGATCACAATAAAATAAATGTGCACAAGAGACACAAAAATTTACCCTGGGAAAAACCCAACAACTTTTTCTTAGGATAAATTGTTCAATTCAATCAATTTGTAAATCTAAATTCCTAGTCAAACATAGTCAAATAACCATACCACATTCTAAGTCAAATATGGTCAAAGGAGAGAGAAAGTCAGAATGATGATCAACAAGTCAAATCTAGTCAACAAGACGAATTTCGACCTCTACTGCTCCTAGTCAATTGCAGTCAAAGAGGCCAAATTTCGACCCTGCAACTTCCTCATAATTTTCAACCAAACTGTCATAGTCAATTTTGGTAAAATAGGTTCGATAATGCATAGAAATCAACCAAAGATTTGGTCAACCGTCCAGTTAAAGATTCCAAAATATCCACTCCAATAACTAGTCAAAGATTCGATCAAAAAAGCCCAAAAAATTCCAAGTCAATGTTGGTCAAACATAAGAGAATAGGTCAAAATTTGCTAGTCAAAGTCTTCTTCCTCCTTCGCACATGTGAACATAAATCTTCTTCTTGATCAGATCCAAATTTGTGTGTTGAGATGAGATACCAAATAACGAGGTCAATTTTTCAATATATATATGTCCAAATGAGAGGTTTTTGACTAAGGATAAAGCCCATTCATGAGGTGGGGCTGACCTATCAAAATAGGGTCGACTTTCAAACAACATAAATAATAATATTTTTTTCTTTGATTTTGTTGACCAAAATACTGACTGCTACTACATATTTTAAACACCTTACTCATGGAAAAGGGGCTAGCCACATGAGGAATATGAAGAATACTCTTGAATGGTAAAATTTGTAACTATAGTTGAGATTTGAAGGAGTCGAACTTGACCCATAGTTGGCTATTAGGTTAATGCATTAAAATTGGGACACTAGGAGGAGAAGGGGTTCCATTCTAGGTGATTGTATCTTGTTCCATATTAGAGAAGAGAAACTAGGAGTGGCAGTGAGAGAGCATAACATAGGGACTTAGTGTTCTATAACATCCTCTCAAGCCCTAGGTATCAATTGAATCCATAGAGAGGGGCTTCTCCTTTATACTCACACTATTTTTATTCCAGAAAAAAAGAGAGTAGAGTGGCCTCACCTTCTAACTGGGTTTTATCTTGCAATGGTTTTCTATAGCACATCTTTGTGTTCATTGTAGATACCACGTGCGATTTTATTTTTCTATTCTTTATTTTCCATAGTTTATTTGTTTTGTGCACATACATAAACTCTATAATTAACAAATTTGGAATCTAAGGGAATTTAACCTCCATAGGATAGATTTTAGTTTATTTTTATCATATCTATTGTGATGAATTATTTAGTGGAAAATCCATGACATTTTATAGATTCACAAGGTAGTGAAAAATGGTTGTAATTGTAGAATATCAACTACTTGGTAAAGTTGACAATAGAGATGTTATTATACCATCCAAATCTTTGGTCCCTTGTTTTTCTGAGATTTTACATGGAGTTGATTTTATGGGGGTAGTTCCAAGTTCTCTTCCTTTAAGCATTGGAAACTCCATATGGTCAATGTTTTGGAATTCAAAGGAATCCATCACTTAGAATGAGGCCATCTTTCAAATCCAATATTTAGTAGTAGTGGTCTCTATTCCTAGGGTTTCCTTTACAATTCATATTATAACCTTGCTAAGACAACTATGGTAGTAATGTATTCTCCTTTAGTAGGTTGTTGGGGTTGTAGTGGCCTACATTTTGTAGAGTGCTTGATTTAAGAGAAGTTAGAGACATAGTCTAGATTTTGCTAGAATATTATTGGAGACAAGGGTAAGAAAATTCTTGATTGGTAATAAAAATATGTGAATTTAATTAGTTTCACATAGAACATAACACTTTTTGGATGCATTTTGTTTTGACAACCATTACATTTCTATGTAAATAAAATCAATACATTTAGTGTGGATTAAAGCATTATAATTAGGTAATTAAAAGGGCAACATAGGAAAGAAATATCTGAGTAAACTCTTAGTGGTTTAAGAGGATTCCTTTAGAATTAGTTGTTCTCTAAGTATTTGTATTAATTCCTTAACTAAGTAAAATGAGCAAAATAATTTGTTTGTCCAATTCATGGCTCTTCCATAACTCCAATTTTTTGGGATGAGTTCCAATTAGACTTAAATAAGGATTGCAAGTTACAATTGTGAATTTTGTTGAGCTTAATAATTTTGGTAATTAAAAACATTGCTAATTTTTACTTGACATAATTATTAACCTAATAAAAATCCTTATTTTTTTTTGAGATTATATTAACTAGTTGTTTTTACCTTTCTTTCAAAAATTATTTTTAGAAATACATTTTTGACATTTAGTTATAAAGTATCATTGTTTTTTCCTAAAATATTGTTGTTTCATTTTTTCTGGTTTTTAATAAGTAAAGAACATATATATTTAATTTATTTTTATTTAGTTTTAAAATATATAGAAAACGATTAAAAAAAAAAAAATCCCCTAGAGTAAAAAACATATATATTTAATTTATTTTTATTTAGTTTGAAAATATATAGAAAACGTTTAAGAATTAAAAGAAACACTGGAACATATTTTTATTTTTATTTTTATGATACATAAATTATTTTTATTATTTATTTTGTACAATTTGTTGTTTATTTGTTTTTAATTTTTTTTGGGATTTTTTTTTTCTTTAAAGGTAATAGAAAAGTGGGAAAGGAAATTATATATATATATATATATGTATATATTAGAACTATATTACTTATTTATCATATACATACATATAAATAAATAAAAGTGAATGAAATATTTTAAAGAATTTCTATATAATTTAATTATATAAAATTAAAATATCAAATTTAATAAATTTCATTAAATTTGAAATAAAATTAATTAAAAATTACATTTGAAAGAATAAATTTAGTTGGAAAAAGAAAAGCTTATAAGGAAACTTATTCCCAATGTTTAATCATAAATTTTATTTTGATATATGTCATTTTAAATATTTGGAAGTTTAGAATGTTTCCTCATAATCCAAGGCCTTCTGAAAATGCCATGGCACTTACCAGTACCTGCTCACACAATGCAATTCCAGATAATCTCTTGCTCCCGGTCAATTCTAGTCAAAGAGGTCGAATTTTGGCCTTGCAACTTCCTCAAAATTTTCAGCCAAACTTTCATAGTCAATGCTGGTAAAATATGTTTAGTTAATGCCCATACATCATAAATTCCGCTCTAGCAGATGTCATTTTCAAGATTTCAAATCCCACAATATACCCTCATAATCCAAGGCCTTTTTAGGATGCCGCTACACTTATTAGTACGATGCACCAACACAATGTGATTATGAGGGTACATTGTATGTAAGTGCCATGGCATTGTCAAAAGGACTTGGACTATGAGGGTACATCGTGGGATTTGAAATCTTGAAAATGACATCTACCAGAGTAGAATTTATGATAGCATTTGGGTATGTAAGTGCCATGGCATTGTCAAAAGGACTTGGATTATGAGGGTACATTGTGGGATTTGAAATCTTGAAAATGACATCTACCAGAGTAGAATTTATGATAGCATTTGGAAGTTCCTAGGTTCTTTGTACTTTGAAAGACTAAAATAAATACTAGGTAACATATTAAGTTGTTGGGATAAAGACTAACAATGCGATTATGAGGGTACTTTGTGGAATTATGAGGGTATGTTGTATACAAGTGCCATGACATCGTCATAAGGCCTTGGATTATGAGGGTACATTTTGAAATTCAAAATCTTGAAAATCACATATGTCAGAGCGAAATTTATGATTAAGCACTAGGAAGTTCCTAGGTTCCTTGTATGATAAAGAATAAAAAAAATCCTAGGTAACACATTAAGTTGTTGGGATAAATATTAAACTTTGGAACACACTTGGCGGAGTCCATAATTAGAACGAGAGTGGAGGCCATCTCCATGTCTATTCATGTTATGATGCATGCAATTTTTTTTTTGTTTTTTTTGTTGACATACCTAGAATTGCATTCAGTGAGCGCGTGGTACTAGTAAGTGCCATGGAAACATTAGAAGGCCTTAGATTATGAGGAAACATTGTGGATTTCCAAATCTTTAAAATGACAAATTTCAGAGCAGAATTTATGATTAAAAATTTGGAAAGAAGTTCCTTGTATGTTTTTCTTTTTCCAATTAATTTTATTCTTTTAAATATAGTTTCTGAGTAGTCAAGCTAGACTAAAATTCTCCTCTCGACAATTTCCCATAACTCATGCTCTTTTCATCTATAAAACTTTCCATAAGTCATGGTCATTTAAAAAATTTGTTAATCATTTATGACAATATCTTTATCATCTCTTTATCAATTTTATTAAAAGATGGAATAATTACAAATTATTTAAATTTAATGCAACATAATTATTATTATCTCATCAAATGCATCAACTATTGACCCATAATCTTATTGCTACCTATTGTAACGCTTTCCATTTTATTCCTTTGGTAAGAGGTGAGCTTATAATGCTTCAAATGGTTAAAGACCAATTTCATTTTCATTCTTAGTAATTCATATTATCATACATTGAATAATGTCTTTTGTTGAAAAAACAACATTTGCAAGTCAAGATAGCCAACCAACATGTCATTAACTATATAGTAACCAACCTAGATCCATCTTAACTCCGGATCTATCAAGGGTCCAGAGGGATCAAATCTCTCAAGGTGCAAACCTTTCCTCAAGTTTTGCACTCAAAAAAGAGGTTTGCAGGTTGAGAGATTTGATCCCTTGGGATGCTTGATAGATCCAGAGTTAAGACGGATCTAGGCTGGTTTAATTTAATTTATAAAAAAATAACTTTGAACTTTTATTTTAATAGTATATTCATAAAATTGTTAATACAATTATATTAAAATATTGTTAATACAATTATATTAAAATAAATTATATAGATATGGTCCAGTTATAGATATGGCCCAATTATCAAGAAAACCTAGGATAGTCCAATAATGTTAAGATTTTCCTATATATGTAAGAAAACTTATTTTTCCTATGTATGCAAGAAAACCTCTTTTTTGAGTATTAACAATCTTAATACATTTTTTTTAACAAAATAGTTTATGATACACAATTAAATTAACTCTTTTAAAAACTTAAAAAACTGATAAGACTTAAAATAAAAAAAAGATCTATGGATTCATTCCTCTATATATATATATATATATATATATATATAATCACTCAATGTTTTTTCTAATTAAATATTTCATTTTTACTGAACCAAATCACTCTATGTTTGTTATAAAACACTTCTCCAAACCATTATAAATTCAATCCACTTGCTATCCTCAACCCAATATTCATCTTTGCAATCCACATACAATATTGATATTCAATTTGCAAACAAAAAAATAATGCCAAGTTTGACCAATTTCTTAATATCAAAGGTTAATCATCGATCTAAGTTTAAACTTCAAGTTTTCAAATCAAAGATATAGTTGCACACTCTCCTCGTACAAAGCCATTTTCATATTCTAAACTTCTGGACCCAAGTCCCAAAGTCATAAAGCATTTCTTGCACCACTCATTTCAAAGATGAATACATTTAATTATCATGTAAAAGATCTTGACATAAAGGTAACAACAAATTGTAAGTTCATAAGTTTTTTTTCCCTTTTATCTTCATAATTTTGTCACCGATGAATATGAATGGTTCAAGCATAAATGTTTGTTCAATTTGAGGACTGTGATTCAACCAACCTGTAAAGCATTTAAGGATTAATAAGGATTATGATTTATTTATTTATTTTGACAAAAACTTTTTGCCCTTTATTACAGTTTAAAAAAAGTTTTATGTTCTGAAATTTCATTTACTGATATTTTAATCAAAGTTTTGAAGTGTGAGAGAAAAAAATCGACCTTTTATTGCAAACTTCGAGTGTCCGGATTACATTTTTATGTTCTGAATTTTATTTAGTGATATTTTAATCAAAGTTTTGTGTCAGAGAAAAAAATCGATCATTTATTGCAAATTTCGAGCGTCTCGATGAATGAAGGGGAAACTTATTTTTTGGGTTATTAGCGATTTAATGTGGTGTAGTATATATAGTTTACTATTAGATTTAAATGACTTTAAATCTAATAATGAGCAATATATGTCACATCTCATTAAATGACTAATAATTCAGGAAATAAGACTGGCCATGCATGAAGGCTAAGGCAAGCTGGGGCAAACTTCAGTTGTGTTTCCATGCAAGAAAGTTGAGGCAAAGTTATTTTATCCAAAATCTGGTGGGCAAAGTTCCAAAGTTTTTTAGCACTGCTGCCAATTTCTCTATATCCAAAATTTTCTTGTCCACTGCAATCAATGTCAAGTTTTCTTGTCCACTGCAACCAATGAATACTTGTCCACTGCAACCAATGTCCTTCAGTGCACTGCAACCAATGCCCTTTTTCACATGGATATCGGCATGCAACTCCCTTTCCACATATGCTATCTAGGTGCAGAAGGCTCGAGTAGAAATCTCCATACCTACCCTAGAGAGTAGGGCCACTGCTTCATCATTTCCTCACCGCTTTTCCACTGCTTCACCATTTTTTTTATGTTGAGATATTCACATAATATAGCAGTAAGTTTCCTCCCAAAGAGGAACATGGAGTCTGCAAGAATTGAATTAACAGTCTGTTTTTTCTTCGACATATTTGAGAAATATGTATTGGAAAGTTTAATAACAATAGAAATAGCAAGATACAACATTCGGAAAGCAAGATACAACAGGATACAACATTCTGTGCCATTTCAGTCTGAAACTCTGAAGTTGCAAGTTTCTGAGACAAAGTTGTCTACAATTCGAAAATTCCAAGTCCTTGTGGGTCATGTGCACAAGGAATCCTGAAGCTACACCATGCATAGTAAGTTAGTTTCTTCTATGTTTTTATCAAACAAAATTGCAAAAATAAAGTTAATAGTTCATTTAAATATTGTCTCGATCATTTTATAACAATTTTAATTGTCTATATGTTTTCACTTTATTAAATGAAAGTAAAGATTAATAATAAGTGTTGAGAAGCTTATTCAAGATTAATAAATATGAATTTATGCTCTATATAATATAAATATTATATGGGGTTTTTCTTCATGTCAGTAGGGGTGTTACATGATACGGAAAACATAAAGCATATCTCAATCTCCGTCCCTTAGTGTACCTAGTTAATATATATACAGATTTTAACAGCACAAGGCAGATGATAGAACAAAATTGAACTTACCATCAAGGCCATGTACACAGATTTTAACAGCACAAGGCAGATGATAGAACAAAATTGAACTTCCCATCAAGGCCATGTCATTGCAGAAGGAAAAACCAATCATTGCAGTGACATTGTCTAATGTTGAATACCACATTGCAGTGACATTGTCTAATGTTGAATACCATCATTTTCCATTTCTAGGAAATGTTAGTGGAAGCAGATCATGTGGGTTTGTCATTTTCTCATTGGTTCTATTCACTGCAAGGGAAAATCAATAAAAAACCAGCGGATTATTTTAAAAAAATATTTCACCAAATAATAAAATATGTTTTTGGTTATTTTTTTCAAATGAAGGAATGTTAAATATCCTATTTTCAATGTTGGCAAGTTAGTCTTAGACTTTTTGTTTGGACTCCTTGAATTAAGAGTGGCAACAAGCAGTGAAGTTTAAATCCCTCTAAATTTTTCCTGAATTATAATGACTTGAAATTTCTGAAAGACAATGGCTTTGAATTTCAATGAACTTCCCATAACAAGAATAAAAAACAATGACTTTGAATTTCAATGAACTTCCCTGAACAAGAATAAAAAATAATAAAAATGTGTACACCAATAGAAATTTAGAAAGAAAGAATACCACAGATTGGCATACACCAATTTACAGTGCTTCACCGATCATATTTTGACAGTGCAATATTGATAAAATCCAAGCAAAGTTGCAACAAGTTCCCCTCTGCAAGAGCAACAAAATATTTCGACCCACTAAGAAGAGAAAAGTAAAAGCCATATCAACAGGCACCATTGACCTGGTTGTTAAAGTTGTAGAACTGAGAAATTGAAAAAGAATTCCATTCTTTTCTGAAACTTCCTTCCTAAATGAATCTCATAAGTCACTGTAGCTACTCGTTCACTAATCAATAAGTCCAAAATCTGCCTTCCCTCTTTCCATTGCCCTGAAATACACTTGAGTGGCGGAACTGGGAACTCGGTTGGTACATTTGAGACAAAGCGAGCCTGACTCTCCCAAGACAGAAAGAGGACACTGATTCTGATCCCTATTCCGGTTATGATGCAAAGACATTAACAAAGGAAATGGCCATGAATAAAGCAAGGTTTCAAAGGCAATGAGTAGAGGCTTTATCAAACATGCTAGGGTTTTTAACTCTGAAGCTTCACAAAATCATTCCAGGTTAATGAATGAGGATGCGTTGTATTATGAGGGTATGTTGTGGGATTCAAAATCTTGAAAATGACATCTCTACTCTGAATTTATGATTTAAGGGTATTGACATAATCTATTTTACTGTCATTGACTATGAGAGTTTGGCCGAAAATTCTGAGGAAGTTGCAGAGCTAAAATTCAGCCTCTTTTACTGCAATTGACCAGGAGTAGCAAATTATCTAGAATTGCATTACATGGGCACGTGGTACTGGTAAGTGCCAGGACATTGTAAGAAGGCCTTGGATTATGAAGAAACATTGTGGGTTTTCAAATCTTTGGCATCCATATGAGAAGAATTTAGGATTAAGCATTGGGAAAGATGTTTCTTATAATTTTTTTTTCCATATAATTTGTAATTAACGTTATTTAAAATTTAATGAAAATTAATAAATTTGATATTTTAATTTTGTATAATTAGAATATATAGAAATCTTTTAAGACATTTTATAAGCTTATATTTAAAAATCATATATATATGAAACAAGTTTATATTTATATAAAATTTAATATATATATATATATATATATATATATATATATATATATATAATTTCCTGGTTCACTTTTCTATTATCTTTTTAAAAAAGAAAAAAAACACCTAAAATAAAAGCCCTTAAATTTTTTTAAAAACAAATAAACAAATTGTAAAAAATAAGTAATAAAAATGGTATTGATATTATAAAACTAATAAAAATTATGTTTTTGCGCTTTATTTTCTAAATCGTTTTCTATGTATTTTAAAACCAAAAATAAATAGATTAAATATATATGTTTTTTATTTATAAAATTAAAATAAGAAAAATAAAGCAAAATAAAACTATAAAAGGGAGCCAAAAAAAATTGAAACAACAATATTTTGGAAAAAAATAATGATACTTTATTACTAAAAAAAATTTAAAATGCCAAAAATATATTACTGAAAATGGTACTAATAATAATTTTTGAAACAAGGATAAAAACAATTGCTAAATACAATCTCTCTCTAAAAAAAAAATTGAAAGGTTCTTATTATGTTGGTAATTATGTCAAATAAAAATTAGGAATGTTTTTAATTAGTAAGATTATTAAGCTAGACCCAACTTCTTATTATCAGATTAATGCCTTAAAATTGGCTCATTAGAAGAAGAAGGGGTTCCATTCTAGTTGATTCCTTAAAATTGGCCCATTAGGAGGAGAAGGGGTTCCATTCTAGGTGATTGTATCTTATTACATAGTAGAGCAGAGAAACTAAGAGTGATAGTAAGAGAGCACAACAAAGGGACAACTAAATCCATAGAGGTGGTCTTCTCCTTTATATTCACACTATTTTTATTTTAGAAAAAAGAGAGTAGAGTAACCTCAGCTTCTAATTGAGTTTTCTCTTGCAATGGTTTCCGATAGCATATCTTTGTGTTCAATGGAGATGGTGAGTGTTTGTATTTTTCTATTCTTTATTTTCCACAATTTATCTATTTTGTGCACATATATAAACACTATAATTAACAAATTTGAAATCTAAGGGAATTTAATCTCCATAAGATAGATTTTAGTTTATTTTTATCATATCTATTGTGATGAATTGTTTAGTGGAAAATCCATGACATTTTATAGATTCGCAAGGAAGTGAAAAAGAGTTGTAATTATAGAATATGAGCTAGAGCTACTTGGTAAAGTTGACCATAGAGATGTTATAATACCATCCAAGTCTTTGGTCTCTTGTTTTTTTAAGAGTTCCCCTGGAGTTGATTTTATGGAGGTAGTTCCAAGTTCTCTTCCTTTAAGCATTGGAAAGTCTAAAGGGGAAATGTTTTGGCATTCAAAGGAATCCATCACTTAGAATGAGGCCATCTTTCAAATCCAAAATTTAGTAGTAGTGGAAATTCCTAAGGTTTCTTAAGGTTTCCTTTACTGTTCATATTAGAACCTTGCTAAGATAACTAAGGTAGTAATGTATTCTCCTGTATGAGGTTGTATGAGGTTGTTGGGGTTGTGGTGGACTATATTTTATAGTGTTTGGTTTAAGAGAAGTTAGAGACAAAGTCTATATTGTGCCATACTATTATTGGAGATAAGGGTAGAACAAATCAATACTATTATTAGAGATAAGGGTAGAACAAGTTAATACTATTATTGGAGATAAGGGTATAACAAATCTTGATTTGTAATAAAAATATGTGAATTTAATTAATTTCTCATAAAACATAACACTTTTTGGATGCATTTTCTTTATGACAACCATTACATTTCTATGTAAATAAAAGCGATACATTTAGTGTGGATTAACGTATTATAATTAGGTAATTAAAGGAACAATACCTATGTAAACTCTTAGCGGTTTAAGAATATTCCTTTAACATTAGTTGTTTTCTAAGTGTTTGTGTTAATCCTTTAATTAAGTGAAATGAGCTAAGGATTTGTTTGTCTAAATCATGGCTCTTACATAACTCCAAATGTTTTGGATGAGTTCCAACTAAACTTAAATAAAGATTGCAAATTACAATTTTGAGCTTAATAATCTTGATAATTAAAAACATTGTAATTTTTACTTGAAATAATTATCCACCTAATGAGAACCTTTCAATTTTTCTTTTTTAAAGATGGTATTCACTAATTGTTTTTACCATTATTTTAAAAATTATTTTTAGAAATATGTTTTTGACCTTTTAAATATTTTTAGTTATAAAATATCATTGTTTTTTCCAAAATATTATTGTTTCAAAATTCCCCCCTCTTTATGGTTTTGTTTAGTTTTTGTTTTTTTAGTTTGGTTTTGTTTTGTTTTAGTTTTTTTTTTCAATAATTAAAAAATACATATATTTCATTTATTTTTATTTAGTTTTAAAATACATAAAAAAAACCAATTAGGAAAAAAAAGCACATAAACCTAATAACATAATTTATATGACATAGATATAACTTTTATTATTTATTTTTTACCATTTGTATTTATTTTTTAAGTTTTTAATTTTTTTTAAAAGGTAATAGAAAAGTGGGTCATGAATTTTTATATATAACTATATTACATATTTATCAAATTTAAAAATACAATACGTTATATATATATATATATATATATATATATATATATATATATATATATGAAATATCTCAAAGAATTTTTATGTAATTTAATTATACAAAATCAAAATATTAAATTTAATAATTTTTTATTAAATTTTAAATAAAATTAATTAAAAATATGTTTGTTAACCGAGTAAAAGAATGAAGGTGACTATGTTTATGCATGGGGTAAGAGGAGAAGCCATGGTAATCTAAACGATGAATCAATGCTCCCCGAAGAAATATACCTTGCATGAAAGAATTGACTGAGGCAGAGAGGTTGGAGTTCTACAAGTGTGGCGCCAAATGTTTTCGCTTTGACAAACACCCTCCAAAATTTTGCGTACACTCGAATTTTGAAGCCTATTGTGTATCTTGCGATCGGTCGTTCTGGAGTCACTTCTTGGTCAATTGATGCTTTTGAGCTCCCTCCTTGGATTAGAAGTGTCAAAGTCACCTTCTCACACATGCTTAGTTCGTAACAAGTGCATGAGCACATTCTTTTACACAAGATTGGACAAGCATAACACGTTCAATCAAGATTGTGCCTGTGTGATTTCCAATCCATGATGACAGTTAGTGCGCACTGACAACGACAATTTATCACATTCTAGCTGCGTTTGTACTTCCATTTCGACGAGTTTTACGAACAGTCTCTTCTGCGCATCTTTTTTTTGCAAGTGTCAATTTCATGTTTTAGTTTGTAACTTTCACTTTCTTTCACTCTAATTAGTCTCATTTTCATCTTATCTTTGCTCTGACATGTGTTACTTTCACTGTCGTTCACATATCACAAGTATCATTTGCACTATAACAATCGTAATATTTTCGCATGTTGAGTGTCACGTGATATACATAAGCTTGTTTTTGTGGTTTCAAGAGGTTATATTTATGCAAATGAGTTTATTTTACCATGCAGGTTATTTTAAGCACTATCGCACAGGTGTCTTCATAGTCGTCGCAAAGTGTATCTTTAGTGTCATACTTGTCGTAAGCTGTCGCAAAGGTTGTCACACTGAGGGAGTTATGTGTTCATTTATTCCAGATGATCTATGTTGTGTCGTCAAATGTCTAAGTGTGTGATCACAATGAAGTCCTATCACTGTTCACATCGGTTTCATTGATCCCACACTTAGACAAATTTCTAAAAATTCCCAACAACTTAGCCTCATATGACCTTCCTGAACTATGCATTGCAGTCCCAACACTCAATATTCAACCTTGCCTCTTGAAACTACGCAATGTGAAACTCCTTCCTCCTAGGGATGTGCGCTACGCATTTTTAGTTCTCAAGCACGAGCCTTGGCCTCCAAAATTTCGCAATTCAACCCTCCAGCCTGGCCCCAAATGTGAATTTCACAATCTCTGAGCTCAAGCTCAAACCCTGAGCTCTTGAAATGCACAACTGTGTAATCAACAAGCCTTCTTTTCCTCCCAAAACTGTGCAATTGGCTGAAATAATGCAAAATTCCTTATCCTGGCCCAATGACTCTGAAAACTATGCAATTTTTCTCTCCTTCCCAGTCAGTATTGTGCATTGCGCAATATGAAGTCTCAAGGCTCAACCCTGAGCTCTTGAAATGCGCAATTGCACAATCACTTGGGCTCCTTTGTCCTCCAGAACTGTGAAATAGGCTAATACAGTGCCCATGCCCTCAACCTGTCACACTGAGCTCCTAGACTGTGCAATTTTCTTCATCAATCCAACCTGAACTGCACATTATGTAGTCTGAAAGCTCAAGCTTCACCCTTGACTACCTGAGTTGCGTAATTGCGTAGTTACTGAGCCTCTTTTCCATCCTGTCACCCGGTTCCAACTAAGTCAGTGGATCAATATGCACCATCTTAGATTAGGGGTTTATCGCACTGATTTCATCTTATCATGAGTGGATTGCAGGTGTAGGTACTTTATCATGCTATGAAAAGATGATGAAGAAGGAGATGGAGAAGGAGGGCATGCTAGAAGACACATATGGAGCTGAAGAGATAAGATGATCATCAGGCGAGAATACGAAGGAACGCCATACTATAAAAAAAGATCAAGGTCAAGATCACATGGAAGACTCCTCATTTTCAAGTCATACAGAGGAGGAAGAAGAAGTAGAACATGTAACATCTTTTCAAGAAGACACAAAGAAATAAGCAACAAGAAGGATAACTTGGCACTGTCACATCATCATGCAGTGCATGTCATGTCCTATCACAATTCATCATATGCCACATCATTATTATCGATTATATAACTACCTATTCAAAATGTATTATAAAGTGAAAGTCCAAAGGACACATTCAGAATATGAAGAATCATGTAAAGTCGAAAATTCATAGGAAGTCAAACAATCATGAGGGTAGTAAAAGAGTCATAAGGAAGGTGAAGCATCACCTCTTGGTTATATATACACCGTCATTATATGAGCAAAGGACTTGGCACATTGGCTCCTCCCGCAAGACATTAGAGAGACATACTAGTTATTTTGGTGATCAAGGAGTGGCTCCAATGCTCCACTATTGGAGCTAGTGATGTTCATTGTATACATGTGTCTTGGAAATTTAATTAATCACAAAAGCCTTCAAGGCCAACACTTTCTTCATGCATGGATTATGAATATTTGTACTATTTTTCAAATGTTTGTATTTCATGTGTGCTTTCATATGTGCTAAATTAGTTGAACTATTTCAATTATTTTAGTACTTATCTTATTGAGAATGCGTTGTAATGGTTGTTATCGTTGTTCCATCCTTGTGGAATATTCCGTAGGATACGAGACAAATATTTCTCATTGACTGGTTGTAATGACCGTCACATCCTGTTGTGGACTATTTCGATGGATGTTAGACGGATCCTTCTTATATGCGTCTGTCTCTACTTGGGTGGCACTGTTACTTCTCTCTAGAGTCTCACTTTACTCTTTCCCTCCACAGTAGAATAAATTTGACACACTTGCAACCGAACACTCATCAAGCACGATTACTTGGTTATCGAAGGTTTAATTAGGACTTCACATCGGGGAGACCCCTTGGTTGATGAATTTACATCACCGTCAACACTATCTTTTCTAATGCACGAAAGATTTGTTTCTTGATCATATAATCATTACTAGTGAATGGAACCTCACCATTAAAGAGTATACCAAGGGGATTTGTGATTTTTACATGAAATAATTATCTACCTAATGAGAACCTTTCAATTTTTTCTTTTTTAAAGATGGTATTCACTAATTGTTTTTACCATTATTTTAAAAATTATTTTTTAGAAATATATTTTTGACATTTTGAATCTTTTTAATTATAAAATATCATTTTTTTTTTCCAAAATAGTGTTGTTTCAAAAATTTTCCCCTCTTTATAGTTTTGTTTAGTTTTTGTTTTATACTAGTTTTTTTTTCAATAATTAAAAAATACATATATTTCATTTATTTTTATTTGGTTTTAAAATACATAAAAAAAAAATTTAAGAAAAAAAGCACAGAAACCTAATAATATAATTTATATGACATAGATATAACTTTTATTATTTATTTTTTACCAATTGTAAACTTTTTAAGATTTTAAAATTTTTAAAAAGGTAATAGAAAAGTGGGTCATGGAATTATATATATATATATAATATCTTAAATAATTTTTATGTAATCTAATTATACAAAATCAAAATATTAAATTTAATAAATTTTTATTAAATTTTAAATAAAATTAATTAAAATATATATTTAAAAGAATAAAATTAATTGGAAAAAGAAAAACGTACAAGGAACCTCTTTCCCAATGCTTAATCATAAATTCTTCTTTGAAAGATGTTCTTTTAAAGATTTGGAAACCCACAACGTTTCCTCATAATCCAAGGCCTTCTCACAATGCCATGGCACTTATCAGCACCACATGTCCACACAATGCTCCTCGTTAATTGTATTAAAAGAGGTCGAATTTCAACCTTGGAACTTCCTCATAATTTTCGGCCAAACTATCATAGTCAATGCTGGTAAAATAGATTTTGTAAATGCCCAAAAATCACAAATTCTGCTCTGGCAGAGGTCAATTTCAAGATTTCAAATCCCACAACATACCCTCATAATCCAAGGCCTTTTGATGATGCCATGGAACTTACAAGTCCGACGCAACAACACAATGCGATTATGAGGGTACGTTGCGGGATTATGAAAGTACATTGTACGCAAGTACCATGGCATCATCAAAAAGCCTTGCATTATGAGGGTACATTGTGGGAGTCGAAATATTGAAAATGACATCTATTAGAGAAAATTTTCTGATAGCATTAGGAAGTTCCCAGGTTCCTTGTAAGTTGAAAGACTAAAAAAAATTCTAGGTAACATATTAAGTTGTGGGGATAAAGTCTAACAATGTGATTATGAGGGTACATTGTATGTAAGTGTCATGGAATCATTAGAAGGCCTTGGATTATGAGGGTATGTTGTGGGATTCAAAATATTGAAAATGACATCTGCTAGAGTGGAATTTATGATTAAGCATTGGGAAGTTACCAGGTTCCTTATATGTTGAAAGACTAAAAAAAATCCTAAGTAAATATTAATTTGTTAGGATAAAGTCTAAACTTCAGAACACACCAAGCACTGTCCATAATTAGAACCAGAGTGGAATTACATGAAGGTAATAACATTGTTCAGGCACCTGGTACCAGTAAGCGTCATGGAATCGTCAAAAGACTTGGATTATGAGGGTGTGTTGTGGGATTCAAATTCTTGAAAATGACATCTGTTAGAGTAGAATTTATGATTAAGCATCGGGAAGTTCCCAAGTTCCTTGTACATTGAAAGACTAAAAAAAATCCAAGGTAACATATTAAGTTGTTGAGATAAAGGATAAACTTCGGAATGCACTAGGCAGAGTCCATTTTTAGAACCAGAGTGGAGGCCATCTCCATGTCTGTCCACAATATCATATATGGAATTTTATTTGTTATTTTTTCTGTTGACATACTTGGAATTGCATTGTGTGGGTGCGTGGTACTGGTAAGTGCTATGGCATCGTCAGAAAGCCTTGGGCTATGAGGAAATGTTGTGGGATTCCAAATCTTTAAAATGACACCTCTCACAACAAAATTTATGCTTAAGTATTGGGAAAGAGGTTCTTTATATGTTTTTCTTCTTCCAATTAATTTCATTCCTTTAAATATAAGTTTTAATTAATTTTCTTTAAAATTTAATGAAAAATTATTAAATTTGATGACTAGGATTTGATATTAAGAAGTTAGCCAAAATTTCCATTTTTTGTTTGTTTGTAAATATCAAAGGTTGAGAATGCCAAATGGCATGCAATACACAAAGATTATATTTATAATATAATTATTATATAGTTAATGACATTATCCATTCATTATGCTCGTTGTCTATCTTGACTTCCAAATGTTGAGTAGGTTAAGTCACATGTTGATTTTTCAACGAGAGTCATCATTGAATGTATAATCATATGTATCACAAGGAATGAAAATGGAATTGACCTTTGACCTTTTGAAGCATTATAAGCTTACTTCTTACCACATAAATAAAATGTAAATTATTCCAATAAGTAGCAATAAGACTATGGGTCAATAATTGATGCATTTCATAAAATAATGATAAGTATGTTGCATTAAATTTCAATGGTTGGTAATTATTCCATCTCTTAATAAAATTGATGAAGAGATGATACTTATGAATGGTGTTATTCTATAAATCAATATTGAAGGAAAATAATATATATATTGAAACTTATTATGAATTTGAAGTAAGTTAATTATTGGTGAAGACTTATCAAGTATGACTTGGTAGTATTTTTCATATCTTTAGTAATGACATTCATGTGAAATAACACTCAACATATTAATTTTTTATTGTCAATTTCTTACATAATGAGTGCTAATATGAGATAATTCTTATGATTTACTAGAGATACATGAACTTAAACTAAAATATTGACTTCACTTAAATAAAATATTGAAACTCTTATGATATTAATGCATATGAGCCTTAAACCTTACTCATAATTATATTTTCCTAGCACAAGAATCTTGTGCCTATACAACAATTTTGGGTACAAGTTTTGTTCAAAGAGCGAGAGTATGTAACGTTCCATTTTGCCTAAATTTATTTTGTGGAGGATTGGGTATTAGTCCTTGGTAAATGGTAGGGAATTGTTTTATTTGTGGCTTGGAAAATGATGATTAATATGCTTTGTTTTGGAAATTTGTACAGTTTGCTTAGAGATGTATATGACTTTATGCATCTATGATATGTTTGATTTCCATCTAATGATGGGATGTTCTCTAAAAATGTGATGTATTTACATTCCTTATTGTTGAGTTGATGAGAATACCTATCATGATGTTGATATGATTACATATGTGATGATTAATTAGTTGTCCATACATAGACATGATCACTTTATCATATGATTATCATAAACAACTAAAAAATTTGTTAAATGAGCGTGACTTATGGGAAGTTGTACAAAGAAGAAGTTGGGTATAGCTTGAGGGTATATTAAGTTATTATCCTACCTACTTGGAGTCAACCTACTTTAAACATGTTTTCTCTTCACGAATTGATTGTTGATTAGGGCTGAAAAGGCATTGTCAATCTCATCCTGGGTTAGAGGGTAGAAACACACACACACACACACACATTTCTACCCTCCAACCCATAAGAGAGAATGAGATTTCCAATGCCTACCATTCAACTCATAGGAGAGAATGAGATTTCCAATTCCTACACTCCAAGCCATAGGAGAGAATAAGATTGCTAATGCCTACCCTCCAACTCATAGGAGAGAATGGGATTTCCAATGCCTACCCTCCAACCCTGCCACCCCCCACCTCCCAATATATATATATATATATATATATGCTATGGAAGTCTAAAAACATAATTTCTAGAAACTATATTATGCATGTTGAAGAAGAAATGATAGTAAGATCCAACAAGAGTAACCAATGATATGCCACAATTGAGTTTGAACATGATATTTATATATACGGCTGAGCTATTTGATAACTATATTCTTGCATTTACAAGATACAAGGGTAAATCCTTGCTATCTTACCGACATATGGATGGATGTGGCGCAAGGCTGGGAGCTTTGATAGAGGTGAAGGGTCTTAGAATAGAGACAAGGAACTTCATGATAGAGGCAAGGAGTCTCTTTGTAAAATATGTGGGATAATACATTTAATAGATTAGAAAACAAAAGTAGAGATGTAGAGGATACAAATATACTCTAGGTACTTTTATTGTGAGAATATGAGCATGGAGTCCTTAATTCATGGTTATGATTTAGGAAATGTATAATTAAGGTGTGGAATCCTTTCTCTCTCAAAATTAAACCTTTTATATTTTTATCTAAATGCGAGTGATCCCCATGATGGTCTTAGTTCATCTGAAAGTTCCACTTTTTGGAGGCAACTTGGAATATTAATATTTTAGTGAAATGAGGATTGTTTAAATTGTGAAATTAAATATTAGGGGAAAATATAAAGTGGCACATAAGGGTATGATAATTCATCACATCGAGAAAATCTAAAAATTGGAAAAGGTAAGAGTGGCACGTATGGGATTTATAATTAAGAAATAAGAGAATACATAAATTAAGAATTTTGCATGAAGTTGAGTGGCAGGTGTCTTAGAGTAAATAAAGTGGGTCTCCATGGGTTTTGTTTTGGGGGAGAACTTTAAGGAGACATTATTGAAAGAATTTTGTGGAAACTAAGTTATGTGCAAGCTGAATTTAATGGATTTCCTTTACATATCACTCTTGTCAGAGGTGCTCTTCTTTCTTGGCAAGTTCACTAGGTGGGAAAACCCACTTGTGGAACAAATTCTACTATCGAATTCCATTGTAGCTCTTATTTGTGATCCCACATAGCTTAGGGTAATAGGAAATAAGTTTCCTTGACTGTAGTTGGGTAGAAAATGGTTGGCACACAATGACTTGGAAAACACAAGGAATTTGAAGGTTGGAGCACTTATATAGCTTCTATGAACAAGTTACTCGTTAGGTGTAACTTGTATTTAATTATTCAAGTTATTATATTGATAGACATGTCTATTTTTGAAATAGGAATTCCTTAATTTTAATTTAATTATCAATGATTATTACGTCGATGGTAGAGATTTAACTTCTGTGGAATATCCATAAAACATTTTTAGTAGTAGTCAAGATAGAGGGTTGAAATTTATCTCAAAGATAGTTATGCTCTTTTTGCTTTCCAATTTAGTAAAAAAATGCCATGTTCACAAGTATCAATGAGATCAATGAACTAATATTTCTTATTATTGCTTCGCTATGATTTTCTTGTTACATGTTTTTCAAATGTACATATTTTTAATTCATATATTAATCATTTTTATAATTAATAATAATAATAATTTAAAACAAAATTATAATTTAGTTAATCTTTGTGATTTTTTTTTTTTTTTTATCTTTGGAAATGTGAAATGTATCATGAGGTAAGTGTCTTCATGTCTATTATGGATTGATGACTATCAACGTTTACAGACCATTTAATTTATATGGATGCACTAGTTATTGTTTTTTCAATTGTTAACTTGGTATTAATATGTGAACCATTGAACACAAAAAGGATATCTTTGTAATATGCTATTAGAGCTAGTAATTTTTTTTCTTGTTTCACTAGGGTTTGGTAAGAAAATTTGGTAGTAGCTAACTTAGTGTTGCAGTTGATGTGCTAACACTTTCTTAACCTTGTGTGATTTTTTGTGGAATTTATGCTACATTCGTAAAATAAAAATGACAATGCTTTGAAAAAGATGATTGATGGTTCCAAGGCTATCTAAAATGGTAGGTTATTTTTAAAGTAACCAAGTTTTTTCTTGGGGTAATTGTGTTTCTTACTCAATTGTAATTTAGAGATTCTATATAATTTATTTGCAAGACTTTTGAATGGTTGGGAACTAACTAGGTTGAATAAAGGTATGAGCCGATAGTGGGTTATAATTTCAATCTCCATTAGGATGAAATTTCAAGTTTCACTTTGATTGTGACCCCAACTCGCAATGGGTACAATAGTGAGTAGTCATGCATGGCTCTTGGGTAGCCTTGTTGAGCACACACTTATACTAAGGAGGGGAAGGGGTGGTGAGGGAAAAAATATAGGATATTTTTACTTATTTAAACATTCATGAACCATAAGAAACCAAGAGCATATAAGATATATAACTCGTAGAACATGGAACACACAATTTATATGAAAACCCTTTTGAAAGAAAACCACACAACTCCTTTTTATAATTATTTGTAGGCACCAAGCTACTGGAGACACTAATTCCCACTAGTATAGACATTGGTAAGCACAAAATTATTCTTCCAGATCTTTATAGACACCAATATACTAGAGATACCAATCCCCATTGCTAAACATCAACTTAACAAGAGACACCAATTTTTTTATTTATTTGGTGACCTTCCCAAAACTTGTTGATTTTTAACCTCTTCCTAAGAGAAAAATTGTATAGCATGACACATGTCCAATTCTTTATATATGATTATGAAAATTCCACCTAAGTCACTTCACTATGTCTACTTAGATTCCTAAAAATTTCACAGTTTGAAGTGTCCCAGAAAAGGATTATAGTAGAAATTCATGACCACTTTTGAATTTGATTTCAAGACCAATCACAAACTCTAATTTCCACAGGGTATATCTCCAAAATTATAGTGAACTAGAATATGATATTTTTACCAAACATACCTTGATTTGTTTTCTCAATATGCTCAAAATTTCAAGATTTGATTCTTCATAGAAAGTGAATTATAGAAAAAATTCCAAGTTCACTTGTAAAATTAATTTCAAAACCATTCACAAGCCCTAAATTCCATAAGGTATGTCTTTGAAATTCTAGTGACCCAGAATCTATTTTTTTTTCTAGATGTACCTTACGATGTATTCTTGATCTGCTCCAAAATCAATGGTTTTAAATTTCCTTGAAATTAAATTATAACAAAAAATCTAAGATAACTTGTTTGAAACAAATTTCAAGACCAATCTCAAATCCTAACTTCCATAACATATATCTTCGAATATATAGTGAACCAAAATTTGAATATTTAACCAGATGTAACCCTTGATCTCTCCTCAAAAATTGTTGTAAATGTTGTTATTTATATCAAAGGCTGACACCTTTCCAACAATATATGGCATGCCTTACCAAAATATTATTTTTGGATTTTCGATGCCCCATTTGGATACCCTGTCTTTGAATGCATTTTTACTCCAATTACCTAGATAAAATGGGAGCATAATATATATGGATATAATTTTTATTCTGATACCTTTCCAATGGTATATAACACTCCCTCTAACTCCTCATAGTTGAGGAGAAATGATTTTTTGAATACTTATTATATATTTCAAAACTAGGACAAGTTAGCTCTAACATAGCACCCAAAGCAATATAAAGAAGTGATGAAGATGTGAGTTTTAGCCACTCACTCAAGACAATTAGAGTTTGTATAAGCAAGTGAAAGAGCAGTTATGAGGTTCATACCACGTGAATAAAGTGAAGTGAAGCCGAGTTGGAGAGGTTTTCTGTGGAAAGGTTTTTTGGCACATTTTAGGAAGGGCTTTTGGCATTCTTTGGGAAGGTTTTAGGTCCTAGTTAGAAGGCAAGTTGCATAGATATTCTATAGGTTGAGTTTTAGCCCTATTGAAGGTGAGTTTTAGCCTTGTTGGAGGTTGAAATTTAGACTTGTCAAGGCCAGGTTTAAGGCCTGTTCCAGGGGCCAATTTTTGGTGTTTAAAGGCATGTTGATTTGTGGTAGCATCAGATGTGCTCTAAGTCTTACACTTTGCAGAGAGGCTTAGGCACATGTATTCCAAAGAACCCAGAAAGGATTTTGGAAAAGTCCAATTAGATTATGTTTTATGGAAATAATTAATTATTTTTAATGGGACCCTAAGTATAAACTTAGGAAATTAAAATAATTAATGGATATTAATTAAAACAGAGTGTGAATCTTCTAGAAAAGTCAGAGAACAAGTCAATTTAATATTAAACGTTGATTAACGATTTAATATCAACCCTTGAAGTCTCAACGAGAAGATCATAAGAAGGACTTGATGGATCATTTGGAAAATGCACCGGGAGAGAAAATATAGAGATCAAAATTCTTTAGTGAGTAGTGCTCATAGAGAAAATCGATCAAGAATATTTTTGCAGAGAGGGGCAGCTATAATTTTCGGTTGGAAGAGTTTCCTAATTCAGGGAGTGCAAATCAGAGGAGGTAGTAAAGGCCACAAAGAGCACTGTATAGCCATCCATGCAGAGGCTATGCAGGGACTACATAGATCTTCAGAGGGAGTTCGATTTTCTGTTGAGGAAACAATCGAGGTTCAATTCCAGTCATTGGAGGGAGTTTCCAGAGAACCTAAGGGCCTCGTTTCTAGTCACCAGAGAGATATAGCGCAGAGAGAGAGGGCAACATCAGTTGTGACACAGATAATGCGCATAGCGATGCAATCACTGTACAAAGCAACTCATCTTGAGCTAAGGACAATGCCAGATTCCCGTGGAAGAGTGACATTGTTCTCATGATATTTTATTTGTTAGTTTCCTCTGCATGATTTTTCAATGTCGACAATCATAGATTTGTACTCAGAAAATTACTGCATAATAATCAAACCCTCAACTGCTGCACCGGTTTTCTAGCATTGTTTTTTTCTGGGTACATTGGTCCAAAAATAATAGTGTCATGTGTCTATGATTTATTATTGCTCAGAGCTTGTTTCCGCACGTTTATTTTCCACAATTTAATTTTTTGAAGGTTGTAGTGTATGGGTTTCAGTATTTACCGTAGAAAACAGTAAATAGCTTGTTCAAGTAATTAACAAGTAGAAGATTTCTCATCAGTTGTTGTAGCAGGATTCCAGATCTAGGAATTTTCACATGGTATCAAAGTTTGTTTAGCAGTGCAGGAGGAGCAAGAGAGCAGATCCAGTAGATCCAGTGTTGAAGAAGAAACCAAGGATCAAAGAGTTGCGTAAGTAGTAACTCGATCTCCCTAGTGACTATGCAATCCAAGCTAGGGGGATTAGATCTGCAAGGGAATCTCCCTCTGAGTGAGCCGACAGAGAGGTAGGATTTTCCAATTTGGAGTTTGTTAGAGGCAGTGGGAGCGACGCAGATAAGCAAGCTAGTGGGATGTATTTTCTGTGTAGTAGTGATGGTGGTGCATAAAGCGTCAGAATAAAGTAGATGAAGAGACATTTGGGGATTTATGACCTTAGAGAGTTTCTTGCCCAATAAACTATGATTTCCTTTGTAGAAACAACAAATATCGTATCTTATTTGGCTTGCTCCAACAGGGAGTGTGTAGAGCTCATTACACAAAGGGTTCGAGGCAGCAAATCGATAGTGATTAGGTGACATGGTAGCCAGTGGGTTGCATGACCAGGACCGATTGGAGGGTGCCTCCAACTACATAATCTGGAAGGAAAGGATCTCCTTCCTTCTAGATTAACATGACCTCAAGACCTTTATCGACAATACACTGGCTGAACCGGTAGATGTCACACCATTGAGAGCCTTCAAGAAGAACATGGCTAAATCCAAACAGTTGATCCTCGACGGAGTGAAGGATCATATTGTTTCACACGTTTTTGGAAAAGGGACAACCAAGGAAATGTGGGATGCGTTGGCCATGCTATATCAGGGGTCTTCCGAGCAACGAAAGATGTTTTTTGAGGAGAATACGCAGACTACCAAGACACAGAAGGGAGAATGCATTGATATGTTCCTGTCTAGACTTCAAGAGAACTGAGATTAGCTAGCAGCTATGGGATTAGCTCCTTAGGCCACAAATATGGTCAAGCTAGCCCTAAATTCAGTGTCTGAAGACTATTAGGTCTTTTTCTAGCGCATCCTGGGTAGAGAGAAGTTACCGGATTGGGAAGCAATGTGGGTGCTGAGCCTCATAATTGTTTCTTTTTTACAATACGTTTTCACCTATTTTGACCATCATAACCATCAAAGGGCATCAAATCAGTTGATTCAAATCTTGAAAGGTTCATAATTGTCTCGTATTTCATATGTTACTAATGTTATTTATTATTTGTCCAATACTTTCATCAACTACCAGATTTTGATGTTTCTGTAGCCATAATCTGATTCTGCAACTGAGTCCATTATTGAATAGGATCCAAGGTGTCGGTTGAAGAAAAATATATATGGGGAGATAGAGATTAGTCCACTCAATGCTTTCCTCCTATCTCATGAATCGAATTTATGGAGGAAGGTTCCAATCGAATGGTCAAAGGTGAAGGTCAACGGATTAGCTACAACAAGCGAGTGACAAGTGAAATAGATGCCTCACGATTTTATTTGTAAAATACAAAATCGTGAGCGATTTATGATAGGATATTTTCTAAGTTTGATTTAGTATTATGTTAGCTAAAGAATCTCTGAACATTTATGATAGAGGTTCTATAAAAATCGTGTAGCAGATATGTTATGCATCATCGTTGTTGTTATTATTTTATGCAACAGTGAACTCTTAAAACTTTGTTTTAATATAAAGAGAAGTTTTCTCAACTCGATGCATAGTTGATCTTTTAACTGTTCTGTTTCCATCTGCTTGTGAAGGGCGCCCTCAAGTAGTAAGGGTTTTTCATTTATTTCCTTTATTTTTCTGAATTTCATTTATGTTATTTTAATTTCTGAATTTGTTGATCAATTAGATGGATGCATCCCCCTAATGTATTTTTATGTTGATTCTGAATTGAGAAACATATTTGATTTTCCGTGTTTATATGAAGCATAATATTGAGTTCATAGATAGAAAAAATCTGGTTATTTTTTATCATTTTGTTCTAGGAACACATGAATTGAGTTGGCATTAAGAGTTTGAATGATATTGTAATTTTAAATTAGTTTGTAGATTACATTTCAGAGCATGAGTGTTGTGGGTTTTATTTCAAAGCAAGAGTTTATTATAAATTTGAACAAGTGTGAATGTAACTTAAATTCCTTTTGATTATTCATGCAAGAGTGTGTTTACTCCTTTAGAAATTAAGTTTATTTCAAAGTACATTTTAGATATTTTGCAGAGTGTGTGAGTGTGTCTTTATGAATTAAGATTTCATTTTTCAAGTGTAAGATTAATTTAGGAATTTGAGATCTTTATTGGTTGTGTGGATTTATTAGAGTTAATTTCATTGAATAACCCAATAATGTGCACTTATAATTTAATTCATCTTAGGTAATTAGGATTCCTAGCACATATAATGCAATTACACTTCGTCAATTTACTAGCCCTGGTTGATAATTTATGTAAATTTCAATTTAAGACAATTAAATTCACAAACGTTTTGGCGTTGTTTCCATGGAAGCGTAAATAGGAATCTTGTATTTTTATTTTGATAATAAAAAAGCAAAAATGACATGCATAGGGAAAGAGATTCTAGAGGTAGATTTGTAGCTATAGGTAGAAGTTTAATTCCAACAACACTACTTACCCCGCCACGACCTTGTAGTGCCACGCCATCCACTAAAATTCATATTCCATCCATTGCAGGCAGACATAGGCTTCCTGAGGTACTTAGATCTGAAATCCAACATAGAGATTCACCAACTTCATCAACTGAAGCAATTGTAGAAGAAGAAGATCCTTCATCCCCAACAGAAGGAGTATTTTTCTAACTTCAACTGGAGAACAAATTCTAGCTCAAGAACTATAATTCCCTAGTGAAGAAGAGGAAGAAGAAACCTAATTTAATAAACCATTGATAGAGGAACTAGAAGAAATAGAGGAGGAGAAAACAAACCCAATTTTGGAACCTTACATTAGTTCTGAGGAATCCACAATGGCTGGAGAAGGGGAAGGAGAAGTACACAATGTAAATGGTGAACATCTTAGGATTGAAGGTGGAAGAGGTGGAGGAAGAGGAAGAGGAGGAGGAGATAGAAGAGAACCATATCCTATTGGGTTTTCTATCTTCGATGAAGGTACTACAATAACAATGAAAAATATCTCACCTTATGTCCTTCCTAAATTCCACGGATTGAGAAGTGAGGATTCTGAAACATTTCTTTTTGAGTTTGAAGTTTTATATAGATCTTATGAATATTTTCTTGACTCTCAAATGTTGAAATTGTTTCTAGCAACTCTTAAAGATGCAACACTAAAATGGCTCATGGGTTTAGTAACAAACTCTATTAGAACATGCGAAGAAATGAATACTGCATTCTTAACGAAATACAAGGATTACTGCATGCCCCATAACCTTAAAGATGAAGTTTTCAAAATGATGCAAAGAGAAGATGAAATATTGAAGATTTAACTAAAAGGTTTAGCTACAATCTTAAGAGAGCTAAAATGGAAAATTTAGATGAAGACACTTTAAAATCTCTCCTATTAAAATCCATTAGAGATGAATGGATAAATCTTTTCAACTTAATGGGTAAAGGGGATATTTCTCAGTTATCATTTGATCCAGACTAATGCAGGAACACAATAAAATACAAAAATAAACATAAACATAGAGATGTAGCAAGAATACCACTTCATTTCATTAATACAAAATACTATAAATGCTTACAGACATAATGGAAAATAAACTAGCTCGGTCGATGGTAGCTTATCTCTGAGAAGAGATGTGGTGGCTACATGCCTCTAAACTGTGTTAGAATGAGGCTCAAGGGACTTTTTATTATTGAACAATAAGATAAAACCCTAAACAACCAAAACCATAACCTGAGGAGATGTAAAACCAAGAGTTTATGGGCCCCGTTGGGGTTAGTTGGATAGCCAACTTTCCGAGGTCATAAATTGGTCATATTATTTCAGTTTGAAGCGTATGATACCTCGTTGGAAATATCTCTTCGAGGAATACAACTTCTAATGTGATTCATAAGAAATCGTTAAAGGAATCATGCCCCAAAAACGTCAATTGGGGTCTCAAAACGACTCCGGAAGGCCAGGACCTGAAAAATTGCTAAAAATAGTAAATAAGAAAACTAATGAAACTAACTAGGTGGAATAGGCGGGTGGCCACCAATATCCACCTGGATCATTCCTACCCCTTATGAACCAATGGTCCCCATTGCATGCAGAGCCTCCATGAGGTGGGGAAATTTCTGTTGAACATGGTCCTTGATGAACCACTTTCCCTAGTGAAGGAGTTGGTCTGCTTTGACAAATCGGTATAGCTAGATCCTCTGCGGGCAGGTGTTCTTGATATACGTGTCCATGATCCGATAATTTGTGGCTTTTTACGTGCAGTCTGACTTTAACTCTATTGGTGTGAGTTGTTCTTCCATGTCGGATGAGTCCAATAGAGGTGGAAAGTAGGGACGAAGGAGGTCCACATTGAACACTGGGTGCAAACCAAGGAATGGTGGAATACTAAGCTCGAAGGAATTGTACCCTCCAGCCTTGGTGATGGTATATGACCCATATTTAAGCGGCCAAAGCTTGCAGTGGGGTCCAACGAGGCACTCCTTCTACAAATGTAGCCACAATTTGTTTCCCACCTGGAAGTTGTGTGGCACTCAATGTTGATCATGTCACTGCTTGTACTTAGGATTGGCTCTATCCAATATGTCATGAACCTATTGGCAGATGTGCTGAATGTGCTCAATGAAGCTGTTCACCTCGTCAAATTCATTCTGGACATGAGACGAATCTTCCTGAGTAGCGGCAAATGACATGGCTACGTCAATGGGACATAGTGGCTGGAATCCCAAGCCCACTTGAAAGGGGCTATGGTCAGTTGAGCTGTGGAGAGTCCAGTTATATCTATGATGTACATAGGGGAGGCTCTCATCTCATGTGTGTGTATGCTTTGAGTTGCACATGCGCAAAATGTGTACGATCATCTTGTTGACGACCTCTGTCTGTCCATTGGTTTGGGGATGGAAAGATGTGGACTTGGTAATCTTGGTGTCCAACATTGACCAAAGGCTAGAATAAAATGTACTGAGGAACTTGATGTCCCGATCTGAGATGATAAACTATGGGATCTCAAAGAATAGTTTAGCAGTGGCTTCTACTATGATGTACTTACCGACATCTTGTCAAAGGTTCGACCAATAGTAATAATTTTTCAGTACTGCCACTATTTTCTCAACCCTGAAATTCCCAGTGACACAACTGTAGCATGCTTCCCAAACCATCTTGGCACGCTCGCTTGAAGGAACAAAATGGTGTCCCAGGTGACATATCACTGCATCCTAGAAGGTGAAAATTTGTAACTTGCTTACCCTCCAATAGCGTCTTGTATGTGTGGCTAAATTCTGGATCGCTTCTGTAGAGAAGCAACCAATCAGAAGTCTCGTACCCACAAGATTCGAGCACGGTGGTTAGCATCATGATCAGTGGTTGGCTGAGGCAGTCTACAACTTTATTGGTGTTGCCCTTATTGTACTCGATGTTTAAATGAAATTGTTGCAGGTATGTGTACCACTTCTGATGGCAATCTTTATACAACGTCCGTTGTGTCTGTATGAACTGTAGGGGTTAGTTGTCTGTGTGGATGAACCTTTCCTTCCCTAAAATGTAATGCTTCCGTTGTCGGCAAGCTTGCACAATGGAATACATATATTTTTCATAAGTGGGATACTTTCGGACTGTGTCAGAAAGTGTCTCACTGTGATATTCCACTAGATGCCCCTGTTGAGTAAGAACTGCCCCAATAGCATAGTCAAAGGCATCTGTCTCGATCTCAAATGGTTGTTGCAAGTGTAGTAATGTGAGCATTGGTGTAGAGTAGAGGCAATGTTTCAACTCTACAAACGCCTTCTATTGAGATTCAGACCAAAATAATTTTTCTTTCGCTCCTCCCTTGGTGACTTGACTCAAAGGCCAATTGATATGAGATAATCCCAACATGAACCTGCAATATAAATTGGAAAGACCCAGAAAGTTGTGGAGTTCTGTTAGAGTGGTTGCGACTAGGCAATCTCAAATGAATTAGATCTTGGCTAGATCCACATGCATCCCATTCTCATCAATAATGTATCCCAGATACTGAATCTGGGTCATGCCAAAAGTTCACTTCTCCAAATTGGCACACAACTTTGTGTTACCGTAGTGTTTGGAGGACCTCTCGGATGTGGTGGAGGTGCTCTTCCCAAGTCTGGCTGAAGATCATGATTTCATCAAAGTAAACCACCAGAAAGGGGTTGGTGAATGGCCACAAGATATCTTCCATCAGCTGCATGAAGGTTGTGGGAGCATTCATCAACTTGAAAGGAATGCCCAACCATTCAAAGAGGCACTCCTTGGCTTTGAAGGTAGTCTTCCACACATCAGAGGGTTTAATTTGTACCTAGTGATACCCAGACTTCAAGTCGATCTTGCCAAAATATTTTTCCCCCCTAAGCTGGTCCAGGAGGTCATCGATCTGTGGGATTGGATACCTATTCGGGATTTTGATCTTGTTCAATGCCCGATAGTCAATACAGAGTCTCCAGGTGCCATCCTTCTTCTCTACCAACATGATTGGGCTCCCAAAGGCGAGAAACTTGGCCTGATGTGCCCTTTATGCAAAAAGTCTTGGATATTTCTCTTGATTTCATCATTCTATAGAAGAGAGCGTCGATAGATCATCCCGTTTGGCAGTGGCACGCCTGGGGCCTAATCAATAGAGTGCTTTACCTGATAGTGTAGAGGAACCTTAGTGGGTGAGGAGAAAATGTCGTACACAACATGTCGCTTCCAAAATTATGGTTGGCCTAATAATAGATCAAAAACTTCAACATGAGCAATATCACACAGTACCTCATCCGTGAAGGGCTTGATGTTGTAGGGAAGGTGACACTGTTGGCTAACGCGAATATCTCTTCCTTGGTGAAGCCACCCAATGTTATACGACTGCAAGTCTACTGTGGTCAGTAGGCCGAGACGCTTCATGACCTCTGCTGAAATGAGGTTCTTTTGGCTTATGCTATCGACATGAATTGCAGAGGAGAATCCTTCACCCACATCTGGGAATGGAAGAGGTACTACCCTCCTCTGGATCTTCAGGTTCCTCCTTTTGGATCTTGGTGGTGGAAATAGTGGCACTAGGTTCCACAACAATGATTTTCCTCCCTTTCTCATTCCCCTTGTCCGGTTCCTACTCAGAATCATAACTTATGTCTGATTCAGATACCTTCAGCTTGGCCACCAACGACTGTTTGGCCCGACACTCACTTGTGTTGTGAGTGGAGATTTTGAGAAATTCACACTACTTCCTCGTGTCCTTCTTTGGATTTTTGGTGTTGTTCTTCGCTTGCTGCTTCAGAGGGTTGTCCTGAGTCATCTCACTTTGGATTTTCCCCTTGTTCTGTAGTTTGGGGGCGCCTTTCCTTGGCTTTAGATTCATTGATCCAAATTCTCGCTTCTTCTACTTAATTTTCTGCTTGATCTTGGTAGCATATTGATATTCCATGCTAAGCGAGGTAATGTCGAGGAAATTAATTTCCCCTGAATGTATATGTGCAAACAATTGTGGTACTTGAGCACAAATTTTTTCTCCGAATCTTTAATACCCAACTTTGTGTGCAGGGTATAGAAGAAATTTGTCAGCTCATACACATTTTGCTCCCTTTTCTTCCACAACGTGGTCCATTGGATGTAATTGTACTCATAGCTCCCCATGGGGTAATATTGTTCCTTGATGTAGTCTCGAAACGAATTCAAAGTGGGTACCACTGAAAAAAGTGAGTGATCTTCCTCATCCCTCTATTCACAGTAGATTTCCCACCAATATTTGACATGGGGGGCGATTTGAGGATCACAAAGGTAATATTTTCTCGATCGAAGAAATCATGGACCGAAAAATACCCTTCCAGCAAATTCAAACATCTATCTATGGCGTCTGCATCTATTTGGCCCTCAAATATGGGAATGTCAAAGTTTACTTGTACCTTAAAAGGAGTGGCGCCTCCAAAGTGGTTGTTGGATGACAATGCGCCACTGTTGGGTAGTCGTTGAAGGATTTGGGAAAAGTTATCAATCATCACGTTCCTTTGTTTCTCAAGGGCCTCCTTGAGAAATATTTTGATAGTATCTCCTTCTCCCTCATATTTCTTTTCTTCCGCCATGGGAGGCCATTGGGGTTTGCGAGGCTGATCTTGCAAAGGTTCAACCAGATCGAGCCCTAATTCCATATACCCTGACCTCGTTGGGGACATGCAAAGAAATATCGAGAAAAAGAAGACCGCTCCAATACCACTGGTTCGGACTTATGCAGGAACACATTAAAATACAGAAATAAACATAAACGCAGAGATGCAATAGGAATAAAAATTCATTTCATTAATATTAAATATTGAAAAAAGCTTACAGACAAAATGGAAAATAAACTAGCTCGGGAGATGGTAGATTATTTCTGAGAAGAGATGTGATAGCTACATTTGTCTGAATTGTGTTACAATGAGGCTCAAGGGGTTTTTTATTATTGAACAATAAGAGAAAACCATAAACAACCAAAACCCTAACCCGAGGAGATGTAACACCAAAAATTTATGGGTCACGTTGAGGTTAGTTGGGCAACCAACTTCTCGGGGTCGTAACTTGGTCATATTATCTCAGTTTGACGCATATGATACCTCATTGGAAATATATCTCCGAGGAATAAAACTATTGATGTGATTTATAATAAATCACTGGAGGAATCATGCCCAAAAAATGGTTCCAGAAGTTCAGGACTTGAAAAAATGCGAAAATAGTAAATAAGAAAACTGATGAAACTGACTTGGTGGAATAGGTGGGTGGCCACCAATATCCACCTCGATCATCATTACTAGATATTATTGAGTTATGCATACACATTTCAAGAAGTATGTCAATATTTGGAGAAAGAGATCCAATTATCTCTAAGATTAATAAATTGCAACCGGATCAGTAGGTAGGGCTGAAATAGGAAATTTTCTTGATGATTTTAAGACATACATTTTAGGGAGTCTTAGTGAAAAAATATATACCCTTAAAACAAAAAATAAGCAAAAAATTGAAAATGCTTCTCTATCCATCTTTTTTCCTAAGTGCAGAAAAAAACATGCCTTAAGAGAATGTCCTCTTGACTTGAAAAGTGTAGAAACTTGTGTTATATGTGCAGAAAATCATAATACTAAAGAATGTCCTTTGATACTAGGTCTGAAAGATGTTTACCAAGAGGAAGTAGTTCCAAATTAGGTAGAACCTCTTTGTTTTGTTGTCAAGAGACCATGGAAAATCAAGGATTTAACACCTGAACATATGCACAACCACCACAAAATGGTTGGACTACACCCATGCCTTCACAACCTTGGTCTCAACCTCAACTGTGGGCACAAGGATGGAAAAATCCTTATGGAATATTTCCTCAGTACCCTCAATCTTATCCCACTTTTCCACCACAATATTTTCCTCAGTCTAGCCAACCACCTCAAGTTCAATTCCAAAATCCAAATCCACAACTTTCATTACCATTGCTACAAAGGCCAAGCCAATTGCCTGCTCAATCACTTTTGATCTTGAATAATAAAAATTCACAACCAGTTTACAACATAGAAGGGAAGAATTTCCAGACCTATATGATAAATCCATTAGATCTAAACAATGATCAAATTAGATCTAGTAGAGTATTGGAAAAGAAATCACCATCTGTTGTTATTCAGGAAAGTGAAAAGGATGATCATTCTAAGGAGGAAACATCTCTTCATCAGGACGAAAATCCTCAAAAGAAGGAAGGCCAATATGATGAAGGAACATCTATTCATCAGAAAGAAAATATTCAAAAACAAGCCACTACTACACACTTTAATGATACTCCATTAAAATCAACTCCCATTATAGAACAACCTTTAGTATCTGTTTCAAAACCACCTTTTCTTGAAAGATTAAAAATTGATAAAGGGGTAGAAAAACAGATTTATTATCTGACTATGATATGTTGGATGAACTAAAGAATGTTTGCATAAAAATTCCTTTGTTACAAGCCATTAAAGAAATACCAAATTTTGCAAAGGCAAATAGGGAGTTAAGTATTAAAAGACCAGGAAGGAAAAGAAAAGAAGTCAAAAGAATTCAACTAGTTGGAAAAATTGGAGATATCATGATGGGAAAAACGATAATTCAGAAATATCTTGATCCAGAAAGTCCCATTGTGAAAACATACATAAATGATGTCGAAATACCCAATACATTAATAGATTTAGGAGCAAACATCATGAGTAGGAAAACTATGGATCAATTAAAACTTCCTAATATTCATACACCCACATTGTTACAATTGATAGATAGATTTGTAATTAAACCTGATGGTGTGTTAGAAGGTATATATGTATCCTTATATTATTGGGAATATCCTATTGACTTTATGATTTTAACACCCAAGAATAATTTAGGAGGACACCCATTGATCCTAGAAAGACCATGGTTAGCCACAACTGATGCTTTTAGAAGCTGTAGATCTGGTGATATGTTTATCTTTGATGGAATTCGGCAAAGAAATTCACACTATATCCACCTGCAAAAATAACAATAGAAGTCGAAAATGAAGAATGAATAGATGATGATATTGATATACAACCAATCTTTTCTACTTCACAAATAGTTGAAGAAGATCAAATTTTTAATTTAATGGAAAATAATGAATCTTCCTCATTGTGAATCTAGTCAAAGTTTTCAAGAACAATGTAATATGGAATATTTTTCATCGCATCAACTATCTTTGCATTCCATGGAAAAATTTGGCAATTATACAATAGAAATATTCTCAGGGAAAACTTTGAATATCAATAATAATTTGGAAGAATTTCAAAAGAAAGAATTAATGAAAGTATTACAAGAACAATCTTCTGCTTATGCATGAGAATACACCATTAGAGAACTTCTGAGGTCTAAAATGGGCCTCCTAAGAAAAAAGTACAACCAAAATAAAATTTATAAGACCTAATAGGATTCAAGATGATGATGTCAACCATGGGGGATGATTCACCATTTTTGGGGTAAAAGAGTAAAAGATTAAAACATAATAAAATAATAAAACTATTTTTTCAACTTGTATTTTCAACTTATATCTCTAAATTTTTACTCAAATTTTGAGCGAGAGTACTCGTTGGATGCAAAATTTAATTCCTCATCTAAGGAGTACCCATGTTGCATATTTTCGATGGACCCTGCTACACGAAAAATAATAAATACATGAAAAAACCTGATTGCAAATACATTTTTCATGTATTTTTCATTTCTCGTATAGCGGGGTCCATTGAAAGTATGCAACATGGGTACTCCTTGGATGAAGATTCGAATTATGCATCCAATGAGTGTTACCACTCAAAATTTTAGTAAACCCATAGGGAGATAAGTTGAAAATATGAGTTGAAAAAATAGTTTTTTTCTTTTTTCCCTTTAAAATTTGATGATGTAATCTAATCTTATTTTTTTATTTCCAGTATTATTTTATAATTTCCTTAGGAGGCCCAGTTTAGACCTCAAAATTTCCCTAATGTGACTTGAAAGAAGTTGATCTAAGTACTTGTATACATCACATTTACATTGAAGAAAATTCCAAACCAATCAGACAACCACAAAGAAGAATGAATCCAAATTTGAGGGAAATTATTAAGGAGGAACTACAAAAATTATTAAATGTGAATTTCATCTATCCAATATCTGACAGTCGATGGGTTTCACCACTAGTAATTGTTCCGAAAAAGAATGGAAAATGGAGAGTATGTGTTGACTTTAGGGAATTGAATAAAGCCACTTTAAAAGATCACTTTCCACTTCCTTTTATAGATCAAGTTTTAGATACATTGGTAGGGAAAAATTATTTCTCATTCTTGGATGGTTTTAGCGGATACAACCAAATCCAAGTAGCTTTAGAAGATCAAGATAAAACCCCTTTTACCTGCCCATGGGAACTTATGCTTACCGAGTACTTCATTTTGGATTATGTAATGCATCTGTAACATTTCAAAGGGCAGTGTTTGGGATTTTTTCTGATCTAATTCATGATTGGGTAGAAGTCTATATGTAATACTTTACATTTTATGAAAATTCTTTTGAAGAAGCTCTTAAAAAATTTGGAAAAAGTTCTCGTTATATGTAAGGAAACAATTCTCTAATTAAGTCATGAAAGATGTTTTATGATGTTTAATGAGGGTATTGTTTTAGGACACCTTATTTCAGGAAATGGAATTAGGGTAACACATCTAAAGTAGAAGTTATTTCTAAATTATCAATTCCAAGTTGTCAACGAGATGTCAAATGTTTCTTGTTTTTACTGGTTATTATAGAAGATTCATAGGAAAATTTACAAAAATTGCATCACCACTTTTCAAATTTCACACAAAAGATTATGAATTCATTTGGAATTCTGATTGCCAAAAAATATTTGAAACAGTAAAAGAGAAAATTTCTAAAGCACCCATTATCAGAGGACCAAACTAGAAATTACCTTTTCACATTTCAACTAATGCTACATATACAAATTTGGGAGCTGTATTAGGACAAAAATAATTAACTCCTTATGCTGTATTGGGAGTTGTATAAGTAGTTTTATTATTTTATTATTTTTTAATATTTTTACCTTTTTACTTAAAAAATGTTGAATCATCCCCATGGTTGACATCATCATCTTGAATCTTATTGGTTCTTATAAAGTTTATTTTTGTTGTACATTTTTCTTAGGAGGCCCTTTTAGACCTCAAAATTCCCCTAATTGACTGAAAACGTTGTAGTATCATTTATTTTTAGGATATTTTTACTCATTTTGGTGTCCCAAGGGAAATTGTGTCAGATCAAGGTACTCAATTTACATCTAAGTTGATACAGAAGATAATGGAGGAATACAAAATAAAACATTGGAAGTCCACTCCATATCATCCACAAGAAAATGGACAAGTAGAGTCCACTAATAAAGTAATTGAAACCATTCTTACCAAGACTGTGCATTTGCACAGAAGATATTGGGCAGAAAAGCTTCCAGAAGCTTTATGGGCATTACGTACCACATGGATAAATGTTGCAGGACATATTCCCTATGAACTTGTTTATGGGAAGAAAGTTTTGTTTCCTATTGAGTTTTAAGTAAAAACTTTCAAGACAACAATCAAATTGGGTCTTGATCTTTCAGAGGCACAAAGACAAAGAATGGATCAACTAAATGAAATAGAAGAAATAAGATAGAATGCTATCCAAAGAACCAATTTAGTTCAACAATAAAGATCTAGGTGGCATGACATAGACATAAAAGAAAGGAACTTTCAGCTAGGATATTGGACATTACTTTTTGATTCAAAGTTCAAACATTTTCAAGGAAAATTTCAAACTCACTAACTTGGGTCTTATGAGATTGAAACAATCTTTTATAGTGGTGCAGTCAAAATCAAGACCATTGATGAAAAAAAAGTCACCTTACATGTAAATCTCCATCGATTGAAAATTTATCATAAGCAATTGACAAAGGAAGAATTTGTTAAAAATTTGCAAGACAATATTGATTTGAAGTTGGTTGAGAAGGATTTTCCTTCTCCTCCGACTTTATTTGTAAATTTCTTTCTTTCTGAATAAAAATAAAATAAAATAAAAAATAAATTATATATATATATATATATATATATATATATATATATATATATATATAATATAAAAAATTGTATACACATGAAAACCAACAAATGTTGGCATGCTTATACATAAAATCTAGGGTGAAAACCAAATTTTCTTGGCATCCTAAATTTTCTTTTTCAAACCCAATCTAATTCCTGTTTTTCTTTATATCTCTCTTTTCATTCAAAAATAATAGCTACAAAATTGCTAGGAATCTGTAGCTTTGACAACTTTCTGTTGCTGACACTCATAGGAAATTATTGATTGGAACAATTGAAGACTCCAAAAAAAGAATGACCAAGACAACAAATGAAAGTACCCGAGGACAAATCACAAGAAACAAACAAGCATTAGAATTATCAATTCAAAGGTGTGTAAGTATCAGATTTATACTAAATATAAAACATTATAAGTATGAATTAATAGAGAGGTTAATACCGCCATTCAAGTTAATAATTACTATGGGTTAAATCATGAGTATTCTGTCATATCATCTAAAGCTAGTCATAGAAGTCCATATGTCATCCATCATTACATTACCACTCCATTTAAAAAACCATGTTTTATTATTAATTTCACCGCTCATTCATTTATAGTCTATTCTTTCGAAAAATCATTCCATTCTCGTCCTTGCTCATATCTCAACCCTACTCATATCTCTCATTCTACTTTCGACCTCGCTTATATCTCTCATTTCGCACTCGACCATACCCCATTTTCGTAACCCTGTTACAGAGACAATTATGAGACGAGGCTTCACCACCATGGGGGTAATTGTTCAGACTGAACCTAATGGGAAGAAATTTATGGAAGGATATCCCAAAATCAAGAAAATGTTGGAGCAGGTACAAAGGCAGGGATTTATAGAAAAATTTGATGGTTTTGATAGAGAGGTGACCAAATCATTTGCTCGAGATTTTGATGGAACAAAGGCTGAAATTGGGGATATCAGAATTGTGGTGACAGAGTCTTTCATAGCTGATGTTACCAGGCTCCCAAAGGTCAAAGAAAGATGGTTTAAAAATAGAGGAATTGAAGGGGATGATTGGAGAACATTCTTAAAGAATCCAAGCATGGACATCACCGTTTTCAAGAAAGGTATTCCTACCACAACCTTTAAAACTAAATGGAGGCATTTTCTTCTACTTATCCAGAAATGTATTACATGCGAGGGTAGGTTTGGTAGTGTATTTTTCTATAATATTCGTCCTATGATGCATTTTCTTGAAGGGCATGAAATAAATTTACCTCATTTCCTACTAAATAGCTTAATGAAAATGTGTCGTAATACTTAGAGGAGGATACAATTTATTGAAAACACTATGTACCACCATGGTCTTGTTAAAATGCTCATTGAAGCTCTTTTAGAGAGCTTGGGAGATAATTGGGAAACTTTTCTAGTCAGAAACCACTTTAAGGAAGAAAAACAAGACATAGCCAACAGTAACAAAATAGGGAGAAGTAGAAAGAAAATTCCTGAAAGCTTTGTTGAAAACCCTCTAGAGCAAGCCTCACAATTTAGAAGATGAAACTCCTTTGGTGAATATTTTGGAAAACATGAAGAAGAAAGGTGTTAGAAGAAATAAATCCAGCCAAAAAAAAAGAAAATACAACCACAAAAGAAACAGAGGCAACTAAAACAGAACATAAAAACATTCAAAAATAGGTAACTCCTTCATCCACTATAAGGAGAAGTGCAAGGCTTCACAAAGAAAAGGAACCATGCACTGATTTAGAAGTGGAATATGAATCAAAGTTTCCCTCACCTACTGTTTTATGAACAAGGAGAAGGTCACCAGAAATTGACCCAGTACAACAACATATATATGATTATATTGAGTCTCTGGAAAAGAGAAAATTTGATTCAAATCAAGCAGAAGGAATTCAATCTGTCAGTCCATAAGAACCTCCAATCACCAATACTCTAAAGCAAGAAATCTATGAATTGGAGATACTGAACAAACACCTAAAACAAGAACATGAGACCTTAAAAGCACAAAATGAAATACAAAGGACCCATAATGATAACATTCTCTTGCACCTAGGTGTGTGGCATAAGAAGAATAAAAAGATGAAGGAAAAGTACAAGTCTCTAAAAAGGAAGGTCATCAGCTTAAAATACAAAGTTTTGATGAAGAAGCCCAGGATGGCAGTTGCTAAGAAGAGGGTAAAGAAGACAAACTTAGATGTTCTAGCTCAAGTTTCTAAAGAAATGTAGTTACAAATAAAGGTTATCAGTTTTGAATTTTTGCATGAGGAAAATAATCCTACAAATGCTCTCCCTTTCCTTCAAGCATAGGAAGCCCTTTCTGTTCAGTGAGAAGGAAGCCCCCTTTCATTAAAGAAAGAAGAAAAATAATGGCCTCTGTGTTAGGGAATGTTGAGCCTCATAATTGTTTTTTTTTAAGAATCCTTTTTCACCTATTTTGACCATCATAACCATCAATGGGCATCAAATCAGTGAATTCAAAGCTTCTCAGGTATATAAATGTCTCATATTTCATATGTTACTAATGTTCTTTATTATTTGTCCAATACTTGCATCAATACCTGATTTTGATGTTTCTGCAGCCAAAATCTGATTATGTAGCTAAGTCCATTATTGAACAAGATCCAAGGTGCCAACTGAAGCAAAATATATATGGGGAGATTGCGATTAGTCCACTCAATGTTTTCCTCCTATCTTCATGAATCGAATTTATGGAGGAAGGTTCCAATCGAATGGTGAAAGGTGAAGGTCAACAGATTAGCTACAAAAAGCAAGCGAGAAGTGAAACATGTGCCTCACTATTTGCTTTGTCAAATAGAAAATCGTGAGTGATTTATGATAGGATATTTTCAAATTTTAATTTAGTATTTTGTTAGCTAAAGAAGCTCTGAACATTTATGATAGAGGTTCTATAAAAACCACGTAGCAGATATGTTATGGATGATCGTCCTTGTTATTATTTTATGCAACAATGAACTCTTAAAAATCTGTTTTAATATAAAGTGAAGTTTTCTCATCTCGATGTGTAGTTGATCTTTCAACTATTCTGTTGCCATTTGCTTGTGGTGTTAATTCAGAGTGTCATTGATGTCAATATGACTTTGACTAAGATGAAGGCTACACTATGACATATCACTGCATTAGTATATGATGACATTTTGGATACATGATGCTACATGGCATTAACAACAATGAAGAAACCAAAGAATGTAGAAGCCAAACATTCCTCATATTGTCCCAATCTTTTGATACATAAAGTTGAAGGACAGTCACAAAGAAAATTATGTTTCTATCATCTTGGAGGCAGCCTATCACAATGAGTCCTAGACCATTTGAAAGAGGAATTTTTCCTCTTTCTGATGAGCCTTTATTTGCCCTAAAACTCCCAGCAGTTTGTGAGATATTGAATTTTTAAGTTAAAGAATTTTTTTTTTTTTAATCTAGCCAACCTACACTCAGAGTTTCATGTCGGCCTCCCTCTAAAAGACGTGACACTTCATTCTAGTCGAAAATCACTATAAATACACGACTGAAACTTCATTTTCAAATCATAAATTCGGTCAATGAAATTCAGAGCATAGAAAAGCAAGGAGTTCACAACTCGTGAACTGAAGAAGGCCAAGGAGAAGAAGATTAAGGACAATTTTGAGGATCTGTTTGGATTAAAATCTATGACTGAACTATTCTCTTGGACCTGTGAAACAAGTTTTGCTGGCTTAGATAGGAGACTCGGACCTAACCACAATGCACATAACTCAGATATAAACTTAGACCTGTGATCTACTGCTTTGGACCTGTGACTAAAGCATATAACCCTCGGATCTATGATCTATTTTCTTTGGGTTTCCAGATTGCAGACCTGAAGCTCAAGCTGTGCTACCTCAGGAATTTCAAGCCTATTTGCAACTAGTCTTGTGGCAATAAATCATAGACAACTATCTCAGATTGCAGAGATAAACCCTCAAACTTGTATCCAATCCTGTGGACTATGGCTCGATGTCTTGTGTTGTGCAGTTTGGACTAGGACAGTGATACTTCCTTGGAGCTGGGATAGAACAGTGGAGGTTTAATCAACTTGAGAAGGCTTAGTTTAGGCTTACATAATTGTGGATAGGTTCAGTCATATTTCCAAGGAGGCTCAAACAATCAAGGCCTAAAGCCTTAAGCTCAAACTTGTGATCATTCTGAAACCAGTCACCTATGGAAGGATAATAGCTACGTTTTTGAAGAATTGTAAAATCAAGTAGAGAAGTATTTGAACAGTGAAAGTCTCTTGGAGCAGAGAAGTCTTGGACAGAGAAAGACCCTTGGAGCAGAGAAGTATTCGGACAGTGAAAGAAATTAGAGCCTTGGACAGTGAAGAGTATTCAGAACAAATCCAGAAAAAACTTGTGACACAATTAAATAAAACTCCTTGAGGATTCAAGCAGGGATATTTTCCTCTTGGGTAGTGAAGACAACAATACTGATGGATTAATTGAAGGCCAGTGATGAAGACAAGTGGACAGTGAAGTCAGTGAAGAATTTTGGAAGAAAAAATACAGTGATGAATATGTCAAGAACATTCAAGTAAGCACTATTCACATTCTCTATTAAACCAAGCAAAGAAGGATTGGTGTCCTTAGAGTAGGAGCTCCTAAACACAAGGTTGGTGCCTTGAGAAGATAGAGTCAAAGCCCAAGAGGTCAGAGCCTCATCAAAGTCCAAGTTGAAGCTTGGCAACAGGTTGGTGCCTGTTTCGTTAAAAGGGTTGGTGCCCCCACTCATCTATTGTATATTATTATTATAAAGGGAATTGAAATTCTTATTAATCCTTAATATTATCATTATACACCTCTTTGTATTTAATTGTGAAGAATATAACTGGAAATAATTAACAATTGAAAAGAAATACTGATTCACCCCCCTCTCAGTATTTCCAACAATTGGTATTAGAGCCAGGTTCTTCATTATCAGCCTAACAGTTGGAAGAAGGATTCTTAGGCACAATGAAGAACATGGAAGCAACAGGGAAACTGCCTGTATTCGATGGAACAAACTTTATTTTTTGGAAAAAGAGGATGTCCTACTATCTAATGTCTCTTGGTCCTGAAGTATGGCATTCTCTTTTGGATGGGTACAAAGCTCCTGCTAGTCTTCCAACTGATCAATATGAAAGAAGAGCCTAATGCCAAAGATTTAAATTCCATCACTAGTGGAATTACTGATTCCAAATTTACAAAAGTCATGGATTGTGACTCAACTAAATAAGTATGGGATAAGTTGGTTTCTCTATATGATGGGGACTCCAAAGTTAAGAAGGCAAAGCTTTAAACCTATAAAAGACAATTCGAGAGTCTGAAAATGGATGATGAAGAAGATATTGCATCATACTTCCTCCGAGTAGCTGAAGTGGTTAAATCTCTTCAAGGACTAGGAGAAAATATTGAAGAAAGCACCATTGTTCAAAAAATCCTGAGATCGCTTCCTAACATATTTGACTCCAAAGTAAGTGCCATAGAAGAAATGAAGGACCTAGATACTCTCAAGATGGATGAACTTCATGGAATTCTTATTGCCTATGAGATGAGAAAAGGGAGCCCAAATTTCAAAGAAGCATCTTTCAAAGCCTTAAGATCTACAAAAGAAGGGAAATGATGGAATTGCAACAACGATGAATCTGATACTGAAAACGAGTTAGCTCAATTTGTACGAAGACTAAAAGGGGATCTAAGCTAAAAGGTAAGTACCCTATTATTTGTTTCAATTGTGGAATAATAAGTCATTATGCTGCAAAATGTCCTCATAAACATGATAGTGATAATGAAAAGGACTCTAAAAGAATGATGTACAAAAAGAAAGGGTTTAATAAGAAGAACTTCTCCAAACAAGATGAGTCTGATGAAGATGAATTTGTAGTCATAAAAAAGAAATCAACTAGAAATGTCCGTCATTACAAAGAAAGTGATGATGAATCAGATGAGGAAAGTAATTATGATGGAAGCAAAGAAACGTTATTCATGGCATTTACAAATGATGATGAATCAGAATTATAAGATGAAATAAAACTGGATAGTTTGCTAATGAGTTCCATTGAAGAAAATGAGAATCTACAAAAGAAGATAATTTCTCTCAAAATAAAAAGAGAGAAAGCAAAAAGAAGGGAAGACTTCTTGAACATTAAGCTAAAAGAGAAGGATGATATTTGTGAAAAACATGAAGCTGAAATAATATCTCTAAGAAAGGAATTAGTGCAAGTTAAAAGGAGTCGGCAAATCTCTCTAGCTCTTGACAACATTCTTAATACTCAAAAACCTCAACATGACAAGTTTGGAATTGGTTTCAAAGGAGAATCATCAAGTACAAAGAATAATGCCAGAATTTATGTTGATGTACTCTCTTGCCATCCAAAAGAAGAAAAGTAATCTCGTCAGGAAAAAAATTCCCATCTCAAAACCAAGAATTGAAGAAATATCAACTCCAAGGAATAATGTTGGTTCAAGCTATGGACACTACAACAGGTATCAAACTATTTTTCTTGGGCATTGTTACAATTGTAAAAACTTTGGGCATCAAGCTAAGCATTGCAAGGCTCATAAGAATGAAGCACCAATATTGAATGATAAAACAAGCCAACTACGTGGTCCTAAAGAGCAAGGACAAATCAAAACTTACAATTCCTTTGATCCTTTGGCTAAGTTTGATCCGTCTTGCTCATTATGTGATAATTATGATCATAATGAACAAAATTACCCTCTCAAAAGGGGGAAAGCTAAAAACGTAAATCTCAAAACTGATAAATGTGGCCTAGCTCTATGTGCTCATAGTGAAGAAAATCATTGGCTCGTGGATAGTGGATGCTCAAGACATATGATAGGTGATCAAAAGAAGTTTATCTCATTGAACAAGAAAAATGGAAATGTATACTTTGGAAGTGGATCTGCTAAAATCACTGGAAAAGGAACTGCCACCCTTGTAAGTGGACTAAGAAAGGCTCAAAATATCTTGCTGGTAGAAGGGCTCAAACACAATCTCTTAAGTGTTAGCCAGATTTGTGACCAAGGATATAATTTTGTCTTTAGTACAAAAAATTGTGAAATAAGAGATTCATCCTCGGGAGAACTTGTGGCAAAAGGAGTAAGAACACCAGATAATGTTTATATTCTCAGTAGAATCCAAGAAGATAAATGTTACTTAAGTCAAACAGATGAAAGTTGGTTATGGCACAAGCGATTGGGGCATACAAGTTTTGATAACCTAGTCAACATCAACAAAATTAATGCAGTAAGGGATATTCCAAAAATGTGCAAACCAAATCAAGTTGTATGTGGCCCATGCCAACATGGAAAGCAAACCAAAACTAGCCACAAAACTAAGGAGTTCTCAACAACAAAATCTTTGGAAATCATTCATGCAGATTTGTGTGGGCCAACTAGAACTCCAGCTCTTCAAGGTGAAAGGTACTTTTCTCTATTTGTTGATGACTATACTAGAATGATGTGGATATATTTCATAAAATATAAATCCGAAGCATTTGAATGTTTTAAGAATCTTAAGGCTCTCATTGAGAATGAGAAAGATTCTAAGATTAAATGTCTTAGAATGGATAGAGGAGGAGAATTCATCTCAAAAGAATTTGATGAATTTTGTAAAGAGCATGGAATCGAAAGAGAACTCTCTACTGCTAGGACACCCCAAAAAAATGGAGTAGTTGAAATAAGGAATAGAACCATTCAAGAAATGGCAAGGACAATGCTACTAGCAGCTGATTTGCAACCAAAATTTTGGAGAGAAGCAGTTGGCACCGCAGTTCATACCTTAAATCAAACTCAACTAAGACCTAATAATGAAAATACTCCTTATGAATTATGGAAAGGAAGACCTGATTTAGTAAAATATTTTAGGGTTTTTGGAAGCAAATGTTTCATAAAAATAAATGATGACTCACTAGGTAAATTTGATTCTAGAGTTGACAAAGGAATATTTCTTGGATACTCCACTAGGAGCAAAGCTTACAAATGTTACAACAATCGTCTACGAAGAATAGTGGAAAGCACTGATGTGAAGATTGATGAAGGCCTTCCAGAAAAAAAAATTGAAGATCATGAAGTTGAGCCTTTCTTTGAACAAAATGAAAAAGAAGAACCTAAAAAAGAAGAGGAGAATGAAGAACCTCAAAGTGAACCTCAAAGTGAATCTTCACAAACTCCCTCCAAGATCAAGTTTGTTCAAAGATATCATCCGGAAGAACAGGTCATCGAAAATATAGATGAAGGAATCCAAACTCGAAGAAGGATGATAAGCACCCCAAGAAAAGATGATGTGGCTCTATTATCTTTAATAGAACTTGAAAAATTTTCTCAAGAAAGCAAAGATCCTTATTGGATAAAGGCCATGGAAGAAGAAATGTCTCAAATCGAAAAAAATGAGACCTGGGAACTGGTAGCTCGCCCAAAAGATAAAAATATAATTGGAACAAAATGGGTATTCAAAAACAAGATGAATGAAGATGGACAAATCATCAGAAATAAAGCCAGACTTGTTTGCAAAGGATACTCGCAAATCGAAAGAATTGACTTCGAAGAAACCTTTGCACCAGTAGCTCGAATGGAAGCCACAAGAATGTTTTTCGCATTTACTTGCTCAAAAGGATTCAAGGTTTATCAAATGGATGTAAAATCAGCATTCCTGAATGGAGATCTCAAGGAAGAAGTTTACATGGAGCAACCAAAAGGATTTGATCTTGCTGAAGGAAAAGACTTTGTATGCAAACTAAAAAAGGCCTTGTATGGATTAAAACAAGCCCCTAGAGCATGGTATGCAAAGTTGGATCACTATTTGCAACAAGAGGGTTTCAAAAAGGGAGTGGCAGGTAGCAATCTCTACATGAATATGGACAAGGGAAAACTTATGATCACTCTTGTTTACGTTGATGATCTAATCTTTGCTAGAAATAATGAAGAAATGAGCCATGAATTTGCTCTAAATATGTCCAAAAAATTTGAGATGTCAATGATTGGTGAGTTGTCTTACTTTCTTGGGCTACAAATATCTCAAACCTCTGCAGGCATGTTTATATCTCAAGCAAAATATCTTAAAGACATTCTCAAAAGATATGGGATGGAATATTGTGCACCTATGAGCACACCAATGAACACGGATTGTAAATTAAAAAAAGATGATGATACCCCTCTCATAGATGCAACTCTTTACAGATCAATAATTGGAGCTCTCCTATACTTAACTACTACAAGACCAGATATTATGCAAGCAGTAGGAATGGTAGCAAGATTTCAGTCAAGTCCTAAACAATCCCATCTAGCAGCTGTGAAGAGAATTCTTAGATATTTGAAAGGAAAGATTGATTTCAGTCTTTGATATCCTAAGAGTTCAACTCTTATTGTGACAACTTACTCTGATGTTGATTGGGCCAGAAGCATGGATGATCAAAAAAGTACCAATGGAAATGCATTCTTTATGGGAGATTGTCTTGTATCTTGGCTCAACAAAGAAACACTCATCTATATCCCTTTCTACAGTTGAAGCCAAATATATGGCTGTCGCTGATTGATGTACACAAATTCCATGGATGAAGGAAGCCTTGAAGGATGTCAACATAGAAACTAAGCAACCAGTTACTATTTTTTGTGACAATACTAGCGCCATCAGTCTTTCAAAGAATTCGGTAATGCACTCAAGGACCAAACATATTCCAATCAAATACCACTTTCCCCGTGAACAAGTTTTTGAACACAATATCAGGTTGGAATACGTCAATACAAAAGAGAAAATTGTTGATATCTTTACAAAACCCCTTCCACGAGAAGCATTTGAGTATCTTTGCCAAAAGATGGGAGTTGTTGCTCTTGCATCACATTAAATCACACAACATGTCAGGAGTACAATATGTTAGGGGGAGCAGCTTGATAGGGGGAGTACATGGGCACCCCATTTGCCATTGATGACAAAGGGGGAGAGAATGTTGGAAGGGCAAGAATATTGCCATCAATGCCAAAGGGGGAGATTTTTAATTCAGATTGTCATTGATGTCAATATGACTTTGACTAAGATGAAGGTTGCACTATTACATATCACTGAATTAGCATATGATGACATTGTGGATACATGATGCTACATGGCATTAACAACAATGAAGAAACCAAAGAAGGTAGAAGCCAAACATTCCTCATACTGTCCCAATCTTTTGATACATAAAGTTGAAGGACAATCACAAAGAAAATTATGTTTCTATCATCTTGGAGGCAGCTATCACAATGAGTCCTAGACCATCTGAAAGAGGAATTTTTCCTCTTTCCAATGAGCCTTTACTTGCCCTAAAACTCCCAACAGTTTGTGAGATTTTGAATTTTTAGGTTAAGGAAATTTTTTTTTTTTTTTTTTTATCTAGCCAACCTACACTCGGAGTTTCATGTCGGCCTCCCTCCAAAAGACGTGACACTTCATTCCAGTCGAAAATCACTATAAATATACGACTGAAACTTCATTTTCAAATCATAAATTCGGTCAAGGAAATTTAGATCATAACGCAACAAGGAGTTCACAACTTGTGAACTGAAGAAGGCCGAGGAGAAGAAGATTAAGGACAATTTTGAGGATATGTTTGGGTTAAAATCTATGATTGAACTATTCTCTCGGACCTGTGAAACAATTTTTGTTGGCTCGGACAGGAGACTCGGACCTAACCACAGTGCACATAACTCGGATATAAACTCAGACATGTGATCTACTGATTTGGACCTGTGACTAAAGGATATAACCCTTGGATCTGTGATCTATTGCCTTGACCAGTGATAAGAAGTGTGGTTGCTGGAGGACAGAAATATAATAGCTCGGATTGTGGAGTGGAGGGTCAACACCTTAAACTTGTTTGGGTTTCCAGATTACAGACCTGAAGCTCAAGCTGTGCTACCTCAAGAATTTCGAGCCTATCTGCAACTAGTCCTGTGGAAGTAAATTATGGACAACTATCTCAGATTGCAGAGATAAACCCTCAGACCTGTATCTAATCCTGTGGACTATGGCTCGATGTCTTGTTTTGTGCAGTTCGGATTAGGATAGTGATCCTTCCTTGGAGTTGGGATACAACAATGGAGGTTTAATCAACTTGATAAGGCTTGGTGTAGACTTACATAATTGTGGAGAGGTTCAGTCATATTTCCAAGGAGGCTCAAACAGTTAAGGCCTGAAGCCTTAAGCTCAAACTTGTGATCATTCTGAAACCAGTCACCTATGGAAGGATAATAGCTACGTTTTTGAAGAATTGTACAATCAAGCAGAGAAGTCTTTGAACAATGAAATTCTCTTGGAGCAGAGAAGTCTTGGACAGTGAAAGACCCTTGGAGCAGAGAAGTCTTTGAACAATGAAAGCAATTAGAGCGTTGGACAGTGAAGAGTATTCAGAACAAATCCGGAACATATTTGTGACGCAATTAAATGAAAATCCTTGAGGATTCGAGCATAGATATTTTCCTCTTGGTCAGTGAAGACAACAGTACTGATGGATTAATTGAAGGCCAGTGATGAAGACAAGTGGACAGTGAAGTCAGTGAAGAATTTTGGAAGAAAAAATACAGTGATGAATATGTCAAGAACATTCAAGTAAGCACTATTCACAGTCTCTATTAAACCAAGCAAAGAAGTATTGGTTTCCTTGGAGTAGGAGCTCCTAAACACAAGGTTGGTGCCTTGAGAAGATAGGATCAAAGCCTTAGAGGTTGGAACCTCATCAAAGTCCAAGTTGGTGCTTGGCAACAGGTTGGTGCCTGTTTCATTAAAAGGGTTGCTGCCCTCACTCATCTATTGTATATTATTATTAGAAAGGGAATTGAAATTATTATTAATCCTTAATATTATCATTATACACCTCTCTGTCTTTAATTGTGAAGAATCTAACTGGAAATAATTAACAATTGAAAAGAAATACTGATTCACCCCCCTCTTAGTATTTCCAACATGTGGAGGCTCCCCTCAAGCAGTAAGGGTTTTTCATTTATGTCCTATAGATTTCTGAATTTCATTTATGTTATTTTGATTTATGAATTTGTTGATAAGTTAGATGGATGCATCCCCTTAACGTATTTTTTATGTTGATTATGAATTAAGAAACATATTTGATGTGTAGTTTTTATATGAAGCATATGATTGAGTTCATAGATAACAACAATTTGGTTATTTTTGATCATTTTCTTCTATGAGCACATGAATTGAGTTGGCATTGAGAGTTTGAACGAGATTGTAATTTTAAATTAGTTTGTAGATTTCATTTCAAAGCATGAGTGTTGTGGTTTTTAATTCAAAGCAACAATGGATTATAAATTTGAGCAAGTGTGAACATAGCTTAAATTCCTTTTGATTTTTCATGCAAGAGTGTGTTTACTCCTTTATAAATTAAGTTTCTTTCAAAGTACATTTTAGATATTTTGCAAAGTGTGTGTGTGTGTGTGTCTTTATGAATTAAGATTTCATTTTGCAAGTGTAAGATTAATTTAGGAATTTGAGATCATTATTGGTTGTGTGGATTTCTTAGAGTCAATTTCAATGAATAACCCAATCATGTGCACTAATAATTTAATTCAACTTAGGTAATTAGGAATCATAACACATATAGTGCAATTACACTTCGTTAATTTACTAGCCCTGGCCATTAATTTATGTAATCAATTTAAGACAATTAAATTGACAAAAAATGGGAAGCACTTCAACAAGAAGAGATGAGGAGGGATCTACTAAAGTGCAAACTTGATGGCAGCGATAGTAGTGGGTCAAAGCCCAAGGAGGAGGAGGAAAATGTAGCCCTTGTATCAAAGGGGTAGCAGGAGCAATAGAGATGAAATGAAATCTCTAAGATCAATTGCTTCCAGTGTGGCGACATGAGGCATTATGCCACACAGTGTCCTCTCAAGAAGAAGGAAAAATATGAGAAGCATGATCGACAGGCTGCAACTGAAAATATAGAGGAGGAATTCACCATGATTGCCCATATATCGCTAGGGGAGCGTCGGGATGATATGGAGCTATAGTTCAGCAGAACTGCAGATTGGGCAAGATCCTTGAGGAATCCACCTCTCAGATCATCACCTTGCTACATGAGCCCAAATCAGAGGTAGCAGGATGGAAAAGTTTTAGTTGGTGCAGAGGAGTACAATGGCTAGAGAGTGCCAGAGACTGAGCAACACAATGCAAGGTTGGCAGCAGTGCAGGAAGGCACAGTGCAGAGTCAGCAGTAGCGCAGAGGCTTCAGAGGGACAACGCAAGAACTTCAAAGGGACAACGCAGAGACTAGTAGAAATCGGATCTTCGACACGAGATGTATCCTACTGAACACTTAGTTCGGTCTTGGATGTTTTCCTGTTGCAGTAAGCAACTGAGTTGCAATGCAGTAGCAGTTGGTAGCAACATGCAGGATCAACATCAACACGGATGCAACAACGCAGTGTTGGTGGGAAACAATGTCAGACATTAGCAGCGTAGAGGGAGATGTTACAAAATCAAAGAGATACTTCAGACGGTTGTATTCCTAGAGCACATTCCTCGCTAAGACAGTGTTGATTTGTGGTAGCATCAGATGTGATCTAAGTCTCAAAATTTGCAGGGAGGCTTAGGCACATGTATTCCAAAGAACCCATAAAGGATTTTTGAAAATTCCACTCAAATTATGTTTTATGGAAATAATTAATTATTTTTAATGGGACCCTAACTCTAAATTTAGGAAATTAAAATAAGTAATGGATATTAATTAAAACAATGTCAATCTTCTAGAAAATTCAGAGATCGAGTCAAGTTAATCTTAGTCGTTGACTAATGATTTAATCTCGACCGTTAAAGTCTCAACGAGAAGAATACAAGGACTTGATGGATCATTTGGAAAATACACCCAGAAAGAAAATCTAGAGATCAAAATTATTTAGTGAGCAGTGCTTAGAGAAATAATCGATTGAGAAGATTTTTCTAGAGAGGGGTAGAGAAAATTTCGGGTTGGAAGAGTTTCTTGATTCAGACAGTGCAAAGCAGAGAAGGCAGTAAAGGCCACAGAGAGCAGTACAGAGCCAACCACGCAGAGGCTATGCAAGGATTGCGCAAAGCTTCAAAGGGAGTTTGATTTTCTGTTGAGGAAACAATCAGAGTTCAGTGCCAGTCACTAGAGGGAGTTTTCAAAGGACAAAAGGGCCTTAGTTCCAGTCAACAGAGAGATCCAGTGCAGAGAGAGAGGCAACATCAGTTGTGACGCAAAGACTGTGCAAAGTGACACAATCATTGTGTAGAGGCAGTGCAAAGCAACTCATCTCAAGCTAAGGACAATGATGGATTCCCGTGGAAGAGTGAGATTGTTCTCATGAGATTTTATTTGTCAGTTTCCTCTGTATGATTTGTTAGTGTCAACAACATAGATTTTTACTAAGAAAATTACCGCATAATAATCAAACTCGCAGCTGCTGCACCGATTTTCCTGCAATGGGTTTTTCGGGGACATTGGTTAAAAAATAATGGTATCACGTGTCTATGATTTATTATTTCTCAGATCTTGTTTGCACAAATTTATTTTGTGCAGTTTAATTTTGTGAAGGTTGTAGTGTATGGGTTTCAGTATTTACTGTAGAAAACAATAAATAACTTGTTCAAGTAATTAACAAGTAGAAGATTTCTCATCAGTTGCTGCATTAGGATTCCAGATCTAGGATTTTCCATAGAGTTCAGTTCTAGTTTGAAGGCCAAATTCAAGCCTAGTTAGTTTTTGGTGTTTTGAAGGCCGAGTTTAAGTCTAGTTTGTGAATGAAATTGCAGTCATGTTATAAATCAAGTTCTAGTTTGATTTTTGAGGTGGATGAGCTTTGTTGGAGAACTGTTGTAGGGATTTTTGGAGAATGAGTCTCGTTGGCTAAAGCAATGTTAAAGGAGTTATTGGTTGAAGTACTTATGATGTTAAGGTAATGATAGGGTCAAGCCTTATTGTGGACAGAGGTGCAATAAGAATAGGGATATATTAGAAAATTTTTGTTGTAAACATGTGGACTACATAAGGTGAGTGTTTAATGCAAAGGTTGATAGGCCATAGAAAGTGGACCTTCATGGTTGTAAAGGCCTGCATAGTTCCAAGTGTATTGAAAATACCTATGTAGCAGAAAGAAATCTAAGATACTGAATACAAGCTGCCAAGTGGGAAAACCTTCTATTTAAGCCTAAGTAGTGATAGTTGAACAATGAAAAACAAGACTTGAAGAAGTTGAAGTGCCATATGGACAAACTTCTTTTTGATCAAATACAAATAAATAACATGTAAGGGATCAAGTCTAAAGAGCTAAGTCAAGAAGCCTAGTTGAAGAGCAAAAAGTTAAGATGCACATGTAAAGTGGCTATGATCAAACTTGAAGGCGCAAACCTTAGTATTGCATGGTTAAATGAAAACTCATTGAAGAATTTGTTGAGGAGAAAAATTTATTGATGAAAGATCCAAGAAACAACTTGATGATGTAAGCTAGTGCCGACAGTTTGTTAAGTCAATGCTCAGTTAGGGAGAATTGGTGTCTCCTGTAGGTTGGTGCCTACATTTGCTGAGTTGGTGTCTACAAAAGTTGCAAGTTGGCGCTTACTTTACACACGGAAGTTTATAAAATGTTTACAAAGAATTTTTTATAAATGTTTCTTGTGTAAAGATATGTGTTTCATGATTTATGTGCATCAAATGTTTTAAAAATATACAAATAGTTATAAATAATGAAACACTGATTAAACCCCCTATCAACAAAGCATTTCCAACAACATTGTCAAAATTTCATCATTTGAAGGATACTTTTGGAAATTTAGAACAAAAATTTCAAGATGACTCGTTCACTACACAAATTGCAATTTTACACACTTTCCTTCCAATACTTGTTACCTTTATGCATTATCACTTTTCATGAATAGACATGCTAATTCAGAAACACATCAATTCATTAATTAAATAATCAATTTCACTTTTATTTCAATTTTCCAAATACCATGGGTTTCAAACCACCACTTGACTTTTTATTTTAGCTTCATCATTTTACATGAACACCACCTTTTAATATATGTGCATATGTTAAAAAAAAACCCATGAATAATCTACAACTATTAAGCTTAAAACCCATGCCAAAGCTCAGAGGTAATGAAATATTAGGAAGAAGAGAACATAAAGAATATATTTACCTCTTTCTTATTTCCTTTGGGTTTCCACTTAAGGGGGAAATGAGAAAATACAATTTTGATTGTAGCCTCTAATCTATTTATAATTTAAATTGGTATTCATATAGAATTAAAATTTGAGTTACATAAGCTTAAGTAACATGTTTTGGACAAAAGTGAAATACTAACTCAAATTTTAGTTTTTCTCATGTTAAGAACTCTTTATGAGTAATTTAAACCACATTGCAGACCATGCATTTGTAATAAGATCCCAAACAATGAGCAATTGTTACTAGCTTGTATGTTATGCATTTTATATAAACTCTCAATCAAGAGAAGAGAAGAGAATGTTGTTACAAGCTTGTTTTCCAAGTGTAACATTAATGTATGAACTCGGTTATTGCTCATGCTTCTCAAGATTGAAATCTATGATCAAAACATTAAGGTGATAAAATTTAGGGAAAAAAAGTAGTATAAACAACATATTCATCTTTTTCTTGTATCCTCTAGGTTTCACATTTAAGGGAGAATTGATAATTGGTTGCGAACACTAATCTCTTCTTGGAATTTCATATTTTATTCTCTAAATTGGTATTAAATAGAATTACATTTATTTTATTCTCTAAATTGGTATTAAATAGAATTAAAGTTTACGTTATATAAGCTTGGGTAATACATCTTGGATGGCATTCAAATTCTAACCTGAAGCTCACTTGTGTTCTTGTGTTATGAACTCTTTATAGTAAATAAACAACTACATTACATACCATGTATTTGTTAAAAAATATAAAAAAAATGTAATGTTCTTAGTAGTTTGTATGCCAAGTTTGACACAAGCTCTAAATCAAAATAATGATTTTGTTAGTTAATTTACCAAGTGTTTGTACTAATGTGTAAATTAGGTTATGGTGTAAGGAATGAAGGGTATCATATTGTGGGTAATGCATGGTTGTTCTATTATTATTTATTAGTAATATATAGCAAAAATATTATGCCTTGTAAGTCTATGCTTTACACAATATGCATTTGTTAATGGGTACTACATTGAATTCCTTTCCAAATGAAATATTGCTATATATTGATAATTAATCAAGGGGCAGTTGCTAATTCCCATGAGTAATGATTATGAGTAGAATACTAATTGTAATTGCAAGTATGGCTAATTACTATTTTCATAGTTGAGCTATTAACAATTCATTTATATTTTAATAATTTAGTTCAAATAAATGAGAAGCATTGTTGCACATCTATTTAGAGAAGTAACATGTATAGTTATTATGTCAACATCTAGTTATGAAAACTATTAGTTGGAACAACGTTATGTGGATATTCCTCCTCGTTTCCTGGCTCAAGTGTGTAGCCATAATATATCATGCAAATCTAATCCATAATAATGAAAGAATGGTGTATTTATATTGTTGCTTTTATGAACAAGTCTTATTTATCTTTGCTAATTTCTTAAAATTAATTGTTGATTATACAATGAATACTTGCAAAGCATAATCTAATAGAACCAAAATTGTAAAATTGATTGGTTTCGAGACCATACTTGTTTGGTTTAAAGTCTTGAAATGGAAATGGCCAATTCCATATTGGGGCCACCAAAACTCAAATTTAAAAAAAAAAAAAAAAAAGACTAAAGGCACAAAACCTACCCTAGTAATTAATGGTAATATTAAATTATTTTAGTACTTTTAATTGAAATTTTGAACATTATCATCAATTGTTTCAAGACATTTGAAAGTGGTTACAACATCATTAGATTTCAAATGGAGAAATTGGAATTTGAGATCCCATTCAATATCTCCACTGTAGAAATTATATAACTAATGCATTATATGTCCAAGATTCTCCTGACCACACACTATTTTAACTTCATGCACAATACTGAATCTATTCCACCATTGATCATCACATGCGGAAATTTACACAATTGCAATGCACACATGAAACCATAAAAATTCACACACATTAACACAGTTGTTTTTACGAGAAAGCCTGAAGCTAAAAACCCCATCATGTAACAATCCTCATACAAAGCTTCTCACAAGATCTCAGTACAATACAATCGCTACACACTAATTAGGCCCTGATCTAGCAAATCCATGCACTGATCTTTGCCACTTGTTAGCCTGCCTCTACTGCGCAATCCTTGCTGAAGAATGGCTCTGAATGAACTCGAATCCACTTGGCTTGCACTGCGCAATCCTCATTGGCATCTCCACTGAGTGTTGGATGCAATCCATGCATCACTATAGTCATAACTGATAGTCACACTTGCTCTTTCACCTATCTCTCCACTGGTCTCCACTGAACTATCCATGCACTGTAGTTAACTGATGTATTCTTCAGTTGATTAATGAGTTAATATTTAGTGAATTAATTAATAATTAATTCACACCATTCTCACTAGTGTATCAATCAGTTAAACTAGATACAACTAGCTCGACTGTGTCTAACTAAGTTAAACTAAACACAACTCCACCAACTACTTCTACAACTACACCAAACTCTCTCACATGAGTTCTAACTGAAGTCCTCCATGCAATAGCTCCAGTAAACCCTCAGGAATAGCGTAATTCCTTCCCGTCGCCCCGTGCCACATTTGTGCACTTAATCGAAGTGCTCCAAGAGAATAAGATAATGTTTAGAGTCCAAATATTATTAAGAGCTAATAATATTTTTACATATCTATTTTTAGACTAGCAATCTAAAAATAGATTCCGCCCAATATGTCTGGGTGAATAAAGTCCATCTATTTTTCCAACTCGACCAACAATCCACACATCAAAGACTCGCAACTCATAGAATATGATCGACATGTCTAAAAATAGACATAGTCTAAAATAGACTTTGCGCCAAAAATAGCTCCGCGGACCCACTTAGTGAGGGCAATCCTTTTCACTAAGCTCATCATCTTGTTGCACTCCCAACACTCCCTCTCAACAAGATAGGGATTATCCTGCCACCCCGATCCTCGTTCGTGGTATTCGAATTTTCCGTGTTTTCTTCAATGTATCATCTCATTCCTGATCCTCCGTAGGAATGTAAGAAAGTAACATGATCTTCCGCCGCACACAATCTCTGATATGATGATACCGGATGTCAATGTGTTTAGATCTATCATGAAATACTGGATTAACCGAGAGTTTGATGCAACCCTGATTATCACAATATATCACAGTAGGATCTAAGTGTAAACCGAACAACCCGACCAGGATCTTACTTATCCATATAGCCTCGCATGTAGCCAAACTTCGTCGCCATGTACCCGCTCCGCCGAACCGAGTGCGGACTGCTTTCCGCCGTACCAAGAAACCGTTGTAGACCCGATACCGAATATCCTCTCCGCATGTGCTCTTTTTTTGTCTCGTTGGGTTCCCCTCGCCCACCTCGCACCGTGGCCATGCAAACCTTCACCTCATCCGACCGTTCGTACCATAATCCATATCCTAATGCGCCTCTGAGATATCTCAATACATGCTTTCTGCCTCCTCCAAAAGAGCTTCGGTAGGCTTAATCATAGCTCGTGAAAGCCGGTTAATAGCATAGCATATTTGCAAATGTGTATTTACTTTTCGTACACATGAAGCGAACCAACCAACCGTAGATAAATGCTGGTCGCTCTATGTGTACCTCCTCCTCAAATGACTCCATTGAGAACGTAGTCACATCCATTTGATGAGAGCAAGGATGGTCAGAGGGAAGAATACCCTTGCGACAAGTGCAAAGGTTTCTTCATAGTCGATCCCCTCGATCTGTGAGAAGCCTCAGGCAACAAATCTTGCCTTGTACTTCTCGATGCTCCCATCAGCAGTTTGCTTCACTTTGTAGATCCATATCGAACCTACCACCGATTTCCCTTCCGGCCTTGTGACAATCTCCCATGCACTGTTTCTGACAATTGAATCATACTCTTCCACCATGGCATCTACCCATGCGGGATCCTCCATAACTTCCTCGAAAGAGGGTGATTCTGTCACGATACACTTGCTCATAAGAGCCATGGGGACCGCACCCATCGTGTGATTGTCTTCGTTCGCATCAGGATGTAGGGGCTCCCACCGCGCCGTACTCCAGATTCCGCCGGCTCACTTTCCGTAGCGTCTCCACCTCTGATGGTTGGCGCTGCCTGAGTGGTCTCTTCCACTCCATGAACCTCCTCTTGTGGCTGATCCACATCCTAAGGCTCATCCTTAGGAACTAATAGCTCCTCATCTGCATGCAAGTGTGGCTCCCTCTCAAGCGAACACTTCATGGCTTTCTCCTCCTGAAATTTTATATCCCGTCGCACAACAGTCTTGCGACTGTCTGGAAAATACACACGATAGTTGTGGGGTGTATTAGTGTACCCCACAAATATCCCAACCTCTGCAGTCGGCTCCAGCTTCTTCCCGGCATCCTTCGTCACATGAATGTAAACAGGTGAACCAAAAATCCTCAAATGGGAAATATCAGGCCTCTTACCAGAAAACGCCTCCTCGGGTGTACTCATGCCAAGTATCCTGTGAGGACAACGGTTCTGCACATATACTGCAGTATTGCATGCCTCCGCCCACAAGTGTATGGGTAGGCCCTGATCATGCAACATCGCCCGTGCAACACCCATGATCGTTCTGTTCTTTCGCTCCACAACCCCATTTTGCTGTGGGTTATGAGGTGCTATGAGCTTTCTTCGAATTCCTTCTGCGCTGTAGAAGTCTTTGAATTCGCCAGAGATGAATTCACCACCATTATCGCTCCTAAGAGCCTTCACCTGCTTTCCCGACTCTTTCTCAACCAGTGCCTTGAACTCACAGAAATTTGAGTATGTCTCACTCTTCTTACGCCGCCAGAAGAAGATCCAGCACTTACGAGAAAATTCATCAAAAAATATCACATAATACATGTGCTTTGCTGTCGAAGCTACTGAGAAAGGTCCACACACGTCTGTGTGAATTCTCTCAAGGATCGTCGTGGTGCGACTATTCTTCTCATGAAAAGTGGTCTTCACAAATTTTCCCAAAGTACATCACTTGCACTAATCTGACTACGCAAGTGTACCCTTGGGAAGCCCGGTAGAAATCTGCTGCAAAATTTTCAAAGCACCATGGTGAAGATAGCCCAATCTCCTATGCCACAATTCGCCCTCATCCCGACTCACCACTCCTTCTGCTTTGCCTGCCATTGTTGCGCAGCCATCTACCTGCAATTGATAAAGGTTCTTAACTCGAACCCCTATCCTCCAGGTTTCACCAGTTGCTTTACTGTGTAGGAAAGCCTTTCCCTCGCTAAAAACAACATCATATCCCTTGTCTTCCAACATCGCCACAAAGATCAGATTCTTCTTCAATCCTGGAACATGCATGACATCCTTCAATATGAAAGGTTTACCAGACTCCCTCTCAAAGGAAATGGGTACGATACCGATTCTGCTTGTATCTACCATCATTGCCCATCTCGATGTGCACTCCAAGATCCTTCTCATCCAGATTAGTAAACAAATATTTGTCTCCGGTCATATGGAAAGAGGCACCCTTTGTCGAAAACCTGATGATCCCATCTTTTACTTGATACCAAGCTTGTACGATCGACACCACTTATTTTCTTCTTCTATGGACAATTAGTGGCGTAATGCTCTAGTGTTAATTGACGTTAAGCACTTCTGTGGACAAGTCACCTTCTTGCCTTTCCACCGGATTGAGAATAATTCTTCTTGCCCTTCCCCTTCCTTGATTTGGCAGCCAAAGCGCAATTTTCTTCATCAGATTCCTTTGATGAAGATCCGTCCCTGGTACTCCACCTTATCTCCTCTTGCACAAGATCCGACCAAAGTCGCTCCCATCCTGGCAATTTCTCCCGACCATTGACAGAGTCCTGATAGGAATGCCAACTCTTCGGAAGCCCAAGTAGAGCCAAGCTCACCAAGTCCTCATCATCAACAGTCACCCCCACACTTCCCAGCTCATCCCTGCATTGGATGAACTTCGTGAGGTACTTGGGCATACTGTCGCCTTTCTCCATCTTTATGTTTCTGAGTTTATCCTTGAGCGCCAACTTCCTATGGTCGCTCTTGCTTTGGAATAAATCTGTCAAGGCTTTCCACATCAAGAATGGAGAAGCCTTACCATGCAGGCTGGACACTATGTGATCCTTCACGCCCTCCAACAGAATCCTTCGACACTTTTTTGTCTTCTTTTGCCATCGTCAAGTACGATAAGCATCGGCTAGAGAAGCGAGGTTTTAGAATTTTACGCATCTATGAACTCCTTCAACCCATTGTCATCCGGCCACTGTCTCTTATCACATCCTTCCATGCAATATAGTCGAGGCGCCTCGAGAATGCTCGATGGGAAATCGGTGAAAGACATCTCAACTTTGACACACAGAAAACAGGAAACAACTGTGCAAATTCGATGAACACCATTTCAAAACTCCTTCATTTCAAGTGCTGCAATCTTGCTCTAATGATCAACGCTCGATACCTTGTAGAAGGTATATAACTAAAAGGTTATATATTTCTAAGATTCTCCTGATCATACACTATTTGACTTCATGCATAATACATAATCTATTCCACCATTGATCATCATATGCGGAAATTAAATCAATTGCATGCACACATTAAAACCATAAAAATTCACACACATTAACACAGTGATTTATGGGAAAGCCTGAAGCTAAAAACCCAAACTATCTGTATATAACATATTTCATAGAGATCATGTAACAATCCTCATACAAAGCTTCTCACAATCTCTCAGTACAATACAATCGCTACACACTAATCAGGCTAGATATTGCAAATCCATGCACCGATCTCTACCACATGCTAGCCTGCCTCTACTGCGCAATCCCTGAATATTGGCTCTAAATGAACTCAAATTGCTCCAGCCTTGCTCACGCAATCCTCATTGGCATCTCCAATCACTGTGTGTTGCAAATCATGCAACACTATAGTCACAACTGATAGTCAACCTGCTCTTTCACCTACCTCTCCACTAGTCTCCACTGAAACTGTCCATGCACTGTAGTTAACTGATGTATTCTTCAGTTGATTAATGAGTTAATATTTAGTGAATTAATTATTAATTAATTCACACCACTCTCACTAGTGTATCAATCGGTTAGACTAGATACAACTAGCTCAACTGTGTCTAACTGAGTTAAACTGAACACAACTCCACCAACTACTTCTATAACTCCACCAAACTCTGTCACATGAGTTCTAACTGAAGTCCTCCATGCAATAGCTCCAGTAAACCCTCAAGAATAGCGTAATTCCTTCTGTCAGCTCCTGTGCCACATCTGTGCACTTAACTGAAGTGCTCCAAGAGAATAAGATAATGTTTAGAGTCCAAATATTATTAAGAGCTAACAATATTCGACATATCTATTTTTAAACTAGCAATCTAAAAATAGATTCCGCCCAATATGTCTAAAAATAGAAGTCCATCTGTTTTTCCAACTTGACCAACCATCCACAAATAGCATCCTGCAACTCATAGAATATGATCGACATGTCTAAAAATAGACTTTGCGCCAAAAATAGCTTGCGGGCCCACTTAGTGAAGGCGACTCTTTTCACTAAGCTCATCATCTTGTTGCAATCTCAACATCCACTAGATTCTATCATTTATGAGGGTGTATGACGAGCGTTTAATCAAATGCACCAATCCATCTCTATGTCTTAATGTTGGTGGCATTGGCAGTTGAACTCCTCTATCATGACCCTAGTGAAAGTGTACCCTTTACTCAAAAGCAAAATTATAGATTAGGCATGTTAAACTTTTTCCATTTTATTTTAATGTTTAGAAAGTGACACTGAAGATGAGGATCCTAATATAGGGAATATTTTGCAGAATTATTGATTAGGCATGTTAAAATTTTTCCATTTTATTTTAATGTTTAGATGGTGACACTGAAGATGAGGATCCTAATATAGGGAATATTTTGATGATATGATGTTATTTGTTATAGCATGACAGTTTTTGGAATCTAAAGGCTACTTAGAGCCTCCTTGTTGATGTATTTTGGTTTATAGATGGATTGCAATCTGTGCTATTTTAGTTATATGCACTTTTGCTATATACATGATATAACTCACATATTTGTGTATAATGGTTTGAATTCATATGGAGGAACATGCATGTGCGTGTTTAAAGATTTGAATATATTATGTATTTTTTGGTTGACCAGTTTTGTGGTCAGTTTATTTATTTATTTATTTTTTGAAGTCAACTGGTCCAGTTCTAATATCTATGATTAGGGCATAGTGTGGTTGGATAACTAGAGAAGTGAACCTCATGAGGAATGAGTGTATCAAGGGGCTTTGTGATTGTTTTCTTAATATCCAAATTGGGATTGTGTATGAATGTTATTTTATGTGGAATTAATTGCCCGTAGATAGGATATATTGCCCGTAGATAGAATATACAAGCAATAAAAGCAAGTCCCATCACCAAATCCGGCCTTTGGAGTTTTGGTGTTTGGAATCAATTTGCTTGGGTGTTTGGAATCAATTTGCAAGTAAAAGACCTGTATATGATCTGGTAATGGTCATGGGAATGATATGTTGGGTGTTTGGAATCGATTTGCAAGTAAAAGACCTGTATATGATCTGTTAATGGTCATGGGAATGATGTGTTGTTGTGTTGTGAAATATTACCAAGCATATTCAATTTTACTTGCCACCTTTTTTGTGGATATATTTCACTTTAGTTTCAATGGTAATAGTATTGATTATTCCAACAGACTTGTTTAAATCACAGATCGTATTTTACCTGAATTTGAGAACTCTGAAATTGATTTTACATGCATCTTCAAGAAAACCAACGTATTTTACCTGAATTTGAGAACTCTGAAATTGATTTTATATGCATTTTCATGAAAACCAACAATACGTCAAGGGACATGTTTCCCTTTTTCATGTGAAAATAGAGAGTGCGTCAAACTGCAGTGCAAGAGATCTACACGATTTTGATTTTATAACAAGTAGAAATTCATTTAAAAAGGCATCACAATTCGTAAAGCTGAAGTCTATACATAAAGACGAGAACTTTTTCTGAGGAACACTGCACCTATAAGGTGATCTGCAGTGTATGCCTCTGGGTAAGTATGACAAAGCTTACTTTGGTAAATATTAGAAATTTTCTAATATTTATTTTGACATCTTTACTTAACGAATATCTGAATTTCATTTCGAGAATACATGGACATCTTATTGCTATTGTACATCCATCTAACTGCCAAGCATTGTGTTGTGAACTGTATACTGCTGTTCAAATCCAAGATAACAATCTGAAACCAATAACAATTTTGTTCCCTGAAACCATTTGTCCATGAGTATAAGAATGCATGCAGGATAAATTTATCTATCAACTATGAAAAAACATGAAATTTCAACATAATCACAGGGAGAAGCATCGAGATAATTACCTCAAGGTTAATTTGATCGGGAGAGATGAACATACTAGTGGTTAGATGATCACTAAAGCTTATTCTTTTTAAGGCATATAGTTCCCATGTTTTCATATTGCCAAGAACTAACCACCACGCCTCATCTTTTATCTGCCAAAAATTAAAGACAGTGGTTATGAGAAGGAAACAAACGAGCATGTCATTAAATTTAGGTAATAACACTTGAAGAGCCTACCTTTGGGAAACGAGGTGCAAAAGCTCTTGAGCCACTCTTTGTTCTTCTTAGTTTGATGTCAAGAAGATACGAATTTTGTTCCCGACTTGATTCTGTCTTTTGGAGGCTACATTTCATTTGAATTCGAGGAAAGCATTCCAAAGCCTGCATGGACTTAAGATTAGTGTCTAGTGATTCCTTGTATTTATTGAGGACTATTTAAGGAGAAATAGTGTCAACACTTATCTCTAGCTATACTGTACTTTTTTACAAAATATGTACCTGGAGCAATTCTGACATTTTAGGTTGCGTAAGAACTGATTGCAGTAAATTTTGCAATGAATGTTTTGGGAACTCCAATAACTGTTGAAGTTGTGTAATCCCACTCTGCTGCAGGGTTTTGATTAGATTATCATTCATGTTTGGCAACATCAGTAAGGAGGGGTCCTTCTCAAACCATAATCCCTGCCAGAAACAAGTAATTAGGCAGATGGAGTCGAAAGAGTAATGCAAAGGGCTCATGGCGAATATCATAAAGGTATTTAGAGAATAAGTCTTATTGAGCTTCATATATTATACTATAGTCTAATGTTAAAGGCAATCAATTTAGAGAGTGAATCATTACATACAAAAAACACAACCAGAAACCAGTGCACCCAAATAAACTCATAGCAATGCCACTCAATGCTATTGGGAAAAAGAATAAAGGCTAAATGTATCATTTAGATTCATCAAAGATTACAAAGCATAGAAGGTGGTTGGCAAATGAGTCATACCTCAACCCATAATCATCAAATTTTCTCAATGGATAGATACAAATTCAATGTGAAGAATAGAGAGTGATTTAATCTACTGAATATGCTCAACTATGGCATTGAAATGAAGGCATGAAATCAGAAATACAAAACGAAGAGGAGTAGAATGGAGACCAATTATACTACCTAAAGATCTACCACCCTAGGGTTTATATCGTTTAATTACTATATAAGAACATGCTCTCTCCATTTTATTAATCCAAGAAGTATTTCTCTCCTCCAAGTTCTCTTCTACTCTGATGTTTATTGTTGTTCGAGTATTTGCAGCATGGTATCAAAGCCATGGTGGGAGGAAGCCGAAGATGAAGTAGGAGACAGCCTAGGAACTACGCTAATTAATGATGAATAGAGGATCTGCCTTTTGATACACACTGACAAACTAAAAGGGCTTCGGAGCAAAAAGAAAAGATGAGTTTGATTTTCTAGTTTAAACCCAATGGTTATTTTCTGGTTTGTATTTTTTCACTTTAAAGCAGGGGTTTACAAAAGAAAAGCTAGGTTTTCACTCAATATTTTCGCAGTAATTCAGCAAATCTGCTGCATATCTCTCTATTTTTAGGGCATAAATTTGACATATTTAACCCTAAATTTTTAGGGCAGAAATTTGACAGATCTACCCCTCCAGCTGGGTATATTTTCAAGACTTGGCGACGTGTGGAGCATAAAGAGTAATAAATATATGAAGGATATGTCATTCAAACCCTAAATAGCCGACAGGAACAAAATAAGCGATTTTAATATATATATATATATATATATATATATATATATATATATATATACCATGATTAATATATATTAAACTATAGTAGTTTGGACAGAGGCTAAATGCTCATTTGGGAAGAGAAATGGAGCAACAATGAAGGACAATTGTTGAGGAGATTGTATGTACACCAAAACAAGGACAAATTCTTGAAGAGAGGGATGATGAAGATGCTGATGAGAGGCTAGCTGAAAGTCTCATAGATTATAGGGAGAATGAAGATCAGCATAAAGAGGTGATGGTTGAGACATCAAATGAGGCTGCAAGGCCTTATGATTTTAAAACTGACAATTTGTGTATGAATGCAGGTTTAGCAAAGAATGGTGGAAAATCCCTGGAGATTGTTACAGAGATGAAGAAGAGTGGACAAAATTTGAATTCTATTTAAATGGAGAAGTTGAAGAAATGCCTACGCAAAGTATTGAAGTTGAACATGATAAGAAATTAGGAAGGACAAGCAGAACCTTATTTTTGTTCCAGAGAAAGACAAAGTGCTTGTAAGATGAAGCTGAACTATAGTTGTTGGAGAAGTTGTTGGAAGAGGATACAAATGGAGAAAAGCATTTATACATGTCTAATAACATAGATATGTATACTGCACCCAAAGAAATTGAGGTAGCATGTGATGAACAATTTCCTTGTGTCAATACAAATTTTGAAATTGGATTTTTCGAAAAATGGCTAGCAGGAAATATAGAAGATGGCAACCATAGAAATTCTGCAGATTTGGATGAGAAGAAGGACGAGATGCAACAGTTAGAGGACAACAACAATATGTTTCAGCGAGGACACAATGATATCTTTGCTAAAGGGAAGCAGGAGGAAAGACATACAAATGTCTTAAACAGTTATGGAGGAATGAAAGACAAATTTTCCATGAAGGAAACACAACAACTAGTAGAGGGCAGCAAATATCAACCCCAACAGAGACACAACATCTTCAAGGAAGATCGAGGAATGGAGGACTTAGCTTCAACCACCAGGATGATAATAAGGGACAGCAATGACAATGATCAGCAAAGAAGCAGTGACTTGGGCTAGCCCAAGGATAAGCTGGCCATCGAAATTGAAGAATGAGGCTAATGATAAAAGTGTAAAGGAAGAGGCTAGGAGGAAAGTGACTGTATGAGACTACATCAGAGAGGACGGAGGAAAGTTGCAGCATAAATTTTGGAAACCAGGAGGAGCAAAGAAGGTAGCAACAGAAAAAGCAGAGCAACAACATGACAAAGAGAAGGACCTACTACAAAACAAAGTTTGGGATCCAGGAAAGATTTGTTTCAACAACACATGGTCAGAAGACCATGAAATTTTTCACCTTGGGAGTACGATGCAGGAGCATCTTACCTCCAAGTCAAAATGGATTTTGACTAGGATAGGGGTATGTTCATTACCAAGGGAGTTGGTTCCCTAATTGAATGTAATAATTTAATTATTGTATTTCCTATGTTTTTTAGAGAGTTCTAGAAAATATGTATGTAGAAATACAATTGTAAGCTTGCCATGAAATGAATTCTCTTGGACTGTCTTGCTTGGACAAGGAGCTGTAGACGGGAGACCTACCTTGCCATAGATTCCAGACCTAGCAAACTCCACGACACCACGGCCCTACACCTTACACTTACGCATACAGAACACAATGTTCCCTACTTTGACCTAGGTGCCCATAACTCTCGGATGGTAGGTATCTTATCACACAAGATACATTCGATTGGACTCACAAGGCCTGGTCCTCTTGTGCCAAATATGTCACTAAGGCGGATGGTCAATTTCTTTCTTGGGTAAAGCCCACGACTAACCAAAAGGGAACTCCAACCTATGTTGAGCAAACACTGGATTGTGGAATCCAACAAGTGCGGCGATTAAGGAAGTATTCCATTGAAGATATTATCATGAGGGAATATTGGTAGAAGTCTCCGGAATATTGAGAGAATTAGAGAGATTTGAAATTAGTTAGATCTTTTGAGGAAAATATGGATTTAGAGGATCTAGTTTAGGTGAGAAAAAACTGGATCTGAACTTGAATTAGCTTAGTATCCCATTTGTATAATTACGTAATCAATTTCATGAAATAGTGACAAAGTGTATAGAGAGATTCGAGAGGCTTTTGGGCCAAGTAGGGTCAAAAGGCCGAGAGAGGGCCGAAAGATGTATTCTAGGCCAAGGGGCCTTTGTAATTTATTGTATATAATATATGATGATATGCTATTTGTGGAAATTTCTGAATCTTTACACTTTATGCAGAAATTATTTACTGTTAATCTGGTTATGCTCCTCCTACATAGACAAGTTATTAACTGAATAAATTCAAGTTAAAATCGAAGCAAAACACATAACAGATCTCCACCAATCCAGATCTAGAACAAGTTCATGCACAAATAGACAAAGTGACACAGTGATTTCTGGACAAATAGTCCCCGAAAAAATCCAATGCGGGAAAACCGGTCTCTAATAGATGGAGGGTTTTATTATTAAGAATTTTCTAAATACAACAAGCATGGATTCCAGATCTGGAAAACCCGACAGAGATATAATAGATCTACAACTTAGTGGCTGATCTAGGGCCAAAATAATCACTGATCCACACCCTCAAACGAGATTTACAGAACTCAGCCAAAATTAGGGCCTAGAAACCACAGCGCTGCCCTTGAAAGCCTCTATGTCAGCCTTTGAAGCCCCTCTGACCCTCAGTGCTGCTGCGGAAGGGACTATGTTACCCCAGACTGGGTGACGCAGTCACTACGCTGCCCCTTAGGGTGTCTGCATAACCCCTGAGGGTTTCCTGCTGAAAATCACGTTGTCCTTGCTGCTAATGCTGCTCTCTTGCTTCTGTGTTGCCTCTCTGAGTTTATCTCTGCCTCTTGTTGATTCTAGACCCTTGGATCAGATCATCCCCTTGGCCTAAATTCCCCTCTCTGCAGCAGAAACACTTCTGAGTATTCTTAGCAAACCCTGCCCTAGAATCTTAGCTTAGCTTCAGTGCTCTACCTCTGTGTGAGTTTACAAATGACCCCAAGCCTTTCCTTTATACTTTTCTCGTTGGGAAACCAACGACCATGATCAGATTTTGAATCAATGGCTAAGATTAAGAGAAAGCTTGATCCGTGTGACTTAGGACAATTCCATCACATGTTTAATTAAATTCACTTTAATTATTTAAGTTCCCTAAGTTTTAACTTAAGAAATACATTAAAATAATTAATTAATTTAATATCTCCTAAACCAGATGAAATTTCCCAAATCAATTTCTGGGTCTTGTAGATCAAGTGTACTCTAGTCCCCTCCACAAAATTTGGGAGCTAGAGCACAACTGATGCTACCCCAAATACACAAAATCTCAACACTCCCTCTTAGCATCAAGGGTGTGCTCTAGCAATACATCGCACTATGCATTACATGATTTTGGGCATTGGTTCTGTGTTGTTGATGCTTGGCTTGCTGCCACTCAACTCTGCACTGCTGCTGCCATTCTGTACTGCTGTCCATGACTCTGCCACTGCCACTGCAACCTCTGTACTGCAGCTCTCTCTCTCAATATGTTGCATCTGTGCTGCTCATAGCACTGCCACTGTTGATCTGCTGCGTTGCAACTTCAGTTGTGGAGAGAAACAACTGAATCTCCTGCCTAATCTTTGACAGACAAGTCAGATGGGCTGCATCCTCATCACTAAAGCTCCATAGGCTCCAGATCTGTGCTGGCATCTAAACAAAAATGCACAGCTACAACTCTGCACTGCGTAAGCAAACTCCCTCTGCACTACTGAAGTCACATCAACGCCTTGTGCTGAAATCTCTCACGTTGCTACTGCACTGCGCTGTCTCTCTGAAGCCTTTTGCGCTGCTGCAACTCTGCTCTGCGCTGCTAAAGTCACATCAGCCTATGTGCTGCTGCTGCTTCTACGTTGCTGCTGCTTTGCTCTGCGCTGCTCCTCCCAACCTTCATATCTGCCTTTGCTTCATCTGTGATCTATGCACCTATTTCTCCATTTGCCCCGCTACTGTCTTAAGGTTGTCATAGCTCGCATGTGATCCAAGAGATGAGTTGCTCAAGGATCCCGCCTCACTTCCATATAGCTTCTCTACATATCCATGTCACCCCACCTCCGTGGTTCATGAGCACTCATGGCTGCATCATCTTCCGACCCATCATTTGCCACAGCTGCTTTGGAAGAAGAAGCTTCCTTGTCCTTTTTCTTCTGAGGACAATTGCTGGCAAAATGTCCCATTTCACCACACTGGAAGCACTTGATCTTTGAGAGATCCTTCTTCTTCTTTGGCTGCCTCTTTGATGCCAAGTTTGCATCTTCTTCATCTTCCTTCTTCACTTTGCTCGATCCAGAGCTATGCTGCTTCTTGGTGAATCTGCGGAGTTCTTCTTGACGCAGAATTGACCACAAGCTGTCCCAATCTGGGAGGTTCGCTCTGCCCAAGATACTTTGGACAAAGGTTCCCACTCATCTGTGACTATATTGAGGGCAGTCCTGACCAACGTTGCACGAAGTGGGGACGAAGCGGGGACGCGGAAGCGTCATTTCCAAAAAATCTAGGAAGCGAAGCGTCTACTATATATATATATTTTTATTTTTATTTTTTTGCATTTATATTAAAAAAATATCCAAAATACCAAATTAATTGTAGAAGCTATGGAAGCATGCATATTTGTACATAAATCAAGATAGATATGACATCCATTGTACATTAATGATTAATTATTTGAGCATCAACCATTTAGAATAGATGCATCAACCATCTATAATCTAGATTCTTCTCCTCTTATCTAGCCTTTGCCTCTACCTCGATTATCTAGGGACATTAGTCAAAATTGCCCAATTTTGATCAAACCCTAATGCAAGCCTTAAAATATGGTAGAAAGAACTTAACATGCTTGATCGATTATTTTGACTTGATTGAAATGTAATTTTTGCTAACGACATGACAAAGGAGTTCAACAATTAACACCACCAACACTAGGGTACATATAGGGCTTGGTGCTCTTGATTAAATGCTAATCACATACCCTCATACATGATATAATCTAATGACATGCCACCATACCATTGATCCTGAATTCCTGAAAACTGTTAAGTCTGCTGAATTTTGAAGAGGATATGAAATTCTATTTTCTCCATATGAAGTCCGATCAGGCTGGAACCACTCTCAAACATCCTGAGTCATTTCATGGTAATGTTGAAAATTTAAGTAAAAGGATGAAAATGAAAAATAAATGAGAATGTCACTTTTACTTTAAGAATTTAACATTACCATGAGGGAGCATCTAAGAAATATCTGAGGTAAAAGAGAGCTTATATTTTTTTCCTCCTATCCCTAACTCAGCACTAACTCACCTACTAACCCAACCAAGGACAATTTTTTTTAAAAAGAATCAAAAAAATCATTTTTCTTATCTACATTAGTCGGATGGGTACGGCATTGTACGGAACCGTTCGCGATCCATATGGATCCGTCCCGGAATCGCGGCGGTTCCGTATAGCGATCAGCCGTACGATCCGCGGATCCACTGTATGGAATTGCGGATCCGGGCATACAGATCCGAAAAAACAGGAATCGCAAATTTTTTTGGGATCCGCGTTTCCGAAAATCGGATCCACGATTCCGGGTACGGATCCCGTATGGTTCCGTACGGGACGCGGTTCGGGCCTTGGAGCCGGGGGGGGGGGACGTTTCCTGCAACATTGGTCCTGACCATCACATCGTCTTCCACTTTAGCACCAGTTGCAGTCAACTGATCTCTGATCGACTGCAGTCTGAAGAGGAAATGTTCCATGTCTTCTCCCTTGGTCATCATGAATGACCTCATATGTGTCTCCAACAACATCTTCCTTTGGACAGATTTTCCCTCATATAGGGAGATCAAGGTCTTCCACATCTCAATAGATGTCTTCTTCTCAGCTAAGTGTGGTACAATATGGTCCTTGATTCCATCCATAATCAGCCGCTTGGTATGCCCAGCAGCCTCCTTATGCTTCCGAAGGAGATCCAGATTTGTTGGTGTGGCCAGAGTTTGCTTTGCATGGTCTATAAGGATGTATGCCTCAAGGGCTATTAGGATCCTTGCCTTCCAAACCGAAAAGTTTGAAAGGCCATCCAGCCTATCCTGATCACGCAGTCCATGAGGAGACATCTGCTCAGAATGCGTCGGAACTTCCTTTTCTCTTTGCTAGAGAAATGGATCTAAGGCCCTTGGTGAAACAGGCACCTTCTGCTCCATCTGACAATTGATTTCCCTCCTTGGAAATCAACCAAATCAACTATAATTCAACTCTTCTTTGATCCTTTGATCAAACTGCAAGTTTCCTTTGGCTAGAAACTTTCTGAGAAGCTGATCTCCTCCCACTCTCTGTCACTTGTGCTAAGGCTAAAAATTTGAAAACTTCAAAAATTTAACCCCACCAACACCTTCTGAATTTCTGCAGCTTTTCTGTAGTTTTTTATGGATCTGACAGATTCATATCTGAATCACACTGCCTGGCTTCAGACCAATCCAACGTTGTTTCTGAGCTGCCTATGCACAGTAATTGCGCGGGCTTGCTAGGAGACAACGTTAGACTGCGTCAACCTTCCCTCTGCGTGAATCTGCCTTTGAAAATTGTGTTGTCCCTTCAGATCTGTGTTTCTGCTACTTTTCCAGCTACTTCCTGCAGCTAGAACCTTCGGTCTCTTGCTGGTGACCCTCCTAGATCTGCAATTCCTCTGATACCATGTGGAAATTTCTGAATCTTTACATTATGCAGAAATTATTTACTGTTAATCTGGTTATGCTCTTCCTACTTAGACAAGTTATTAACTGAATAAATTCAAGTTAAAATCGAAGCAAAACACATAACAGATCTCCACCAATCCAGATCTAGAACAAGTTCATGCACACATAGACAAAGTGACACAGTGATTTCTGGACAAATAGTCCCCGGAAAACCCCAATGAAGGAAAACCGATCTCTGGCTGCTGGAGGGTTTTATTATTAAGAATTTTCTGAATACAACAAACCCGGGTTCCAGATTTGGAAAAATCAACAGAGATATAATAGATCTACAGCTCATTGGCTGATCTAGGGCCAAAATAATGACTGATCCACACCCTCAAACGGGATTTACAGAACGCAGCCAAAATTAGGGCCTAAAACCCCAGCGTTGCCCCTGAAAGCCTCTACGTCAGCCTCTGAAGCCCCTCTAACCCTCAGCATTGCTCTGGAAAGGACTGCGTTACCCCAAACTGGGTGACGCAGTCACTACGCTGCCCCTTAGGGTCTTTGCGTAACCCCTAAGGGTTTCCTGTTGAAAATGACGTTGTCCTTGAGGGACTACGTTGCCCTTGCTGCTGCTGTTGCTCTCTTGCTTCTGCGCTACCTCTTTGAGTTGATGTCTGCCTCTTGCTGATTCTAGACCCTGGGATCAGATCATCCCCTTGGCCTAAATTCCCCTCTTTGCAGCTGAAACACTTCCGAGTATTCTTAGCAAACCCTACCCTAGAATCTCAGCTTAGCTTCAATTCTCTGCCTTTGTGTGAGTTTACAAATGACCCCAAGCCTTTCCTTTATATTTTTCTCGTTGGAAAACCAACGGCCATGATCAGATCATGAACCAATGGCTAAGATTAAAAGAAAGCTTGATCTGTGTGACTTAAGACAATTTCATCACATGTTTAATTAAATTCACTTTAATTATTTAAGTTCCCCAAGTTTTAACTTATGAAATACATTAAAATAATTAATTAATTTAATATCTCCTAAACCAGATGAAATTTCCCAAATCCATTTCTGGGTCTTGTAGATCAAGTGTACTCTAGTCCCTCCACAAAATTTGGGAGCTAGAGCACAACTAATGCTACCCCAAATACACAAAATCTCAACACTATTTTGAGTATGAGGATCCAAAATGCGAGCCTTGTTATTACTTGACCACCTGTTATGTGCAAATGCGTAATTATTATGTTAAAGCTCAGGAGGGATTTGTGTATTCATATACCTTGTTTGTAGGACCAGAGTAGCGCAGAGGAGTGATAGTGCTTTCAAGAAGCGAGTAGGCAAGACTGGAAGCAGAGATCATTGATCAACGGAGTGATCAATGATCCCACTACAGAGTAAGATCAGAGTGGGAAACAAAAGAACTAGTGCATAGAGCGATGATCCAAACAATCGGAGTTGTGTAGCAGGAACATGTGGCAAAGGGCACAACAATTAGTTTATTAACTTTGACGAATTGCGTAAATTAACAGAGACTGGGGTGGATCTTTAATTTCAAGATCCACATGGAGAAAGAACATTGCAGGAGCGATGAAGGAAGTCGAAGACAAGCGAGAGCACGTATGAGCAAACACTTAGTCTTCTCGAAGGAAGTCGAAGACAAGCGAGAGCACGTAGAAGAGACAAAAATGATGGGAGCTGAGCCGAACGTCTTAATCCCGGAAAGTAGAAGGAAGAGCAAGGGAGTGTTGGGCTGACTAAGCCAAGCGGACGTTGCATAGTGTACCCCACTCAAAGGTTTCATAACCGGAGGTTCCACCCCAATGCCAATTGAATGCATTTTATTTATTGCATCGGGCTAATAGAGTGGGCTAGAACCATTAAAGTGGAGGACCAATTGCGGTTCGCTCAGAGGTATTTATCGTAGGGCTTTGTAACCTCCGCTGATTGTAAGCGGGTTGGAAGCATTGGTTGAAGGAATAAGTGGGTCCTGCTCGGAGTTCTCATCCCAGGGGGTTGTTGTGAGTGTTTTTTTTATCATGCCAACATATAAAGGAGCCGGTTGCGTGGCAAGTGGACCACCCAGAGGGGCTTTAGCACATAAGTTTGGAAAACAAGCAATTAAAAGGAAAGGCCGAGTTATATGCATTAGACATGAAGCGAGCTTCCATGAGCGGAGTATAGAGGAGCTAAGCAAGCATGGAGAAAGAATTCGGGTGTTAATATATATAACAAAGTCTACAAGAGGAGCTTCAGCGCTGTAGGATAATAAAAGGGGTTGTGAAGGCTGGTCAAGAAGTGTAGAAGGGCCGTAGAGGTCCGGTGTTAGAAAAGAATAAAGGGTTTGTACGTGTAACCCTTTTAGCTCCTCCCACTTATATTTAAATCCTCTCACTATAATTTATATAAAGGGATTTATAACCCTATAAAGTACCTAGAGCTGGGTTAAAGTTAGCGCCTTTTGAACCAGAGAATTGGGACTATGGGTAGTAGGCTCAAAATTGGGCTTGCATCAATAACAGTGCACCCTGGAGGTGGAAGTCCAAAACTTGCTTGCCATTCATCAATATCTGGTATGTGATGGAAAATTTTGGATCATTTTTGTAAAGTTGTGGCCATCCAGAAGTCTCGTGCCCACAAGAGTCGGGCACAGTGGTCAGCGCCACAACCGATGGCTGACTGAGGCAACTGCAACATTATTAGTGTTGCCCTTCTTCTACTTAAGGTTCAAATGAAACTGTTGCAGATATGTCGACCATTTTTTATGGCGGTTGTTCTGCAACTTCTCTTGTGTTTGTATAAATTAGAGAGGGTCGGTGATCTGTGTGGATGATCATCTCCTTCCCCAGAATGTAATGTTTCCACTGCGACAAGCCTGCACAATGGAATACATCTCTTTATCATAAGTGGAGTAGTTTTGAATTTTATCAGAGTGTGTCTCACTGTGATAGGCCAAAGGATGCCCTTGCTGGGTGAGGACTAGACCAATAGCATAGTCAGAGGCATATGTCTCAATTTCAAAGGGTTGTTACAGGTCTGGCAATGTAAGCACTGGTACATAGCAAAAGCGGTGCTTTAGCTCAATGAACACCTTTTGTTGCGACATGGACCTGAAAAACTTTGCTTTCGCTCTGCCCTTGGTAACTTGACTCAAAGGCCAAGTGTAATATCCCCAAATTAGCAGTTAGCTAATTGGGATATTAATTTTGATTAAATTTGGCAAATCCTAACGTTGGGTGGACATAAAGTGGGTAGTGGACCCACAATTAATAATTAGGCCAAATAAAGTCTTTTCCTAAAGTCCCTAAGGGAAAATTGAGGCTCTAGTGGTGGGGTCAAGTTGGCTTTAGGTGGGAACGTAGAAGAGGTACGAAAAGGACAACGTGAGATTCGCTAGAGGAAGGCAACACATGATTGGCCATGGAGAGGTAGTGCAGGTCAAGGTGGGACCCAAGGCATACATTGGGCCTCAATCGATAAAAGTAAGAAGGGAAGGCTCATTCGGCAATCATTCATTCATCTTATTTCTTTTGGTCATTTTGACTGAAGTACACTTGAGCTGGAGAGCCAAGTCTGCAGTGCTGTTTAGCAGACGAGATCTTCAAGTAGAGATCTCAACCTCTACCTTGGGTGACTTCAAGTGCCCACTCAAGAGAGGAGTTCTACATTTTGGTGAGGGAATTACATAGCAGCAACAACAGGAAGAGCGTATCCCCTTCAAGACTGCGCAGAGGTAGAGTAGACTACGCAGTTTAGTTCGGTGTGGGTGTCGGGAGTGTGGAGAGCAGCGGAGTTTCAACAAGAGATTTGGAGGGGAGGTTAGCCACCTCCTACCAAGGATTTTGGTAGCTCTTTGAAGGAATTTTCTAGCGAATTCATCCAGAAGTTTGATTTACCCAGCAACTTAGTGAGCCAAGCCAAGAGGGCCAAATTCTGAATTCAAGCCTTGGGCGAACCCTTTCTGGGTTCTTCTGGGTTTATGGAGGAGAAGCCAAGTTTAATTCGGCAGAATTTTCTGGGCAGGTTTGAGGCTTCAAATAAAGATCCTAATGCAGCCAGCAGCTAGACGAGTTAGAGGAAATTGGGCTGAAATTCGGGGGTCAACATCTGGTCAATTCCTTCGCGGGGTTTTGTGGATTTGGTGAGTAGAGTCCAGGGTTAAAAGCCCAAAATTTTCTGAGCAGAGGAAGCAACCCAACCAGCAGTCCAAATTCGGCCAGCAATAACATTTCTTGGCTAGGCAGTGCAGAGAATGAGCCACGCAGAGGCACTTGCAGCCACAGTTTTTGTTTGGGTTTGAGTAGTTCTTCAAGCTTGCCTTGAGCAGACCCAGGTGCAAACTTTCTAGCAGCTCAATTGCACTATTTCAGAATATATTAATAAAATGGCTCAGAAGTGATTTTGGCTCCAGTTTGTGTGTTTTAATTGTGTTTGCATTTTTGTTGTAGTTACTTGTCTATTTGCACTTTTGTTACTGTTAATCCCCATTGGTGATATTATACTGGTATCAAAGCTTCGTTCTTGGCTCAACCATGGGGATCTTTTCCTATGAACAAGGAGGGTAGGCAGTAGAGGTGGCAAATATGGGGGAGTCAAGGAGCAAAGGGGAATCAACATTTGGTAGCATCTTAAAGGCCTTAAATGATTTAGCCAAAGAACATAAGGGAATCTTGGAAGGACTCAAGCAACGGAATAGGGATAAGAGCATCCATCATGAGTTCCTAATTGGGGAGACTTCAGGGGTCTCACAACAGTGTGACCACCCTTTACCAGCCAACCTTCAGTAGGCCAACCAGGATCACGATGCCTCCATTCTTACCTCCAGTACCGAGTGAGCAAGGTAGGCGGCATGATCATATACACATGGGAGATTATTTCCGAGAATGGCCGTCCATGGGGGAAAACTTTAGAGCAGATTTTTCCTTTAGAGATTACTGCCAGCTCAGGAGGGATGAAGAAGGAAGGAACAGTGAGGGGTCTAGTATGCATAGTTAAAAGTTGCAGCATACCATTGGGAGGATACCATTTCCCACGTATGAAGGATCCACTGATTGCACGGCTCAAGATCGGGTGGAAAAGTTGGATACCTCTTTCCAACTTGATCGAATAAGAGAGGGGGAAGCCATCAAAATGGCTACCTTGCACTTGGAGGATGAGGGCACACAGGATTGTGGGGAACTCGTAGATACACCTAGTGTGACGCAGGACTCACCCTTGTTGAAGAATTCCTTGACCGTGTCAATTGACATCTTAGTGGAGAGAGTAGAGCCTACCCCAATAGAGCCATCCACTGAGGTGATGACTGAGGTCGTGTTTGAGTTTTTGGGTGACAATCGCATGTATCAAATGGGTGAGGTACTAGGAGATGTATCCACCTTTGATGAGGCACAAAGAGATACAAAGGTAGAGGAGGAGGACATTCCTTCTGTATGTCAGGATGAGGACTCTTCTTTGGATGAGTCCATGGGGTCATACCAGGATGCTTCTGGGGAGCATGAGCAGTGATGCAAATTTGATGAGAGTAGGTCGGTTTCGTATTCTAGTGTGCATGTGGTATCAAGGGACTGTATGGGAGATATTTAGGATGATGAGTCACTTGTGATGATTCAGCTGGAGCAACTAATGGTACAGCTAGAAGGCACATTGGAGCGTTGGAGCAACCCTCTTCAGGCATACATAGATGGGGCTAGCAGCGCAGTTGGGTCACCTTTAGCCATTGGAGAGAAAGAGACGGAGCTACCTAGTCATATCTCATGAGTTGACTTGGATAGTGGGATGAGACTACCTCAGTTGCACAGGGTGAAACATCTGCATGTCAGAGTTGCTCTAGGTGCAAAAGTTCACGCATTCGATCCCTCTCTTGGGGTTGGATGGCGAGAGATTCTAAGTTGGTACCTGAGGGAGTGGGTTATGGAGATGGTGATGCACCGAGGTGCAGCTCAACAAGAGCATCCAGGCACTGGGGTTACCGGAAGCCCGGACTGTCATTGGGATCCAGGTGAGACTACCTATCACTTCCCAGTTATGTTGGTTGACAACGACATGGAGGGTACAATTGACCTAGCAGTTGAGCGTGCACATTCACTAGGGGAGTTTCAACCAGCATTAGTGTCCAACCAGTTTAGGTACAGACTTCTTGAGATATCTTGGTACGAGGATTGTACACAAGATCACGGGATGATCAACATACTCTGGTAGGAGTTTGACAGAGGAGGGGGCATTGGTAGGACACCAGACAATGCCTTGTATGGAGCTGGGGATTCTTCACATCTATGTGGGGCATGGAAGACACGGAGAAGCAGAGAAGGATTGGCATCACTACTGGTACATAGGAGATTCACTTCTTGGGTCCCTCAGGGAGGATTTGGAAGGGAGGTCCATGCATTGGACAGTATGTTGATGCGACAACGGAGGTGATGGTACTGATCAAGTATGGGCCAACGCATATGGATACAACCTTAGGCCATCACACCCTGGGACGTGTACGAGCATCCATCATTGGGCAGTGGTTTGTAGATGGCCATGGAGATGCATGGGGGTGTATTGTAGTATGCCAGACTGCATTGTGGAGTAGGAGTGCTTCTAATTGCATCGAGTACATGCAGAGAGTGACAAGTGCGGCAACGCAGGATGGACACATGACGGTACAAGACAGTATAGCGGTTGTCGGGGGTCTCCATTGGTGTACAGGGGCAGGTTGCGCACGTACAGTGGCAGGTCGAGGAGTGTGGTGATACTTGGTGGTATGCAGTGACACATGCTGCGGAGCAGTGGGCTCTTGAAGCGTTGCCTCCAAAGAGACATATGGACAAGGGTAGTAGGTGTACCATGGGATGCAGTTGACCTAGGATCGATGAGGATCTTGTTGAGCATCTGGAGACGCCATGTTTAGTAGAGGCAGGGCTACGAGGGTATTATCAATAGATTCGAGGCAGAGAGAGTGTCACCTGGAGGATTACTCTTGATCATTTAGGTATACTCTCGGTCCCACCCTTTGGGACATACCTACCCATCATCCTCCAGTGTTGCTTATGGTCGCAGAGTGTTTGGTTGGTGCCCCTTGACACTCTCCATTCAGGTAGCAGGGCATGGGAGGTTCACCCTAAACAGTTGGATGAGATACCACGTGTCATGAGCCGGGAGGAGACTCTCCAGTTGAGACACTTGGTAGGTGCACGAGTTGACGGGCCCAGGATTAGGGATGGCATGGTTGATTGCCAAGGTAGTATATGTGCCACCCCTGGGCTCACATTTGAGGGACTGTGGATGGTAGACTTCGTCTACAGGAGGGTACCTAGACTCCAAGCAGTATCCAGCTGTATCAACAGGAGTTGGGATAGCGAATATCACAATGTGGTTTGGCAAGAGCAGGGCATGTACGCATGCTTGGGACAAACTCCTGATACTTGGGGTCTACCCAAGGG